>VZSV01000031.1:5449122-5588430 GCA_013398735.1 Nothocercus julius
AAAAAAAAATAGAACATAACCCAGGCAGGAACATAATAAAATCCCAGTTCTCACAAAAATTGCCTTGGTTTTAATGTCTTGAAATATTTGGGACCATATCTTGGCTTTTCACCACACAAGTCAGCACCCCTGCCATCTGCCCAATGCTGAGCTAATGCTGACTTCAGGGGACAAATGCTATCAACTGACTCATCACCGGTGAATCATTATTTTACTTGGGGATTTCCTTTGGATTGTCCCATTCCAAGCCATCATAAAAGAGCATTCAATATTATAAATAAGAATTGAGCCAAGGAAAGGAAGTAAACAATGTGTGGTTGCTGCAGAATAAGAAATCTGCCCAGTTCTTGAATTTCAATATCTGTTTTGCTAACTACAGTACTTGCTTTTGTAGCTTTGTTTTTTTGGCAAGGAACAAAGGCCCCTAAAAGCATTCATTTAGTGTGACAGTTTTACAGATCACTTTAATCACTTCAGAAGTTGTCCATTTATATAAGCTACTAATTGTTCTTCCCTTAAGCAGTAACACTGTTCTCTGAGGTGTGCTGTTAATTGATTCTGCTAAAGACATGAATACTTCCGCTAAACGCCAGTCTAGAAGAAATAATTAGATCAACAGTGGTTAAGCTGGGGGTCTGTTGCCAAGCAGAAGAAAGGCAAGAAATGAGGGTGCTGATATTAAGAACAATTAGGAATGACTGATTCTAGTAGCAAGAACAGTGACAGGGAGAGGCAAGATGGATGTTGTGGCCAATGCAAAGTATGAGGAAACACAAAGAGTGATTTTCGCCTAAAAGAAAGCAGCAGAATAAAGGACTATTTGGATGGAAGAGACATCCTGGAGTCCAAAAATTTCTAAAGGATGCCTGTGTTATTATGACAGGAAATGTAAGTATTGTCTACTGCATTACTATTATTATAGATTGCAAGTTATCTGGGGAAGGATACAGTTTACAAAAATTTATAAGATTTAACATAACCTACTTCTGATACTCTGCAATGCAATATAGTACAGTTCAGAAGCACCTAAGTCAGCATGCATGTGCTAATAGAACAAAATATCTTTACTAAGGAGACTTCTCTAAGAGTACTTTACTATTTCAAGCTAAGTGGATTTATTTTCACAGAATCACAGAACGGTTAAGGTTGGAAGAGACCTCTAGAGATCATCTAGTCCAACCCACCCTGCTCAAGCAGGGGCACCCAGAGCACGGGACACAGGGTGGCAGCCAGGCGGGTTTTGAAGATCTCCAGAAAACAAGACTCCACAGCCTCTCTGGGCAGCCTGTTCCAGGGCTCTGTCACCCTCACAGGAAAGAAGTTCTTCCTAACATGGACATGGAACTCCCTGTGTTTCAACTTGCACCCACTACCCCTTGTCCTGTCACCAGCCACCACGGAGAAGAGCCTGGCCCCATCCTCCCTACATTCACCCCTCAAGTACTTGAACATGTTGATCAGATCTCCTCTCAATCTTCTCTTCTCGAGGCTAAACAGGCCCAGCTCACTTAGTCTTCCTCATACGATAGATGCTCCAGTCCCTTAATCATTTTCCTTCCTCTCTCCTGGTTCTCTCTCTTGTCTCCAGGCTCTGCAGTTCATGGTGACTAGCCTTAGCAGTAAAGACAGAAGCAAAGAAGGCCTTTAGTAACTCTGCCTTCTCTGCATCCTCCGTCACCAAGGCACCCTCCCCATTCTGCAGTGGGCCCACGTTTTCCCTTGTCTTCCTCTTGCTGCTGATGTTTATAGAAACCCTTCCTGCTGTCCCTGGCATCTCTCAGTAATTCTAATTCCAAACGGCCCTTGGCCTTCCTCTTTGCATCCCTGCATTCTCTGATAATGTTCCTATATTCTTCCCATGTGGCCTGGCCCTTCTTCCACCTTGTGTACATTCTCTTTTTCTCTTTAAGTTTACCCAACAGCTCCCTGCCCATCCATGCAGGTCTCCTGCCCCACTTGCTTGACTTCTTTCTTATAGGAATGCACCGATCCCGAGCTTGGAGAAAGTGAGGTTTCAGTATTAGCCAACTCTCCTGGACCCCTTTTCATTCTAGGACCCTTGCCCAGGGGATTCCTCCAAGTAGCTCCCTGAAGAGATCAAAGTTAGCTCCCTTAAAGTCCAAGGTTGCAATCCTACTTCTTGTCCAGCTTCCTTCTCACAGGATCATAAATTCCAATACCTCGTGGTCACTGCAGCCAAGACTGCCCCCAACCCTCACATTTCTCACTAGGCCATCGCTGTTTGTTTTTTTCTGGGTGGCATGGTTTCTATTAGGTCAGTTTTCTCTACATTTTGCTCTTTTGAGGAATACCCACATGAAAATTTAAATTGGTTTTCCTATATGTGACTATTGAAAAATAAGGCAAGCCAAATGAAAGGTTCTTGAAGTTTTCCCAACAAAATTATTCAATTTTGTTTGTGTAATTTTTGGTAGATATTAATGCAACCAAGCTTTTATAGCACTGTTCGTGCTGAATGCACTATGCATCAGGCAAGTCTTCATGTCATCAATGGGACCCTATGTACTTTAAGGTAAAACAGAACAGAAACATCAGAATTTGAGTTCATGCCTATAATTACTGCATATTGCATAACAATACAGTATCTAGCTATTTTGTTTTGTTTTCTCGAAGGGAAGTGTCAAATTTGTTCCTGCTTATTTAGCTGATTTAGAAGAGGAGGTTAATTCATGCTGAGTTTCCAAATAGTACCAAGCTGAAGGGGTTGTAAACAACCAGGAGCCTAGAGTTAGCAAATACAAATGTTTCCAGGGAGGCTAGTGAACTGGCAAGAGTCCATGAGTTACCTAATGGACAAATAATCCAAAGCAGGGATGCCCAATGGAGTAGAGAAACTTGGAAAGATCTTGCATTCTAAAAGCAAATTGCTAAATTGCTTTTATAGTAGTAGTATATTAGTAAACTGCAATTTACTATCCTATGCCATATCCAGTGCTCCCACAAGTTTTCAATTTGAGTCTTAACATTTACATGAGTCTTAAACATTTTACTATCTTAAATACAAATGAACCCTTAACTTAATCTTAAAAATGCAACATTTTGCCTCTTCTGTACTGACAAAGTTTGTATTTTTTCTCAGTAATAAAGACTAGCAGTAAGCATACAGCCAAGCAGCAATCCCTTTCTCAAGTCATTCATAGACTTGCACAGACAAATAGTCAGGAACCTGATTCTCAACTTGTATGACGATCCATGGCTATCCACTTAGGACCCTTCCATGGCTGCCTCCATGAAATGTGAAAGATGACCATGAAACTAGTATATTTTGATGGCAAAATAATAGGTCAAGAAGCAAGATCTAAGGCTGGCTCTTCTGCTGAAAATCTTTTTAAATTAGAGAGAAATTATACTTGAAGTAATTCATAATATAGCAAGTACTGGTAGCATATGTGGCAAAAAAAAAAACTTTACTTCTTGATTGTCCAGAAGGGATTGCAGATTGATTAGCTGAATAACAATAACCAGTTCAAAATACCCATGGATACTCTAACTTCTGAAATATGGACACCGATTGAAAGTCTTTCTGTCCAGCCTAAAGCTGGTGAAACTAGGACAGCCACCCCCTAACCACACTACCTGCTTTCCTCTGTTCTGCTCCTCACAGGTCTTCCAACCAGAATGGATGCACTTTGGAAGAATACTGTGTCCAACCAGAAAGGGCAATGACATTCAACTGCAAAGCAGCAAAAAAAAAAAAAAAAAAAAAAAAAGAAAAATGCCCCATATGCAATTCATTTTGGATTTTGTGTAAGCAAATTACCATGTCCAGGAGTACTGGGAAAACGTTGCTCCTAATCACCAACCAGTTAAGAGTTAATAACATTAGCAAGCAGTACCAAGGGTTAATGCCACAACGAGTATCCAGGGACTGGTCCGATTACTACTATGTTCAAGTTCTACTCCAAGTTGGGCACGGTTGGTGAATGTACCTTTAAGCACTGATATTATGCCTTGATTAATAAAACAGAAAGTAT
The DNA here is from genome assembly GCA_013398735.1 of Nothocercus julius. Classification (NCBI taxonomy): domain Eukaryota; kingdom Metazoa; phylum Chordata; class Aves; order Tinamiformes; family Tinamidae; genus Nothocercus; species Nothocercus julius. The sequence continues at coordinate 5,453,118 of VZSV01000031.1, forward strand.
AAGGAAAAGAAAGAGAAGTAATTTCTCATTTTTAAACCTGTTTCGTATTAATTCTGACCTTTCCTTTCACATCAGACTCTCTAATTTTTTTAATTTTAAAGAGTTTTTCTATTTTCCAATATTCATATCTTATGACTATAGGCAACCACCCTTTGAATCTGTCAGGGTTTGGAGTCTCTTTTAAAATGTGCTTCTTCATTATGTTACAGAAACTGGTTTTCAGTTAGAGCACATTCAAACTTAGTAGCAGGGTAGTGAAATGAAAAAGTCACAGTGAGTTTGTCCAACTCACTTCCCCATAGTAGAAGTGGAGCTTCCCAAATCACATTACAAACATCCCAAATACTGGACCAGTTGCAGAAACAGCAGTGAGCAAGTTGAAGTCACTCAGCAAGGTGTGAGCTGGGTCTGGTGGGAGAGACATTAACTCACACTCTCTTTAGGAAAAAATCCTCTATAGCTGAAAGTGGCACTTTGAGCTCTTTAAGTCAGAATAGAGGCAATCATTTTAACTCCATCTAGCCTGGAAAAGATTTGAGCTAGCTTACAGTCAACGAACACAGGGCTACATTCTCAGCTGGTGCAATCTGACTTTACAATGGACTTACATAAAATTGTACCAGGTGAGATTTTAGCCTGAGGTTTTGTTTTCTCTTACATCAAAGTCTGAGCAGAGACAAACCCCAAACTTGATCACATGGACCCAGAGCTTGTTGACAGTCTGTGTCAAGTGTTGTCTGTTGTGACCATTATATTGCCTAAATATGAGGCAGAGAAAGAGAGTTTGGAGTTTATTGAATGTACTTGTCAGCCATGTAACTGCAAAGATACAAGGCCACTCAACCTTTTTGTATATAGGCAAAACAATGTGTGTCTTGCAGACAAGCTCATGCAGTGAAATAAAGGGGAACTGGACATGGCATGTGATCCTCTGACGCAGTAGCTGAGCTTTAGAAGATTAAGGATAAAGAAATCATGCCTTTTTCAATGTTCTGTTTCATAAGAGATCAAAAGATTATCAATTTGGGAAATAGCATAAAATCAAAGTTATTCTATGAAGATAAGAGTAGTTAATAAGAGAGACTATAAATGTCTTATTAAAACCTGAATGAAAAAAAAAAAAAAAGGGGGGACAGGGCATTTCACTGTGACAACATATTACTCAATAAAAGCCTGGATCAAATACACGGGGCTTCTCTAGAGACCACTGCAACCATTTACTAGTAGGCCAATATACAGGCTGGGCATCTGTTTGATAAGAGATTACTGTCAATCCTTGTCTTCATCATTAAGATAGATCAACCAAACAGACTAGAAAAGCAGCAACCAGGGGTGCTGTAACACATTTTAGGGCAGCATGGCTTAGTAATTAAAGGCAGAAACTAAATATGAGCTTAAGTAGTATTTAATTTATTTATTTTGCTAACTTTGACAAGGCCACTAGAATAAGTTCCTGGCTTGCCTGACCAAGGAGTAAGAAGAGTCTGAAGTCCTTCCCCATGTGTAAATAGAGTGTAGACTTGCTGGCCTTGGGACCGTGCAACAACAGCGAGCAGGCCTCTTGTGGAAATATGAAAAAGTCAGCCAAGAGGAGGAGGGAGAAAAATTTTATGGGTTCTGTTTTAGACAAGAAGCAAGAAGCAAGGAAAAAGCAGAAGTGTGTCCAACTCCTGCTCTAAGGAGAATGGAAATTATGTAGGTACATTTTGAAGTATATTCACATTTCAGGAATACCTGAGTCTTTTTTTCATTCTGTTGTTTTTCCAACTCTCTTGCACTGAAATGTGTACAGGCTTGCATGTGTGTCCATGCGTTAATCTATATCAGGATCTGTAAAATACACTGGAAATTCTGTTAATTACAGAAAGAAGGAACATATGCTATTCCATGAAAACCTAAATTGACATTTGTCAGTATTATTTAGCAAGCTGTTTTTGAACACAAAAATAACTTCAGAATCATTAAAAGCTTAAATAGATAAATGCAGGATCTCAAAATCTTCTTTTCAGGTTAATTCAATTCCAAAGGGAATATGCTCAACTATCACTTTTAGTTTCTTTAACTGAAAGAAGTTCCTTATACAAATTGCAGTTCAGTAGCCTTAAATGATATCTAGGGAGAGGACAAAAACTTCCTTGCATGAAGTTTGTGGTAACCACTGAGAGTGTTTCACTAGCACACCTTTAGGTCACTTTGGAAATGTTTAACAGATTGTCACTGATGCTTGGGTCTTGTGAGATATATTTCATGGATATATTTCTTGTGAGATATATTTCAAGGTTCCTTGTCCTATCAGACGAGTATCAATATTGCTCTTAATTCTCTCTCCCCTAAGGAAAAGTGCTCTAGGCCAACAGGCACTGCTTTGAAATCTCCATGTTCAATTTCTCTTCTGCACATGATACTTCTTGGGATAAATTAGATAGATTACCAAAATAGCTTAAATCAGTTATATTTCTCCTAAATTTTGTCAGGTGCTGCCAAGCAAAACTGGACACTGCCATCTCTGTAGCTCGTTCTTAAGATAACCTGTGATCTTTGCTACAGCAGAAGACTTCATTGACTTCTTCCTTATAATAACTGGAGATTTAGATTATTTGGCTGTCCTTGTGCCAGGAATTGGCACTGCTGGCTGCTCTGCCCACCCTGGGCATAGGAGCCATTGCTGAACTGCTCACAAATACCTCCTTTGAGAGCTTGTTGGACATTAATGGTCTAATAGCTTTCAGTCATTATGACTCACAGATCATAATCACTAGCTGGAGCTGGTGCGCAATGTGACGCAAAGGGACAGTTTAGTAGCTGGCATTTGAGAGAACTGGAGACATACAGCCCAGTCTATTACATTTTGAGGACTTCAGGGAGCCCTGGAGTTCACTGCATTACTTGCACACTAACTGTGCATGTAGCCTGTGTTTCAGCTGTTTTTTTTTTTTTTTTTTTTTGACTGCTTTCTGCAGTCAGACCAAATGAAGAATGACTGCATACATACCAGATTTAATGTGCTTCTGACCCAATTTTCTCTCTCTGGCAAAACAGTACCTTTGACCCTCCCCTCTCAAGCACTTCAGTTAAGACTATGTAATATTATTTGCAGTATTCCCTAGGAATTCCCTGTAGAGGATACCAGGAGTAGCATGGCAATGCAGGATTCTTATCAAAGGAAAAAATGGAGAGATTGGAAAGCTGACCCCTGTAATAGAGAGTGGCAGATTGTGGTCCACAAGCACAGAACGATGTCACCAGCACTCAACACATACATGTATGAATACTACAGTACAAACCCTAATAGAAGATGCTAAAAAGAGAGTCTGAGAACAGCCTATTGCAGCTGCTTACACCTCCTTGTAATGCTGGCTGTCACTACCTAACTAAGCAGTCACATGCACCAGACCATGGAAAGAATGTGTGATGCCCAGGATGGAGAAGTGTCACTTTGTGTGACTCCTTTACAGATGGTGTTTGACACTGGTTAGCAGAACAATCTCCCTACATGACCCCTGAACACAAGGGTTTCCTCAAGAGATACTGCCTTCAGAGCATATCTTTCAAATGTGTAAGGTGGTTATTTAATGTCAGCTAGCAGATCTAAAGGCCACATTGGAACCTAGTTACAGAGATGCCACTAAATGTGTTCATTAATTCCCAACAGAGGATATATTTTAGGCTCCAAAAGCAGCATGGCCTTGTTAGCAAAGTCTTGCATAAAACTACATCGGACATGGTCGTAAAATTTTCGGAAGTAAGACCACAAAGAATGTCAAGCGGTCATGTACCTCATCTCTCTAAGGAAGAATCATCTCTGCCCAAATGACTCCTGATGGATATTTTTCTAAGTTGTTCTTAAAAATCTCTAGTGATGTATAGGCCATAATTTCCTTGAGCAATCCATCCAAGAATTTAACTGTTTCCATTGTCATAAACTATGCTTCAGTTTAAGGCTGTTATTTCCTGTTCTATCTCTAGGCCTGGAGATGTTAATTTGGGGGGTTATTTCTTGGATTTCTACAGCAGTTATTTGGAATATGACTATCTCCCATTGTGTTTCCCGGGTGAAGCATCACCAGGTGCTTCAACTTTTCATTATAGGCCAGATTATTTAGATGTTTGGTCATCACTGTTGCTGTCCTTTGCACTGTCTCCAGTTGGTCCATGTAGCCTACACAGTTTCTGGTTTCAGAAAGAGTTCAGTGTATACATGCCCTTAAGGGTTCTCTTAATGAACATGTCATGGATATAGTTTCTCAGTGTTTTAGTGAGATAGGTAGTCAGTACTTGCCAAAAGCTGTGTATTATATGCACTTGGACCATTCAGTGGACATCAAGAGTTACACAGCTGTGCAGATTCTCTTTAGTAGATATTTGACCTTTTTTTACCTTCAGCCATGCTTATGATCATTATGAGTCTATCTTTAGATCTTTAGATCACTAGAAATAATCCAGTTTCCATAAATTCATGGATAGAAAATAATTAAGTGATTATATTTCTTTGTGCTGAAAGCACCTCATACCACATCAGATCAGAAGTGTATTATCAGAAGGTATTATCTGACTTACAAGTCTGAACTGGCCAGGCAAGATAACTCATATACAGAGTATTCACAGTAAATTCCCAAATCAGAAGAGTGACGGAAGTTGGAAAAAAAAAAAAAAAAAAGATTTTCTTAGAATATTTGACCAATCAACACATACAGGACATATCACTTCCATTCTGCTTCAGGATGGCATGCAACCTAGGCTGAACTCTGTACTCTCAGGGTTGAAGCAGGTCTCAGGAAAATGCCCACTTGTGTGTCAGAACCAAGCTCTTGTGTGTCCGAATCACATTTGGTTTGTTGCCTAAAAGATAAATCTCTATGAGCATGGAAGTGATGCTATATTTAGCTACAAACAAATTTGCTTTATCAGAAATATTAATTAGATCAATGGATCAGAAACATATTATGTGTCAAAGCTGAATTCTTAGATTTACCTGGAGTAATGTTGGCAATTTATAAAACAGCAATATTACACTGTACCAAAAAAACCTTTGTGTTATTCTAACAATGTATCCCTAATCACATGTATAACATTAAAGTATGAGAATAATACATCTTGTCCTTAGACAAAATTCTTCCAATTCCTTTCTTATCTCAGCTTATCTCCTCTTCGTTAAAGGCATATCCAAACACTCTTTGCCACATTGTTATTTATGTTATAGTGAAAGCCTCTTAATAATTTCTTAAAGGGAATGTTCTTGCACTGTTCAGTATGTACTCACATGACTGCTTTCAGAATGAGTTCAGTCATACACTGTTACGCAATCACATAAATATTCATAAATATATTCACTCACCTCTTATACTTGTTTCTTATTGTTGATATATTTCTCCAAAAGCCGATAAATATTTCCTAACAAAATTGCTAGCATTAACAACTTCTTTACAGAACTCTTGGACTAAGATATCTTTAACAAAGAAAATATAAATAAATTGTAGTGCTGCGGGATAATGTTACAATCAAGACATCTGTCCGAGAAATGGATTTATGATAAAAAAAAATACTTCTTATGGGGGCTATAACAAGCATAGGTTGGTGACATTTGTGCAATGAAAAGTAAAACCTGAGGGACCTGATCAGCTGTCATCTGGACATGATTCCATTAAGTTGTATATCTGCATATGTATATGTGCATATATATATATATATGTTCCTTATATATATGTTCCTTTAGGTTGTATATCTGCAAACACACAGCTCTTAAGCCCACACCAGCTTTGCAGCTAAACCAAGCTTTAAGGAAGCTGCCCTCTAGGCACCCTCTCCAAGTAATCTGCTGTGTCTGCATATGACACCTTAAATTTCGAGATTCTTGAATGGTGGTTTAATTCAGCACACTGCTCTTAGGATTAACATCTGGCAGATTTCAGCCCAAATTATAAAGTTAAGTAGCCAATACAGCATTGTTTCTCAAAATGCGGTCTGAAATCACCATGGTTTATGAGCAGGTCCGTGGAATGCTGTTAAAGAGCAGATTTTACAAATGGATTGATTAGAAATAATAGATGCACACAGTGGCCCATGAGAAATTATGAGATTTGGCCCAACAAGTGGAAATTACTGCCCTAAGAATAAGCAAGCTTGTCCAGAAAAAAATGCACTTTGTACTGAGCATGTAAAACAAGGAACACAATAGCTTTCCAAAGTTCCTTAAAAGAATAGAAGCTCTTGTTTTTTTGTAACAATAGCATGGGAACAAACATTTGCTTTCTTTCTAATTTTAGAGTTACCCTAATGCTTGGGTGGGAATTGAACAATATCCATGTGAGAGATCTGCAGGTAGTTTTGTTCTCAGTTTGACATGAGTTCAAGTTATGCTTCAAGTCTGGATTAGAACCAAGCAAAGCATCATCTTTATCTGAACATATCTCACTTCCTTTGCATCAGAATGCATCCTCCGTACATATATGACTGACATATCTAATTATACTCTAGAAAACTATATTATATACTCTATACTCTAGAGTACAATATACTCTAGAAAAATAAGCAGGCAGATAAATTGCTAGGCATACCTTTTGCAGCAAAACCAAAATTCTGCAGTAGAAGTAATCCTATCCTTTGAATAAAGCACCCATAAAAGATGCGCTTGAAAAGAGGTAATGATTTTTTTTTTTTTTAATAGTAACAAGCAAGAAAAAAAATGCCAATATTAGAACTTCATAATTGCTATAGTTGGGACAAAGACCTACCTAGTTCACTACTAGTCCATGATCCAATGATAATGAATAAAACAAGCAGGGGCATGCTTTATGGCCTCATAGACAAATGGCACAGCACAGATTGTGTATATACAGATAAATTCTCTGGATTTGGGTCTCTGCTGTGGCTCTATTTACTTTCCTACAATAAATGTAGTCTAATATATCATTAAGGAAAGAATATAGGAAATAGATCAAGTAATATGATCCTTTTTTTGATATACTCTTCCAGCTTCTTTAGTTCAGTACTCTTGGGAGTTCCTGAGCCAGAAGTTAGAGAAAGAAATTTGTTTAATAAATGCAGATGAAATCCCCCCTCAATATCTTCTTCACTTTTGTTGTGTGAAACTATGGTTCCTTTTGTTTCAAGCTTGTACCTCATAAATGCCTTCTTAGTTCTTGTGCTAGGAGAAACAATAATGAAATCTTTTTTATTCATGTTTTCCAAACCTTTTATGATTTTATGGCTTCTTCATTTCCCATCAGTCATCTCTTTTCCAGGTTGAAAAGTGCTATCTATTTAATCTCTGCTGGTATGGAAATCATTCCGTAGCACAGTTCATCCTTGCCAACCTCATCTGTATTTTTCTCTATTAAAGCCTTTTTGAAATGAATTAGCCAGAACCAAACTCATTGTTGCAGTATGGACATGCGATGGATTCACACATCTATATGATTTTTTTAACTCCTCATTCTTTTGCCTATAATTCCTACTTTGTCATTTTTCTTGCAGAAGACATAACAATTGAACATCTCACTGATGTTTTCAGAGTCTTTATGATTGCTTTCCAGAGTAGTAATAGATAATTTAGAGCCCATCACTGTGTATGAACAATGAAGGTTATTTTTTTCTCCGTACATGACATTCCATTTATTGACATTGATTTCATCTGTCATTTCAAAGCTCAATATCATGAGACTTTTCTGTCACTCTCTCTGTACAGATTATGATTTTACTGTCCTAATTAATTCTGTATCATTAGACAAAAATTAATCTCACAGCTCACCACCTTTTCCATTATGAATCCCAGATTCTCCTCTAGAATGGATCCTTGGAAATCTGAATTTCTTTTCTGTGAAAAATAATTTTTCACCCTCTTCTTTTTTTCTCCTATGTCACCAAGTAATCTGATAGATTTGCCCTTTTACCTCACGATGATTCTGTTTCATTAATGTTTTGATGTCTTTTTGAAAATCTGAGTTCATAAAATTGAATCAACATTAGCCAAATACTCCTTGGTTCCTTCAAAGAATTGTTGTATGTTTGCAAAGTATGACTTTCTTTTGCAAAAACTCTTCTGATTCTTGCCAATGCGTAATCTTTACCTTTTTGGCTACTTATTTACTTTTTATTATAATTGCTAGCAATTTTCCTGACGTGCAAGTCGGAAGTATCGGTCTGTTGGAGCATATCCCTTTTTAGTAACTGATTGTTCATTTGCTACTTTCCATTATTTTGATATCATTGATACTACCATTTGAGACTGATGGTCGAGTTTTTACCTATAAGGAAAATCAGCAAAATAGGTACCACTCTAATCTTCCCATAATAAACACTAATGCAAAAAATACTTAAATATTTCATCTCCAGGCCAGTTTACTAGATTATTTATTTGTTCAGCACATTACTATTATACCCTCATCACCAACTAACCTCACCTTTAGCAGACTCATTCCAAGCTGTTTGAATAAATTCTGTAGGGGAAAAAATTCTGAGGGATAATCTTTTTATTCCTAATAATCTCCTATACTTTGTTGTTCAAGAACCAATTTAGAAAGGTGGAAGAAAACTGTCAGGTGTTTTCTTCATGAGTAGTACATATTCTCTGAGCTCCTAAGGTCATGTAAGAAAGTCAGAATGGTTTTTTTGTAGCTTTTCCTTTTAACTAGCTTTCTTGATTTTTTTTTTTTTTTGGTAATTTCACTCTTTAAATATGAATATTGCATGGGTTTATTGTAATTGGCTTTACATACTTATACATAGTTTACTGTTATAGTAAGATTCTTCACACACTTGAAAGGATATGAAATTTGAATAGTCTATGTCCATTATTAATTAGTGGCTCTTGGATAAATGTTAACTAGAATTAGATCCTGTGCATTCAATCCTGAGAACTAAATCTAAAAGTGCCCTTATGAGTTTTTTTGACTAATCATTCCAATGTGCAGTCAGATATAATGAGGTGCATAGTGATTTAAATTTTGTTGTGGATAGGTTTGAGGAGTTTTTTTATTCGTAATATAGATGCCTTCGTTACATTTGCATTTTGCTTTAAATGTTGGTATTCTTTTTTAGATATTAGTTTGCCTATTCTTTAGTTCTCTATCTGCTAAATGGGAAGAATGTCATGTATTTATATCAAACCAATATTATGGAGCTAAATATGCTATAATTAATATAACTGGGAGGTATAACCGGAAGGTGCAACCATAATAGAGTTCATTTCAATATAAAGAGATTAAACTTTTCAAAGGTATCTAGTTCGTGCATACAGTACTATACTAAACATTGTACCATAATCAATATTAATGTTTATTGAATGTACCTCCCGTCTGTCAATCTTCAATATTTTAGTAACATCTAAGCTGTGTGAATATTTACCCTTGTGCTAAAATATAATGCTAAACTTGTTGTTCTCCTTCTTAGTTTAGCGTTATATAAGGGTAAATATTCACACAGCTTGGATGTTACTAAAATAATGCAGTGAATCCTCTTGTTCGCCTTCATACACAATGTATTAGCAGAACAGCTTGTTGTTTTTAAAACTAACCAAGACACAAATGAAGAACACTGCCCATTACACTCTAGGTGATCTGACAAATTGTAAAACACATAATGATGCCATGCAAAATCCAGCATCATATATTCTAACGTAAAGGGAGCAATGACACAGCCTAGAACTGTGACGTATGTGATTTAGAAAAATAACTTTTAAAAATTGTCTATCATGAAATAAATAATTTAACAATTGCAGTGTTTAAAGAAATTGCAGTGTTAATTGCAGGTGTATGGAAAAATAGCTGTTCAAAGCCATCACCCTAAGACATAACTGCTCTATCCTGCTTTCAGAAGAAACATCAGAAACATCCATCTAACAGCTATAATGTCAACAATTTCATCTGACCTATTTGTTTAGTTGCCTTTTATTTTCAGTGTTATATATATATATGGGCATTTTCAAAATTTATCTCATCCAACTGGAGAAGTCTAGAACAGGCCAGATGGTTCACAATAGACACTTCTATAGCCATTTATAGACTCCAAATGGATTCTGGATGACCACTGTAGGTCACACTGTATCTACATGTGTAAATAACTCAGAGGACATGAATCCCACAGAAGACTAGTGGCATTAGTAGCAGAAAGGGGACTTCATGAGCAATAGCAGACTACAGAAATCAAGACAGATGTAAATTCATGTGATGACAAGATTTATGGGTAGGAACAAATCCAGGAAGAAAGTTAGTGTGAAAATTCCTGCGAAGGTCAAGCTGCAGATATCAAAAGCAGAAAAATGACCAATAAACCTTACAGGCAGGCAGTGACTTCAGAAGGAAAGGGAATAAGAAGTCTATCAAAAAGTTCAAAAAAAAACCACACAAGAAAATGGAAAAACATAGGACAAAATGGAAAGGTGCCCTTTTGTTCAAACTAGGGAACCTAGGCATGCCTTCACTTTTACTTCATGCTGGTAGATGATTTCCACTTTTCTGTCATTGAGAAAGAGGAAGCAGAAGGAACCCAAAGGGATCAGAGCTCCTCTGCCCTGTTACCACTGCCTATAGGAGAATATGTGAACTCTCAGACATGGGGTAGAGTAGCAATAACTTAAGTATAATTAAGCAACTTTCCTAACAGCAATGCTACCTCTAATCCTGCAACTTATGGTCACTCTAAAGACAGTCTCATCTATCAGATTTGCACTAAACTTTGCTATAGCCAAAGCAAACACTTTTTCCATTTGGCTTTCTCTGTGGTCAACTGCATTATTTCTATAATAGCAGGCTTCATCAAGATACTGATTTTTATCCAAATTTTCTGTCACAATCATGCCCTTCTCTGCTTATGTGGGTTTATTTCACAGCCTTAACATTAATTAAATGCATAGGAGGTTTTTCTACATTAATTTTCTTTTCTCAGATTTGTTCCTTCCTTTTTCTTTCCAGTAATTGCAGTAGGATTAACTGCATTGTTAGAGTTGGAATACAAATAAGCAGGCTTTTCCCTTCCTGTTCCCTGACTACATTTCTATTACTGCAATCACAAGTATTGTTAACAACATTAAAGCACACAGCAGATGTGAACCCAGCTATAGTGAGAGAATATTTTGATTCCACAAAAAGGTTTAGTGCTGAAACATAATGTTCTTGCTTCACAGCTATTACAGGGCAAACTAGCACACACTTTTGAAAGTTAATATCTGATTTTCTAGATGCCTGCTGCCAATTTGTTTTCATACTACTTCAATATAGTAGGCAATGAGAAGGGATCTTGCGAAGATTACTACTGGGCTCGTTATTATTGCACTAGTAGCTCTGGAAAATAAAATACCAAAATTCAGCTGGTGATGACACAGTTATACAATGAAACAGCCTGCTTAGTACTCACGCCTTGGAATGAGCCTCCAGAGGACACCTCAGCCTCGCACCCTACAACTTAAATAACACTGACATCTTTTATGCTATATTCTTGCGTATATTGCAAAATAGGATTTATGTTAGGAGCCAAAGGGCTACAATCTCTTTAACCTATCTTTTTGCCCAGTGTGTGGAATACAAACCAGGCCAAGAGTGACAACTGAAAGTTACTGCCATCTGACGGCTACAAGGTCACCACTGCCAAACATATGCTGGCAAGTAGGTGAAAATCGTACAGGCAGTTACTTTCCGGCATGTAGAGACATGGGGTTATGAACACAGGGGAGATATAAGCATTTCATGGTACTGCAACCAAGCTATTCTCACAGCCTGAGCATTGCTGTCCCCATATTTCTGCTACTCACATACACCTGGTGTTTTACCTTCCCTGTATAGCTGCTCCCACCCTCAACTATCATCCAGAAAACTTGTAAAATAAAGGGGTTGCTTATACCAATATATTCCTACTTTTTAAGTGATTTTCCTCTACTCTTGGAGACTAACAGAGCAGCAGGTTCCCAAATGGACCTCATTTTCCTCATAGCCTTTGCTGCAAATAAAAAGGGGTTGTTGGTTTGGGCCCTTCTGTTGCTAGAGTCTATTTGCTAAATGTGCACCTGGAACTATATTTTGAATTCACACTGCACAAAGCCTATGTGGTCTTATACCGTATGCAGCATTTTGGTTCAGCTGTATTCTAGTTCTTACCCAGTCCCAACCATTTAATCATGATAATATCCATCTGAAATGTTAAGGTTGGGGCAATCATGATTAGCCAGCAGCTATTCGAAGCGAGGGAGAATTAAGGAAAGTAGATAGTATTAGAAACCCATTCAAAACCGGTAAAATTGCATGAAAGAATTGCATGAAAATAGGTCCAAGTTTAAACAATAAAAAAGCATTCTGTAATACTCCTTTCCTACAAGTGGAAGAAGCTAGACTTGTTCAGTAATTCTGAAGTGCTCTTTCTTTTTCTAATTAAAGAAAAGGGCTTTCTAGGGATGTCTGCAGAATAATGCAAGATGCTCTGTGAAGCTGCCAAGTTAGAGTGGAAATGTATTTGCTCCCAGTGTGAGTAGAAGCATTTGAAATTCGAGTTGCTTAGAGAAACTGAGAAATCAGATGCAGGCATGAATGCTCCCTGTATTCCTGCAGATAACTCTGCCACCCTCTGTATTTTACTCTAGGCCAATTCCTTCAAACAACACTCAAACCTAACAAATCTAGTAAAGTCCAGGACCTCTGTCAATGAATAGTTACACGACCAGCCTGGTTAACCTGTTTTCAGAAGTTACCTTCCCCACTCTTGAGGGGAGTGAGCTAACTGGATGTGTGCACTCAATGCACTGCAAAACAAAGCAGTGCTGAAGGATCTCTTCACAACTTTGACAGCATGCTTTTCACAAATTCTCAATTACTTATGTCATGGGTGTTTTTTTAGTGCAGGCTAAGAGATCTTGGCTAAGCCAAAGTGCTTGTGAAAGACGCAAATTTATTTGTAGGAGGCAATGGAAGATCTGGAAATTGAAATGTCTGGTTTTCAGTTTAGTAAAATTTCTTTTACTGGAATCTACTTTCGTGGAATAGAGACCTTCTCATTCTATATTTACTTCCCTCCATTCATTTTCCTTCTGACCCTAGAATATATTTTGTAATCTTAAGCTTGTAGGTAAGTATAAGAAACACCAAAATATATTTATTGAAAGGATAAAGGAAGTGTAATGATGGTTGCTAGAAAAGGGAGAGGGAAGCCATGATCCTCACAAATAGCAGTATGAAACCTCTGATGAAGTAATTAATAACATTTTGAAAGCTCTCCCACTCGCAATACATTTGTTTCTGTAATTGTGATACTCTAGAAAATTCAGTGCTCAATTGCCCTGAAACTCATTCACAAGTCCCTTGGTAGCAGCTAAATAATTCCTGAACACTCACAATAAAGAGAACATTGTTAATCTACATTTCCATATTAATCTAGTAATGATTCCATACTTTTTTTCCAGGGAAAATGCTGCTTGCTTTGCAATGTCAGTCCCCAGAGAGGGGTTCAGAAGTGATACCACCATATAAATATACTCTGTCCCGCTATGGGCCACAGTTCTTGTTTCTACCATTCCAGCACAGCCTAAAACTAGATGACTGGATGATCCCAAGAATTAGAATGTGACTTGTGCATATATGTATGGCTTTTTAATTAAGGGTGGAGAGGAAAAACTCCAGGTAAATTATTATTGTTCAGGGTTTTGTTTTGTTTTGTTTCCACAAGTTCATCAAGATGTCTTTCCTGTCAAGATGCTTCAAAACGAAAGGGAACAAGAAACCTCCTGCAATCCTTGATCAATGAAAATACCCTGTTGTTTAAGGTACCTTCTTCTATTTTCAGAGCTTCAGCTAAACAGAAATTTTTACTTGGCTCTCTGTCTAATCTGTGAGTTAATTTTGGAGCTTATCCTGGAAGTCCCTCTTTGCTAGAGTACATCTACAGCAAACATTCAATTATAAAAGAAAAAAAAAGTTTTATTCTATAGGAATGTTGGGAATTAAATTGTGCACTTAATGGATCCCCTGATAGTATTTGCATGACCTCGATCAGTAACTCTATAGCTGGAGAAAGGACATGCCTAGGTAGCTTATCTGTAACTCCATGACCTGTAATGGAAAAGGCATGCCCCTACTGAGCGTGTCAAATATCTTTTCATTATTATTATTATTTTTTTAAATCCAGAGAGCTTCAGTAGATTCACAGCTATATCTTGCTGCTGTAATATAGAGAGTCCTCTTTGATGTTAGATAACTACTTTCTTTCTTACGCCTACTCCTCCAGGGCAGAAGTTATCTTTTTTTTTGGTCCAAGGAGTGCAATGAAGCACTGCTCAATTGTCACCTCCTAACATTTAGTGCCAACTGCTGCCTAATGCAGGATCATTAACTGTAGCACAAAACTTTTGATCAATCTACCTAACTGTCAAATGGTTAAACCTCCACTAGCAACTGTTCTATCGTGCTGTCTGTCCACAACCACTTCATCTTTGGCTTTCTTGGATGTTCCTTGATCTCTGTGGGAGCGATCAACATTGGGATCCCTCCAGGGCACACCAATGGCAATAACAGCCTCAATACCTGGGCAAAACATCAAACCCAATGCATTCACACTAAAATAAGTGAATTCTAAATGCTCTCTTATCATGGTATTGTTTTCTTTGGTCAAAACCTCTTGAGATAGATCTCTGCACAATTCAGGATGGCAAGTTAGATGAATCTCTGATAGTACATATTGGACTCTACCTGAGAGCTTATTCCTTTCAGAGAAAAAGCTCATAGTGTATATTAAACTACAAATTACACGATGCATATAGTTCTAGAGAGAAAATTCTGATTATTCCTTGTCACAAAAGCATGCTCTACATAATAACTACCAAAGATAAAGGGTGGCGTTAGGGTGGTCAGTTTAATTGGAAAAGCAGTTCATAGCTGGCTTTTACTGCTACTGGTGTAATGCGGAATAGCCCATGTAAACAAAGAACTTTCCTCCTGTATAAAATAAATATAATGGAGAGCCAACCCAAGCACTAGAAATGCTCCTCCCCAAATGATGATGCTTCAGAAGGCCTGTGAGCTTTTTATCTCCCTCACATACACTTAGATTTTTAATGCTACAAGATGTACATTAAGAATTCTTGTATATGCAAGTATAGCATTTTAAAGAGTTTATTCAGCAGCTGTTGAAAATAATATCAGCCACTTTGAGCAATTAAATTTCATAGCTCAGACATGACAGAAAGAGCATTCTCCATTAGCACAAGCAGTAGGGAAGCAGATATTATCTGACTTCAAAATTATTCTTTATACAAGAAAACTGGAAAGGCCATTGTCACTTGCCAAATAAAATTATTACTTTAAAAATAAATATTAATTACTGTTATACATTAGAAGGACAAAGAGCTGCTGAAGCTATTATCAGTTCCATTTATCTGTGGTGTATGTCAGAAATTTTATTTGAGTTTTCAGGAACAAGGGCTTTCCTCTTGTCAGTTTTTGCATAATTCCCAATACAAGTCAGATCTAGTACCTGTGATGGGTCCTGTGCTCTATTACAAGATCAATTCTTTTATTAATGTGATATTTGAAAAGATCATAGAATTATTGTGTTTTGCCTTTTATCATTTTCACAATGAATCTGGAAGTTAAATTAAACTAACTAGACCCTTACAACATTCTCACCCTGCCCAAATCACAGGTTGTCTAAACATTATATATTGTTTAAAACTATTTGGTTGATCACAAAATCACCTTTTTTTTTTTTTTTTTTCTCTATTTAGTGGATCTCCAGATGGCATGGTTAACAATTTCTTCAATTGTATGATGTACATAAATTGACATTATTTACATTAAATACATAGAAATTTAATTAATAAAGGGATACAGTGGCAGAGATGCTTTCTGGCATCAGCTTCTTTCTTCTCACCCCAAAGCAAACATGTGATGTCTATCCAGCATGGCATACAGTGGCAGATGCACAAATAGTGCCATATCACCCCTTGGAAAACACATAAACGAAAGACACGGTATGCACAAATGAAGTCACAGACCAAGTCCCACCTTTGGGAGAGCTGCGGGGACTTCTGCAGGACAGGGACTGCTCTGGTGGACGAGCTCCACAGAGAGCAGGGTGCAGAGCACATCCATCTTCACTCCCACTCCCGTGTGCCCATAGTATTGGTTTCTATAGACTCAAGCAGTCCTGCAGTAGTGAAGAAGGTGCTAGGCTGAATGATCATAGAATCATAAAACCATTATGGTTGGAGAAGACTTTTGAGATCAGTAAGTGCTCCTCCCCATTGACTGGGAGGAGGACCACCCAGTTTTGGCAAGAGGAGTTTGGTTCTCTTATCAGCCTTCCAGCCTCCAACACAGATCCAGCTCCTAGGAGAGGCACATTACTTAGGGCACGTTGTCTGATCATAGCCCTCTGTTCTCACTCCTAGCACAACTCCAGGTTAACATGCTTTCAGATAATGTCTGCAATGTGCTCTGGCACTGCCTGCCCATGACCAGAGTACAGGGAGAAACATTCTCTATTGTATTATTTTACATCTTAATCTTACAATTTATGCATTTTTTTTTTCCATCTGCTGTGCTGTGGGCATAAAGTTCAAGCCCAGAGTACTTAATTTCTTATACAAGTGTTCCTTTTTGTGTTTTCTTTTTTCCCAATAATTTCAGGCTAATAGCTATTCTGCAAAATTTACTGGTCTATTCTCTACATGCTATCTGAGGATTTGCATACATAAGTCTTATCTCTGTTAATGGGACTAGGAAGGATATACATAAATCCCTGCATAGAGAGATGGTACTCTTAAGGCTTATTTATTTCACATTGGAAACTATGTTATAGTTGCTGCAATAATCTCTATGGCTCTGATTTAGTATATGAAAGAAATAGGTATTCCATATGTTGATATGTAACTGTTTCTAATGATTACTCTAAAGTCTGTAAAATCTCTGTTATCGAAATTTTTGATGCATTTCAAGTGCTTCTTATCCATTATAATACATATTTGCATGGTAATTAATACTCTATTTTTTCTGCATATATACGGTGTTCTTTATATTATCTTTAATACGGTCTAGACACAGTGCATGCCATTTTAGTTTAATAAAATTGGATTCTTGCAATTAGTCTTCACAGAAACCAGTGATAGTATTAATCATTCTTTCAAATTATTCTTCCAGACAATGTAATGTTCTTCCAGTAAAATGTACAACATGTTCTTATTGAACATGTTATTAACTAATCCCATAGTGCTCTTTGCAGTATGTTTACTATAGCATCTGTGTATACATAAAATATTTAGAGATTTGCTTTAAATTCTTCATATGCTGCCTCTGATATATAGATTTTTCATCTTTTTTTTTTCTACTGGAGAGGCTTATGTATACATTGTACTATGGGTACACAGATCTTGTTTTGAATTCCTACTATAAATTTATCCATTTCTTTTCTATACAAGCATCTGAAAAATGTGGGTCACGGGTAAATCATAGCCAAGTGTCAGGGAACAGTGAAAGCTGAACCTATCATCTGATCTGGTAGGTGTCTGTAATCATGTGTGCTGAAATTGCTGTGGATCAGATGTCAATTCTGTTTGAATATTTGGAGAATCAGCAAAGTGAACTTGCTGCTAGATGATAAACATTTGTTAACTACAGTGGTTAATTTTTAACTTGAGGAGGAGGGCAAAAGGTGTAACAAGTTATTAACCCCCCTGTTTTTGTAGGTAAAATGCTTTTCTGCTGTTCAGAAGCTAATGACAGCAAATCAATACCTTAGGGTACATTCATATATTCATGGCTTCAGCAAATACACTTTCTTGAACTTTAATCTGAAAGCTATCTAACTTCT
Source organism: Nothocercus julius (assembly GCA_013398735.1). Taxonomy (NCBI): domain Eukaryota; kingdom Metazoa; phylum Chordata; class Aves; order Tinamiformes; family Tinamidae; genus Nothocercus; species Nothocercus julius. The sequence continues at coordinate 5,470,899 of VZSV01000031.1, forward strand.
TTAGGATGTATGGGAAGTATGGTTAATAGGGTTACCAACCATTGCAGCTGCAGCCTGAAAATATTTTTTTCCTTTTTTTTGAGTTAAGCATGGATGTAACCCCTTGCCCTTTGTTAAGATAGTAGTTCAAATATTTAAGTTTCTGAACAGACTCAAAGAGCTTAACCAGTAACTGCCTCCATCGCAAGCAGAGCCTCCATCCATGTTGCACCTTCCAAAACAAAGTCATTTGCAGACACTCAGAAGCAGAGGAAATTTACTAGTTACACTTTGGTAGAGATGTGAGCTCCAAAGCAGGACAAGGAGCAGAGTTTTGCTCCAGCTTGTGCCCAGGGCTGGAGTGCCTGCCCAGGAGCTGGGTTCACTGATTTCTGCAGCGCTCTCGGCCCCTGGGGATTTGTACACCCTGTTCATGGGCACATGGAAGGCACTGCCCCTGCTCAGGCAGTTCCTCTCGCCCCTTGTCCTCTTTTGCCACCAGCTCATGAGCAGGAGGGAACATTTACCCATGAAGAAAATCCATAATTTTGTAATTAGGGCTTATATGAGGGGAATGGGAGTTGTAGCTGCAGGGCTTCCACCTTCTTGTGGATTCTCGCCACGAGGATTGTCACCCAGGACATGAGCAGAGCACAGGCATTCCTGTTGTGAGGCAGGATTTTATAGGATTGGATCTAATCTGCATGATCTGATTTACATAGGCAGTGGAATCCTGCTTCTTCTTTTGACTTCAATAAGTAGACCACGGACATTATATTATACTATGTGATTAGCTATGGAGTCAAAACCACAGAATTTGTAATAAACAATCCTCCAGAACTTGCATCTTTCAATGAAAGTACTTATTTTGATTCACCTACACACACATACACACACACACACAAAAAGCCATCTCCATAGAAACCTCCTGAACCTTATGTCTTAAATAAATACTTTAACGGGATTATCTTGAGAGTTATTGAGGACATTCAGCTCTCACTGTCTCCTAAAATAGCAATATCTCTAGAAACTGCAGTGCAATTTTCCACTGTGTATTGACAAAATATAGCCATTCAACTCAGATTAATGTAGAGTTTTACTTTTTTTAGTAATCAGAACAGTAAATCTTTTTGGATTCTATGTGTATATACATATAAATATGTATATATAACCATACATATATATACACACACACATACTGCCATACCTAAATCTGCTTAACCTTATTTTGTATATTTTTTGATCTGAGCACTCAGTGCATATAGAATATTAAATGATTAGTCACAGCTAACTTTAGCCATTTAAACATCAAATTTTTCATGCCTCAGACAATCATCTCTCTCTCTCTGTAGTCAATGGAAAGAATCAGGTACTCCCATACAAATATTTATTCTCCCTAGTTTAGATGCTTTTTTCAAGGAGGTCTTGGTGAGCAACACAGATAAAATGTCTAACTTCTGGATGATAAAATTTAGATGAGATGAATTCTGTTTCTTGTGCAAATCAATTGCTAGAGCCACGAGAAATCATGATCCTAGCTAAAACTAACATGAGGCATTCAGCTGATGTTGCTTTTTTCCAATAAAAATCCAGTAAACAAAGCTCTTTGTAAATGATAAATGGTCTTCAATACAAGTAGTAAATATATTTGGTGAGCAGACAGGATTGCTTACACATCTTTATTGTGAGCTCTTCTCTTAGTTGTGGGAAATCTAAGTAACTTATTCAAATCCATTGTGTATCTGTTTTTACTGTTTATGAATACATGCTTCTTGAAATCAGCAGTTATTAAATGTTTCATGGGAAGTAGGTAACATAATACCGGATGCAATATAGGGTCTGCTGCTACAAGGTATCAAGAAGTGAAGTGCTGATCATCTTCAAGTCCTGTTGATTTTATGCAAAGTCGTTAAATACACTTGGAGTAACTTTCCAAGATCATCTCTTTGGAAGCTTATCCAGCTTCCTCACCTTAGTGGTACTTCCAGGAGAACTGATTTGAAATTCCAGGATGGTCTTTCTTCTTTAGAGGTTGGGAAGAACTGTCAGGACAAAGATTTTATTTCTCTAAAAAGCACATGATATTTTCGCCATGAGATTTATAACACCGTACGTTATTCCTGCTACAATGCAAAGTGCTGTTAGCACAAAATGTCTTGATAAAATGCAGTGCTACTAGCAATAAAAAAACAATGTTTGCACATCCCATCGCCATTGATAACTCTGTTAGCAAGTACCGTCTGTTAATGCTGATCCCAATTTCTATCGGTGAGCTTACAGACTACTCCTCAAATTTGAGATTTCTTTTAGCCTAAAAGCATAAAAATATTCCTTAAACCTAATCTCAAGGGTAAGCACTGCCTCCTTGGAAATACAGAAGATCAGCAAAAAAAGGATGATATTTGCATCACCTGACTATTAATAGACACTGAACAAAACATAAACTGGACTGTATATATTGCAACACCTTCCACCTCATTCTCATAACACCTAATGAAGGATGCACACTGGAGACCAGCTGGGGCCTAGAGTTGTCCTAGAGTATCATGCTTTAAGACATGAGCTCTGAAGAAGCCTCCAGGAGGCCAGACTTACCAGTTAAAATGCAACACCTTTTCAGCTTTGAGACAGGCACTGGTATGTCTGTGAGCTGATGCTCTATACCATATAGAAACACTGGCACAGACCAACTTTGGTTCAAAAGTCTGTGTCCATATCTACCACGGTGTGCAGAATATGCTTGCGTATCTGCCTGCAGAAAGTCTATAGGCCAGATATTAAATACAATAGAATCACAGAATAATTTTGTTTGAAAAAGACCTCTGAAAGTCATCTACTCTGAGACGCTGCTCAAAGGAAGCCTAATTTCAAAGTTGTATCAGGTCTTCCCAAGCCACATCCAGTTGATTTTTACAAGACTCAAGGACAAAGATTCCATTGCCTCTCTGGACAGCATATCCCAGTGTTCCAGTGCTTGATTTCTCTCATCGTGAAATTTCAATTCAAAGTCATAAAAGTATTACCCCCCCCAAAAAAAAAAAAAGAAAAAGAAAAAAAAGCACATTTACTGGTCATCTCCTCAAAAAAAACAGGAATAAATGAGCACACAAAACTAAACTTTAATTTCAAACCAGCACAACTGCCTACTCCTGTAAAGCTGTGCAGCTTAATCCTGAAGCAGCTAAAACCAATGTAATACCCAGTATCAAGGGATAAATAACAAGATTTGTAGATAGACTTAGATACAGAATTGAAGACTATCTCAGATTTACTTCCGAGCAAGGATTTTCCTCGGACTCAGTCCTGAAGCCATTACTCAGGAATGCCTCCCCCAGTGACAATGTCTCAAAACAGCCAGTATCAAACTGCCTGAAAGCAAGCTGAGCAGTTGTGCCATACTGCCATGAGGTTCCAAAAGGAGCAATAAAGCAGATGTCTGTTCAGGATTACAGGGCACTGGAGAAGTAAGTGTTGGCAGTAAGTATGCAGAGGCTTATTCCTGTAATATCCAAGCAACTTTGGAGCATTTGATCATTTACTGCTTTCTTTATTTTAGAGGATGTAATAAAATGTATGTTTAATTAGGTAGAGTTTTTTTTTTAACTTGCCATTTTATTTTCCGAGGTTTTTCAGATATGACCGACTTATTTTAAAAAGTACTGAAGACAGGCCTACCGTAATTACTCATCTCTTTGTAGTTGGTGTGAGGAATTATACTTCTAAAAACACTATTCACTTAATTTACAATGAGAATTTAGCTTGTAAGCATAAAAATACCCATTGGATTAAAAAAAAAAGAAAAAGCCTTCTGGCTAATAATGCCTTCTATGAGCAGCTTCAGGCTTCATCTCTCACAAACAGCCACTCTTTGGACCCAAAGGATAGCAGCTTTCTAAAATATCCTGCAACTCCAGTTAATATGTAACATGACATATGTGTAACAAGAGACTAAGGTATAAAGGAGAAAGGCGAGTGCAGCTTCAGAAAAGCTTTGACAGTGCAATTTCTGCAATCTGCTCTACTGCTTTGCAAGTGCACATGCACATTAAATTTTACTCACCAATTCCACTAAGATATATTAAAGTGAGCATGAATAACTTTTAATTACCAAGGCCAAAGAAGTAGTGTTGTTCTTAATTCTGTGCCTGGGCACACGCAAGTTTTAGACACGACTTGGAACTACTGAAAAGACTTTGCATCTTCTATCTTGGAAAAGCTACAAGAAGACCATGGGATGTGCAGGCATGTTTTTGCTCAAACCAAAGGTCTCTTTGGTGTAATATAGCTGCTTATTTTGTCCCACTTGCTCTGCTGCCTACTGGTTATCTCTGCCTTTTGCTAGATCATAAACTGTAAGGCATAAGGACTATTTCTCGTACTTATATCTGTTACTTAAAGCAGCAGGAGCCAGAGACCTCTAGATGCTACCACAAACTGGAACTGATAAATAGTTGTTTGGAAACCAAGAAATGTGACAGTAGTAAACACATTTTAAACTGTTTTGCCCTAGAGTTAGAAGAGATGTTTGCTCATCTCAGCAGAGCATGTTAGCTCAGGTTCAGTGATTCTCTAAAGAGGAGTCACGTGGGGTTTTTGTGAGCTTAGAGTGTGGACAGAGGTAGCTTGTGTCTGCCTGCAGTGTGCACATGGATGTGCCCTGAGTCCTTTGTGGGTCCATCTCTAAATTCTAGACTGCACAGATAATGGATATTTTTCAGCATGGTTGCTGAGTCAAATGTGTGTGCATGGGAGCAAAGCCAGCAATGTGCTAGCAATGGCACATTTTGCTTTAGTCAGAAATATTCCATTTGAGGGGAGCTCTCCAAATCAAGTGGCTTTTTTTCTTTTTTTTTTTTTTTTCCTGACAGTTTGGTGGAATTCTGCTTTTGAAGGGCTACATGTTCTGGTCAAACAGGAGCAGCAAAAGTGTCAGTACATGTTTACTGCGAACTGGCTTTGAAAGTATCAGTTTGGGTAGCTGAACTTCACGCAAGGTTAGAAAAGGTGCAAAGCTTTTCCTCAACACCTTCAGGCTTTTCCATATTAGAGCTGTGCAGTGTAATGAATGGTCCAAGTCATGAAGCAGGAGCTACAGCACAGCTCATTTTTCCCTCAACCACAGCTGCATGGTCCCTCTTTTCCCCATTTCACACAGCACCTGTGGGAAGGCCTAGAGTTGATCATTTGTGAGCATAACTCCAGAACACCAACTTTCTTTGGTTCCTCTAATAGGATTTTTGCCTGCCATATGCTAACAGGACAGTTTTAATATTAAAACTGCCAGTTGGAGCCCATTCTTTTCTAGCTTTCTAGTCTAGGCCATTTCTTCGCTGATTTTGTCATAAAACTGTTTTCAAGACAAGGTCACAAAAAGCCAGACGCAGTTCTTGCCCTCATGAGAAGGGAGCTCCTAGGACATGCTGTTGGTCTGGCAGGTTAAAGCTGAGGTACCCACTGTCTCGCAGAGGAGCCTGCCGGATGCATCAGACACACGCGTGGAAACCGTGCTGAGAGTTTCATTTCAGTGCATGTGAGATGCAGGGCTGTTCTGAGCACATGCAGTAAATCTCAGTCTTAAAAATTGTTCCACATGAGAAAAAACTGTACCTGACCCATTGAAGGTGGCTTGTGGTTTAGAACAGCTCCCCTTGGCACCACCACGCTCTAGCCCTCCGTCATCTCTGACATCTACATATAAAAGGAGCAAAAATGGTTGCTGGCCTTTCTGAGCTGCTATTATTACCAGATTGCATCATGCTTCCCACAGCCAGCGGCGATGGCTCGGACGGAGCAGCCGGCGGCCGCTCTGCCCTGCTCCCCGGGGCGCTGGGGAGCGAATGAGCTCAGCACCCAGCATGATCTGGCCCTGCCGAAATAAGGTGACCTCTCAAGAGCGGCCCAGCAGCCAACGTCGCGCTTGCGAAACAGGTGGCAGCGGGATCTTGTCATTTCCTCTTCACGAGCAGCCTGGCAGCTGCCCTCTGCGCCACACCAAGCGCCGGCACCGGGCCAGCAACAGCCACAGAGCTTCTGCTCTAACTGCTCCAAAGGTCAAACGCAGCTTTTCCCAGCAAGAACTGCCTTCCCCATAGCAAAAACAGAAGGAAAAAAAAAAAAAAAAATAGTGGGGGTCTGTCAGAGCAAATGGGCAGTGTGTTAAAGGTCAAATTCCAGTTGTTGCAACTCGGGGTTGTTGCAATCCTGCAATAACAACCAGCAAACTCTGCTGGCAGAGTCAGAAGGGCTGTGTGGCTAATGTTTGAGGAAACCACTGACAAGCCACTGCCTACAAAAACGTGTTCCTGCAAAACTGGTAACGGGGCAGAAGTTACTACAAAAAGCATGTCAGTGTAACAAATGCAGAGGAGTCCTTCTCATACAAGTGTACATGTAACTCATAATTTTCTGAATGGCGTACTTAAACCATTTATGATGATTTTTCCAGAAAACATTTCCATTTGAATGTGATAAAGTAGTCGCAGTTCCACCATATTGGAGTTTTAGGTAATAAAGTCTAGATTTAAGATTGTCAAAATCTTTAAGATTCCATGTTTTTATCCTTTCATAATTTTCCTAATGTTATTAAGGAAAAGTTTTCTCCTCAGACTATATGTGTGTATATATATAAAAAAAAATAAGAGAAAGAAAAAAGCAAAAGCAAAAAAAAAGCTAAAAGAAAAAGAGGGAAAAAAGTCTGCTTATCTTTAAAAACATTTTAAAACTCTTTAATGAAAAGCCTACATCTGTGCAGTGTCCTAAGCATGGGCATCATCATGTTTGTAAGAACATACTTTTTTATAACCTCGAAACTGCCAAGTTAATCCATAATGTGTTGTATCCTTATACAATGTGAGTAAAATGGAGTCTTGAAATGTAACAGCAGAATACTGCAAAAATTTTAATTACAGTGAGCATTCTCCATCCTTCCAAATTCCCCAGATGTTTATTTGTCAGACAACGAGTGGGGCAAAGATATTATGAAATAATGATGATTGCTTAATGAAATATAGAGAATCATTCACACTTGCCAAATGACTGCATGGATGAGTTCAATTCTGACATGCATTCATTTCTTAATATCTGTTTTTCTGAATGGGACATTTTTAATAGTTTTATGATTACTGTGATTATTTATCTAATGTGTTTGCGCTGAACCTAAGTACAGGTATGTAAGAGGGTTATATTTATATTGAACTATACCGGGCCATGAGAAAACACCTCAGCTAGTACTACACTGGTTAATTCTCCATTTGGAAGCCACAGAGTTGTGTCAGCACAAAAACTCTTCTGGGGCCGTTTCATAAAATTATGCCAGTGCAGCTCTTCTGGAATTCACTCTTGTTTCAAGTCTCTGCATGGCACTGAGCAGATATAGCTAACCATAGCCAAAAATAACATAAAAACTGGAGTATGGATCTTGCATTAGCAGACAAAGGTAAACATAGCAAAACAGGGAACAGCTATGTCTTGCCCTCTCAGGTGTAAGTTTGACAGACCATCGTGCGTATATAGAAAAGTTCCTTAATTTCTGGGTCAAACCATGCAAAAGTCAAAATTTGGCTTTGAGAGAAACCAGGTTGGACTTTTTGAGAACATAGGAAATAACACATTTATATTGTAACTTCTTTCAGAATGATGAACCGTTGCTGACATCAGTAACTGATGTTACTGACATCAGACAGCAGAGTCTGGATCACAGATCAAGATCTCAGAATAATGTGGAAATTGGAAGAGTCCACAAAAGGCGCTGAGCAGACTGAATCACTTCAGTCAGTTGGATTCTGTGTTACAGATAGAGCAAGTCGGGTACAAGCCTCTTGTGTGCTGTTGTCTCAGTGGATGAATGAGTGAGTGAATGAACGAGTAAATCATTACAAGGTCTATTAAGAGCAAACTCAGTGTTATAACTGAGCCTGGGAACAGGCTGGGATTTCTTAGGTGCTTGATTACCACTAAAATTAAAAAGCAGTTGTACAAACAGTACAGCCTTTTCCCCAAAGGTACAGTTTTATATTAGAGATTAATTAACAAAGTCAGATTCTTCTTCTGGCATTTTTTTTTTTTTTTTCCAGCAATGAAGCAGAATCCATAAACAACATGTGTAAGGAAAAAGTGCTTCTCCTTTAGGAAGTATTTGAAAACGTTCTATCAAAAGCAGTCAGATTTGACAGAGAGGATATCTAATGATGCTTTGTGGTTAAATCCTCTATACTTTGGCAAAATAGGCAATTTAGATTTTACCTCTTGCTTTGCCAGTGTTATGCAACTTTGGGCAAGTCACTCAATTGCTCTGGTTTCTGAGACATGACTCCACTCTCAGATTTGGTTCAAAATGCTTGGTACACTCATTAATGGTGCAATCCTGTAAAAGTAACTTATTAAGCTAAAAATATAACGTTTGGTGCAACACTGGGTCCGAAATAGATTAAAGATGCACACAGGTACATTCATTCCTGACTCTTTAAAAGGTTTGAGAAGAACTTTAATTTTTACTTATAAAGCCCAGAAGGAAGAAATGATTGTTGCAGTTTTTGCATGCAGGCCGATCTGGAACCCAGAAGTAGGTCTAAGTTTCCCACAGCTTCCCTAAATTCAGGTATACTCCATATCACATTATTTACTATTTTGAATTTAGGGTTAAGAAACCAAACACATAAGAAAAAAGCTTTTGTTTGTTTGCTTGTTTTCAATTTTGTTCTTTTTTTTTTTCTTTTTTTTTAGCCAAAATGCATTTCCAGCTGAGTGAGTAATAAGTTTGGGGAAACCCAATTCCATTTATACTTGATTTCTGAAGAATAGCTGAAACATTCAGTTCATTTGGAGATACTTTGCAAAGCAGTATGGACATCACATGCTCATTATAATGCTTTTCAGAATCCCACAGGTGGTGAAAGTTGTCTATTTAATCACTGCAAAGTCCACATTCCTTTCTGTGTAAACACATATCTCAAGTGAAGAGTTTAGAAATAGTAAGAGATTTGTTAGATGTGTTGAATGAATGAAATAAAAAGGTAATATTTCCTTATAAACATTACAACCTAATGTATCATCAGATAAAGCTACTGCTGGAAAGCAATTAGCCACTTGGATTGGCAGAAATTGTGGCAGGTAGCAACTATGCTCCACACCAGTTGTGGAAATGCTCAGTGCATTATGTAACTATGGTTAGTTGAACAAAATGCTGCAGCAATAGGCTAAATAATGCACAACATTTAAATAATCGTTAACAATGTATTGCTGGAACATCATCAAGTTCATTTTGAAAACTGAAAGATCTTTAATTTTAGCATGTTTTTCTAAGTCTATATTCAGTTCTAACTGACATTTGCTTCGCATTCATTAAATGAGCAAAATGCCCAAAAAAGTCATTCTTCCATCATCATGTTTCAAGATCAAGGAAGTCTTATCCTTGTGTAAAAGGTCAGGGGGCTCCTAAGTCTTCAGCACCTTAAACATCAAGAGACACACCCCCGATCATAAGATTAAATCAAGTCACAGGATGTGTGCCCTACGGATATTGGTTAAACTATTCTGGAGCTGAGTGGATTAGACTGGCATACTGCATTTCACTTGAAAGTGTACCATACCAAAAAGGTCAACAGTGTTTCAAGGAAGTTGTTAATTGAAATCAACCAAATGAGACAACTCTCTTCCTGAAGGAATACTTTGTCCAGACCTACTTTGCATTTGGAACAATATATATCAGAAGTGGCATTTAGGCATTTTGATCAGATTTCTGCTCTTTCTCAGCTTGCAAAAGCTGAGCAAAAGCAATGATTCATTCATTTTAGCAAATCTCCCCTGGCTTTTGGAAAACTACAACAGATTTCTGTATGCTTTCATTACTTTTACTGAGGTAAAAGACATGTGACTTGTCTTATGAAAAAAAGACTTAGCTTACTGTCAGTTTTTATACTTGCAAATACGGCAACTTCTGTCTTAATTTTATCCAAACCCTATCAGTAAGGGTTTGGATTAGGTCTATGCTTCATGGTATTTTCCAGGAAGTACCTGGCAATGGTTTTCCAGTACCACCCTTACAGACTTTATATTTGTAGGATGTGCAAAAATGTTAATTCTCAGAGGGAATATGAAGTGGGGGTTATGAACAGCTGTGGTCATCAAATGCCCAGGCATAGTTCTTCTCCAAAAGAAATGAAAACAATATTGATTTCTGGAAAAATGCTGGCTCACTCTTGGCCACTTTGTCTACAACTCTGCAGCAAACTCTGGGAGCCCAGGCGCCTGGAATGATATAAGCGGTCCCTATATCAGACCCACATTCAGGAGAACACAATTGCAAAATATCCATTGTCATCACAGAGGCAGAATTAAGGCTTTACGGCATTTCCCCCTTTCTGTCACAATGACAGCTAAATTTCAGCATTGAAGAATTGATTCTAGCCGTACCTAATCAAGCTAAGTGGTGAGTGGTTCAATTAATAAATTTTTAGAAAGCGCTTTGAAAGCTGTTCATGAAAAGAAAGCCATTAACACCCTGGCCTTGTTGGAAAGAGTTGCACTGGCACCTTCATGGCCTGGTTACTGGCTCTTTATACTATTTCAAGACAAAATCATGCTAGATGCATGTTCTGCTTACAGTTTTATTTCCATTTGTAGATATTGGCAAATATCTAGAGATTGGCAAAATGTTTCATTCAGATAGAGTAGCCTGAGTGTTCTTAGAAACTAGAGAAACTGTTTATTCTGACCATGCAGTTCCTATGACACCAGGTCCCTGGGGAGAGACAACATCTTCTACTAGAGCAGAGGATACAATTAAAAAAAAAAAATACGGAAATGTTTTCCCCATAGTTCGCATAAATAAAAAAAGTATTTTGTTCTTTCCAGGGTTGAACTGTGATTTCCTATCCTCTGAGACTTCACTTGGTAAATTTTGTTAGTTTGGAAGGTCATTGTACTTTAAGCTCACATTCCTTATCAAATTTCAAATTATTTACACGTCACAGGATTTCAAGTTCTGAGTTTTAGGTTTTCATCCATATGTATAGAATCTGAATTAATAAATCTTCAAATGGCTTTCTTGGAAGTACTGACAATACTTTTGATACTCTAATGATCCTTCTGAGGGTCAGTCACATGGCAAGAGGAATTAAGTTAATCTTATGTCATTTTTGATGTTTTCCGTGTTGATACCTACATCTGAGCTAGCTCTCTAGACTCCATTAGTATTCAAAGGAGGGTAGATGGCATTTCTACAACACGACTGATTTGATGCGTTTTGAATGTCTACTTTGGGATGAATTGAATCACACTCTAAAAGTGCAGATTATTTCTACTAAAGGGAGTTCAGGTGTCTAGTTGAGACACAACCTTCTCAATTGCATATGTCTAAAGCTTTGCAATTAATCTCACTCGAGATGCCTGATGAAGTAGTCATAAAATCTCCTTAGCTTCAGCTTGCCAACGTTTGGCTTGAAATTCTATTCCCAGTCCTTTTTGCTGTAGTATATTATCTTGATCCTGATTCACGCCTTTCTAGACATCTCTTACAATAAGATCATTACCAGAGAAAACCTGGAGCTTGGAATAATGTTGTTTGTATTTACCTTGGAGCAACTCTGGTACAAGAGCTGATATCTGTAGACTTTTGTTTCCAGTAGAGTCTGCTAAAGGTCTGGTGGAAGTTGCCAGGTGGTTGGTTAAATCAGCTCTATTTCCTTGTTTGCTATGAAAAGATAGCAACTTTTCCCAGTGTTCAATAAAATCATTTTGTAATTTCATGGCTTACTGCAAAGAAAACTAAGCAAATATTCAAAAAGAAAATGATTTTCTAAGAAGGTCTAGACATTGTTATTCATAATGGTAATACTGTAGTTTCATTGATGAAAAGAGTGCAAAGTGCTTATGAACAGAAAATTCTATGGCAGAATCTATCATAAACAAATTTCAGGAACAACCTTTTTTTCCTCATCCCTTTTAAACAATGTGTTGTTATTAAAATATGCGTGAAAAAGTAGCCGTTGTCCTTGGAACACAGGCAAATATATATGCAATCCAATGAATATCCCACTTCCTTGTGGAGCTCTCTAATTTCTTTGTAAAATTATGATAAATGTGCATATAACAAGCAAAGGAGAGCGGACATGAACATTAGAGTTTTTTTAATTAAATTTTCTTTGTATTCTATGTATGCATTTCTAAGTATTGGAAATGTTCAGGCCAGTAACTGTAGCTGCCAGTTTACACCAAATTCTTTAAATAAAAAAATAAAATGGAGATACCTGTTCTTGTAAATTAACAAAGAAGGTGTACAAAGCCCTGTGAGTGTAATATAAACAGGCTGACAGTAGTATAGTCCTGCTGGACTGCTGAGCAGATCCACTGTTTCAGAATTCTTTTCTTTTTTTCTTTTCTTTAACTTGCTTCAAGCCTTATATGCCTGAAGGATTTAATGAAAATTTAGACATAACTCTTGCTTTTCCATCAAGAACACTCTGGTCAACTGATGTATAACAATATGGAATGATGACAAGGAATTTCTACTAGAGTGTAGTATTTCCTCATGCCTTAAGGAAAGGCACTGATCATTCCATGGACTCTGAAGGCAGTTCATGCCCCTTTCTTTGTATGTGCTGAACTTGAATGTCAGGAGAGAAAAAATGCAGCACAACATTGGAGAATAAAGCTGCTGCCAGACTTCCAAACATGGAGTATCCACCAAATGACAACACTTTGTTCTTAATTACAAGATTACTCTGGCACATAAGGTAGGTAAATGAATTAAGTGAAAAAGAAGGAGTATAAGTGAGGTTCATTATAAGCAGTACCTTAAGTAGGGTGTACTGGTTTCGTGGCGTGTTTGTGAGAGACGTCTGCCACAGCATCATACCAAGGAAGGTGCCACCCTCTGTATTTACCTTCCCACTGATGTTAGTTTTCTATAAATTTAGTCTCATATGAGTAGCAGGAGGCAGTGTTTTCTCTGCTTATACTGCTACTTATTAGTGCTGTGGCTCTCTGGCCTGTTGGATACTTCTGCAGGAGCAAGCAGAACCATCTCATAAGGAATCTGCCTACTTGCTATCTGGCTTCCAGCTTTACTGTATTTAACACTGTTGCACAGACTCCAGGATCTGTCCTTTACCTTCATATCATAAGGATTTTTGCCAGCAATTATTTCTCTTTCACAAGTACTTGTTAGAAAGGTGATGGTGTTGGGACACTTTTGCTTTAGCTCCACTTCCCTAAATATTCCAGCCCAAGTTGTGTTTATTTATATGTTCCATACCTACAGTGTGGCTTCCTTCAAAAGGACAACTTAATGACAAGGAGGCTGTAACCTAATTTTAAATACTAACAATCTAACAATCTTTCTATGCCTGAGGTCTGACAAACATAGAGAATCTCTTAAATAATTATATTCATACTGCCTTGAATATTCTTTCTGTTCACCCTTTATTTAGGAATGAAGATATTTCACTGTTAACATTTGATGGGACAGCAGAGTTTGCTCCTGAAAAGGAAAGAAGGAGACTTGTTGCCAGAGAAATGTTTTTAATGACTTTGAACTGCTGTATTCTTGGAGCACACAAATAGTTTGGATGAGTCAGAAAGACAGAAGCAGTTTGAAACATCCCTATTGCCGATTCCGCTGGCTTGATCTGAACACCAAGGCTGTTCCAGATTGCTGCACTCTTACTGCTTCTGCACTTGTTTCTTGCTTGCGTGCGCCTGGGGACGTGACTGGTAGTTTCTCTCTGATAAATGCTTTAGCACTCTTTCCTAGAAAGGTCTGTCTGACACAGGAAGACAGCAGGGGATAAACAGTGCTGCACAAGAGGTAGGATGGGGGCAATATGCAATTCATACACAAGGAGAGCTCTGCCTAGCCTTAGCTATGGTCTACTGTACATGCACAAAATCACAGCAGCGCTGAAGAATTGTCATTTTGCAATTGCTATATTACTGTGACTTTATTTTTTAAAATGTCGTTTATTAAAACAGTCATTTGTTAAATGTGCAAGGATATATTCCACACATAAGTTTCTCAAAGTTTGTACCACTTCTGACTTGAGTGGTACAAAAGAGAGAGACGATACCTTTGCAATCAACTGAGAGGGAACAGGGAATCATCTGCCCTTCTTTCAGTGACAAGAGTTATTCCGTTCTTAGTCGTTATCTCAAGAGCGTTTACCATTCAACAGAACACCTTGTTAGTATGTCAGCATGAAACAGCCCCAGCTGCACTGGCATTCTCTCAAAAATTATATCTATCTGCATGTGACACCGTCTGAACCACCACACACAAACATTCCTGGTTTGAGCTGCTTTTAGGCATCCTGCCACCAGCTTCTGCAGGCTTGACCTGAGTGATCCTCGCTCTGAATCACATGGTGGTCACTGCAATCATCTGAGTGAAAAAAAAAAAAAAAAAAAATTTCCAGAGTACAAACTGGAATGAATTCAAGTCTCATGTGACTGTGTCCTGTTCATTGTATGCTTCATTGACTTTAGCACAGACACATTGTACTTGCCACAGATATTTTGTAAATACCATCAGTAACATAATTTAAGTCTGCTCAGATGAGGGTAGAGGAATTTTCTTATGTTGATGGTACTTTTAATTATCTTGTTTCAGGAGGTACAGGGCTCAGTATATAATTTCCTGAGAACACAATGAGTCCCATTAAAAAACACCACATACAAGAAATGAAGGTTACATGATGATTAAAGAAAAAAATCAGGACATCATGTTTCATTATTGTAAATAGTATTTTAGCATGTGCAATTAACTACAAATTACTAGATAGGAACAAATCCTCCCACCTATTGAAAGTATATTTTAAATCATTAATAAGTACATCATATTTCTATATTCAAATTCTTAATGCCAACTTTTTTTTTTTTTTTAATTATTTCTTTTAAATTTTGTCCAAATAAACCTAGTTCTCTCATTCGTTTAGCTAAAACTCGGAAACCACAGTTCAGGGACAAGAGGATTCTTAATAAAAAAAAAAAGAGAGGAACAGTAAAATATGTCACTCCTGGAAATGCAAACAATACCAGCTAGGTAGATTGATTCAAAGTCCTTTCTGGTTAACACGCCACTGTTAATGGAACTATCCCAGATTTACACTAGCATGACTGAGGAGCGCAATTTGGTTCATTCAGAGATCAGTTTAATCTCTGAATCAGCTGCTGTGTCTTCTGAATATCAGGCCTCATTTTCCATGGACTGGCATTTAAGCATTTAATAATATCTGTGCAATGTGAGAGAAAAGTAAGTAAACAGGCTAACCGACTGCGAGGTTAGAATGGAGCATCAGTCACTGGTTAGTCAAGCACCTTAACTATGCAAGTAGGAGGGAGATAGGAGCCAGAATGGGACTCATCTCATTAACTTTAGCCTCTAGAAAATCAGGCATTTGGTCTAAACAAGTAAGTTCTCACCTTATAGGCAAAGATGAGAGACAGAGAGCCAGGGTGGGAGGGAAAGGGAGGTGTCATCCTGCCTGTCCTACAAAGGGGTGAATGTCCTCAGGATTTGCCTGTGTCTGTCTTTCCCAGGCTTTCTCCATTAGTCAATGGAGAGTCTGAGCTTCTGACATGGAGACCTACTTTTTAAATAACTATGGTTAGGACACCTAAGTACCATCTGCACTGACTTACACTACCTGAGTGCTTGAGGATGGTAGGGTCAGGTCCTTGGAGATTAGCTGAAAGCATCAGATTCTTTGCCCATAGAAGTTACGGGACTAAATCAATGAAATTAATTTAAAAGGGGCAAATGTGAATGGAAAATTACTAAGACACAACCAGTCTCTCAAGGAATAAATGAGCTACTTGTAGATATAGCAGTTCTTTACTTGTGTGCACAAAGTTATCTGATGGCCAGATTGTGATCAGGAAGGCATTCTACTCCACTTCCCCTCCCAGACATACTGGAAGAAATCTAAATATTGTTGTTGTCTTCTTTGGGCACACTGAGTCAGGAATCATCTGTTCCATCAAGTGGGCAGGCCCCCATGACCACTGTCTGGTGATTCTAACTAAAAATGGAGATTGCTGGACAAGATTTCTTTTACATCTCTATACATTTACAGTCATAGACTAACTTAAAATGATGCAACAAATAAAAAAACAAGCACTTTTTATAAATATATTCTAACTGCTATTCTTAAAAGGGTACTCTGCTCCCACATAGAACATAGGCAAAAGCATGAGGAAGTTTCTTTGGTTCATAAATTTAATTAAGCCAGAGTTATGCCATTTTTTCTGACTAATTGGGAATGATGAGATGTTGGCAAGCCCTTTAAGCACTCCACTCCCATACGTGTAACCCTTCATAAAACATTACACAATAAATATTTTCTTTTTTCAAATTATACTTTTCATTCAGGCATGCACAACACTCCCCCCTCGCCCCTCGCCCCACCACTAAACTGAAGATTTGCTTAAGTTCCAAAGTACTTAACTGCAGTTGCTTAACATCATAGTACCTCTAATAAGAGTAAATGTGATGCGGTAGAGAAATACAGCAAAGTTTTTTTTGTTTGTTTGTTTCTTTGGTTGGTTTTTTCATTTGCTGCTTCAGAAATAAATCAGAAGTACTACTGATATTTTTTAAAATTGTCTTTCTTCCATTTATCTCACATCTCACTCAATTCTACTACATACTAAACATCCCACAGACCAAACTGTAAGCTAGACAGCTTTTTCTTCTCTGAACTTCTATCACCATAGGTATTATGAGAGTCTTAAAGGAAGTGATTTCTTTTTTTTTTTAGGCTTGTTTAGGCTTAGCACATTTGCAAGCTTTGAGTTGCATTTGCTAAGAGTAATCCAAATACGGCAAAGGGCCATTTTAATGTGTTATATTTTAGATTTGTGTGGATGCAGGTGAAGACAGCTGTGCTCAAAGGATGCTGGGGACAAAGCATTATCACAAACCCACTAGTCTGTTACTGTCAGCAATTTCTATTGTGAAGATCTAAGTTGTCTCTCGATGGCAAACCTAAACTTGTTCTCCTTAGTTCATTGGACAAAAACACTGTTGCTGAAAAATTTCTTGTATGATTTTTGCTACCACCTACTATACCAAGAAATTAACTGATAGTTTGGAGCATTGTGGTTGGGCCTTACATTCCTGAAAATGAACAGCATTAAGTCTATACGCCCAATTAAACCATTGACCCTATAAGCAGCACAGCTGAAGATTTCATTTACATATCCTGAGTTGAACTAAATCACTTGTGAACAAGACAAAGCAGACATTCACAGTCCTGTGTGCTCCAGCAGCAGTACACAGCTTACTTTAAAGTGGCATATGGCCTGGAATAGAGCTGATAGAGATTCTAAAGGTCTGGGAGATACCGTTAATACTGCAGACAGCTAGAAAACAAGTAAATTAGGGGAAGACAGGACAAGACTGGATGGGATAGGTCAGAATATCTGAATTTCACCATCTCCTTTCTAAAGGGGTCTTATATTTGCTGAATGACTCCCAAGTAGCTGGATATTTATGACATCTCTTCTTACAATATTCCTCATAGATACTTCCCAGTGCCTCCTTTGAATGCCAGCGTCAACATAAATGGTAAGGGATGCAACATGCTTTGGAGTTCTCTATTACATGATACACGTATTTGCAGGTCTTCAGTCTGGGAAGCTGGATAAACTGTGGAATGGAAGTACAAATCAAATTTCAGAATCATGCTGGGGACTTGAGACCTAGTGCCAATAAAACACTAGTTTTGTCAGTGATCAAAATGTTCACTGAAATAGTTTCACAATATAAAAAGTACATTTTGCCTCAAAGTAACCGTGCACACAACATCTATCTGTTGATTAGGGCAAATAAGGAAAACGAAACTAAAAGGAAACACTTGAAAAATGCTTACTACCCTGAATAGTAAGCCCAGTTTGGTTTGTTTCTTTTTCCCTGCTCTGATCACTTCAACCACTTTCTGCACATTAAAAAAGAAACTTTCACAACCTCGTTTGCAGTTCGCTTTAGCTTGCTCAATTCTAGGTAATAGTGCTTTTGCAAACCAGCAGTGTTACTCAAGTTCATTTAGCTGTTTTTACAGTTATTCTTGTGCTTTTTTGAAATGTGGTGATGTCTGGTTTCAGCAAAAGTCTTAGAAGTAAAAGGTCAAAGTTCCAGTAAAGAAGAGCTATTGACTCATTGAAAAAATGTGAGTAAATCATATCACCCTCTCATGTCACAGCCAGCTCTACTCTTAAGTCAGGGGAAATGGGAAAGATTATGAGGAATGAGTGTTTGGATTAGACTAGCCTGATTCAAGCAAGTTGGTTGAGTTTTCCAAAGCTGATGAGGGAAATCCCCTAACAGGGTTTGGAAACCTCAAATACTTTCTTTTTTTTTTTATTTAAATTTAGTATCTGGAAAACTTATTGTACTTTATGGAAATTCATTATGTGTTTTGTTTACTGCAAATACAGGAGTTTGGTGTTCCCTATGAAACACTAGTTTCTTATACTTTCTTGTCTTTTCATAAAACCCCTGCAAAATGTCATTGACGTTGTGCTTTAATCTTTATTAGAAACTAACATGGGAAAGTATGGTTAAACAGAACTTGGATTTTTAGAGACAAGCCACAAGTCTTTTCTCACATATTGTACTGGAGTGGGCAAACTAGGGTCATCTTCATTTCCAGCTTATTTCAACTTTCCCCCAGTTGTCATGCAATTATTTACCAGGAGGACAGCGGGGAATGCTGAGTTTGCCATGGAAGTCATGCTTTGTACACCTGCTTATTCTGAAAATGTTCATCTCACTCTTCAGGCAAACAGAAGGTACAAGAATTGGCTAGAGATAGAAATCTCTGCTAAGTTTCACTCTTTTCTGAGAATTCAGATTCACAACAAGCAAAGCTTGTGAATAACAGAGATTGTCCTAGACCATAGCTTGCTTACAATGCAGGAAGAGTGAATCAGCAAAAGAGTAAGCACCCACTTATGCTTGAGAATGATCTACATGAGCCATAAATCATCCAAATGAGAGAAGCTAGAAGTGGAAGTCAGGAATGCCACATGTGCTATGGCACAAGGAGTGTTATTTAAAGATCATCTTACAGAGCAATTCTAACTATCGGCATAGCTATCCAGAATAGGAAACTTACTCCATCAGAGAGCCACTGAGCAAACCCTTAGAAACATTGCAAATTAGTCACCATCATGCCATGGTGATTATGGAGTTACTGAACAAGGTTATTAGCAAGGTTTCCTAACTTAATCCTTCATTTACAAACTAATGTATTTGCCCATTGTGAGCTCAGCCTCCAGTCTTGGGGCAGGAATTAATGTTGCCTCCCCCAGAAACAGTCACTGGAGGTCAGGGCAGAGGGGAAGACTTCCATAAACTCCCTCTGCCTGGACGCTACTGCCACCCACAGTTTAAGACATAACCAATAATAAAAACAGATTTTTGAGCACCTTTTAGAGTCCTTAAAATTCTTGCTCTTGTTTCTCACCCCAGCATTTGTGTCCCACCGTACACTGCAGTACAAGAATCAAGGTTTGCACATGTTGAATAGACACACAAGAGTAGATCTATGCAAACTATATTGTTCTTCACATCTGAGCACCTTGATGCAACTTATTTGGTATCTACAGAGCTAACAGACTATGATAATCCCTTGCTTAAAATGCCATGATACTCATAGGGAAAATAATATATGGGAATAACATTAAAAGGAGTCATTACAGAATGGTTGAGGTTGGAAGGGACCCCTAGGGACCATCTAGTCCAATCACCATGCTCAAACAGGTACACCCAGAGCACATGGCACAGAGTCACATCCAGGTGTGTTTTGAGGACCTCCAGAGAAGAAGACTCCACCACCTCTCTGGGTAGCGTGTTCCAGTGCACCATAGATCCATATATACTGTAGATAGGAATTTATCTGCAGGGCCACTACAGGTACAGAGAAAAGTGTAGAGGTTTTGATACTTGACTTCCAGAAAAATCATTTGCAATTGTGCCACTAGAGCCTTGCTAAACTATTCAAGACTTCCTCTGCTTTACTTAAAAGCTTTGTAAAAAGCTTTTGATGAACTAGTCCCAGGAACATCAGAGTATTTCAGTCATTATCCTTATGTCTCTGTCCCTTAGGATAAAGCTGCAGTGTCTCATTTGTGTGGCTGTGGTGTACAAGGAAACAGGAAGGGATATTTCCTCTTCTCTTGGATTGGAGACCCTGCACAGCAGAAGTCTGTTCCCTTTTAGGGGTTACAGGAACTAGCTTTGCAATTCTAAACATTGTCCCAGGGGGCAAGGAGGAGATAGGTGACAAACCCTTCCCTTTCCCAAACCTCACTGCACGTAAATAAATAAATAAATAAATAAATAAATAACCTAAGGTCTGAGCACAGGAGGAGGCTGCAGAAGGCAGATTTCCCAGATTCTCAAGAGAAGGTGTAAACTGGTGCAGGCCAGTGGCTGGATACCGTAATTTTGCCCTTAAAGTTGCATGCTATTTATTTTTATTATTTCCCATTTTATGCGGTAAAGTTAAACCTAGAGATGATCTATGGCAGAACATATCTGCAAGTACAAAAAGCCTATCTTTGCGTTATTTGTTATTTGTTACTAAATTTTGGTTCTGTTTTATTTCTCTGTAGTGCAGGAGAAAATGCTCTGAAGATGACATGAATCCATGAAATATCTTAATAACTGTCACTCTTGCAATATTTTTCCTATGTTTTCCAACCTTAATTTCAGTGTTGTTATTATTGCTCATATGAAGTCTTACATATAGATCCTTGGGGTGATGTTTTTGAATTAAGAAATACAGAAATGGACAAGACCACTTACAACTTTTTAATGATAAGAAGTATTGGTAGATGTTAAGCATTATTGCTCATTTCCTTACTAGTAATGGCTCTTTGGTTATCTTGTTTTCTATTGATTTAATCTTTAACCTTATAAAATCCTTGTGTACACCGTAATTATTTTACCTGTTCCTCAGCTGTCTAGGCTGAAAACATACATTACGCTGTACCCTGTGAATTCAAATAGATTTACAATTGAACTATGTGTTTTGATAGCTTATATGAGCAGAGGTTCACCAGCTGCACACTGAGAAACTGGCCTTCTGTTTTTTTTTTCTAAGCTTTATGTTTGGCGTGAAAATAAAAAGGAGGAACTAGGAACTAGGTCTGCACTTATGGAGTACTAAGCACCATTTAAAAAGTATTTCACATTAATCATTGACCCTTCTGCCTGCAAAGGCAGAAAAACAGGTCTCAACCTACTATCCTCTGTTATCTACTATATACTACACTGCATTCTGCAGTAGGTGAAATGCAGATAAGGCTGGAAGTGCAGACGCAAAAGTTTATGCATCTACTTCCTGCAAATGTGAAGACCAAGCAGACTCTTCTTCCACACAGTGAAAAGTTCTGTGAAGATGCTATTTGCAAAAGAGACTGTGAGCTATGCTTTTCACTGTATTGCTTTAAAAAATGAATCTAAAACAGTGGTTTCAAAAATTAACAAGGAAGGAGGGAAAAAAAAACAGTGTCTTAAACAAACAACTATGATGAAAAATTAATTAAACATTTGTGCTTAATGTAAGGTAATGCTAAATATGTTCTAAAACCAGAAAAAGGACAGACCATTACAAAGGACAAACCAGTACAAAACTAAACCTAGCTCAGGACAATGCTGGTGTAGTCCTGCTGCTTCTCAGCTCTTGGTGATGGATGTGTCAGTACATCGGGCAGGCGTAGTGACTGCTCAGGGGGAGGTGCAGTACAGAGTACTGCTGTGAGCTGCACAGGCTTGGCCCTCGGCCAAGCACAAACTCCTCCCGGCAGCCTGGAAAATATCCATCCCGTATTTCTACTCATTGTATAGCCAGTCATGTCACATGTAACAATACAAGGAGTTCCATACAGGCTTGTGCTTCTGTCTCTATAAACCCCACACTGATATCTCCTTGCACTTGCAGAACCGTCATAAGTGTTTCTTAGCAATCCACAGAAGCTCACGAGGGGTCAAAGGTGTTCCCTGATGCTTCAAAACTGTGCCTGAGCTAAAGAAAATGCAACAGGAGTTAAAGAGCAGTATGGAATTTTAATACTTGTGTAAAAAATCATGATTTTAATGTGGCTTTTTCTATTTCTTTTCTGAATTTATCTATATGAATAGGCATCTCTCATATTTTCATACTTTATTATAGACATAAGGCCATAAAGAAAATCTAAACATATAGACTAGTCTCTTCAGGGGGATGTAAGACACTTCTTATGGGACTTGTAATATATGCTTGAATGCTAGCAACATGGAAAGGGACAAAGAGTCTGTCTTCACATTCATTTTAATTGCATCCTAGAATCCAAGTTCCAATTTTTCTGTATGCATTTCCTACCTTAATCACTCACTCATTGCTTTTTTAGGCAAGCTGCTTTTCAAATAAGATGAAAACACAGGTTTTAATAATATAATTTAAATGTATGGTAGATACACTAAACTAGAAACACTTGAGATTTTTCATCGCTTTGTTTTGGCAAAACTACACTTGCCTGTTCATTAAGACTATTTTTCAAATGATATAATACAATGTCTGTGCCAAATAAAAATGTTTATTTACATGATTATGCATCAGACTCATATATCAGCTTCAAGATTCTCATTTATTCTCAGTTATTTTTTTACTCATTTTCATAAGAAATTTCCTCTTTCATCAGAACAAAGATAAAAATGTAGAACTCCTAGAAACTCTCTTTTAAGTGATTAAAGCAATTCTGTGAAGGTATTTCTGCTATTGGCCTTAATATTAACCAGCCAAAATGTCAGTTGAAACCATTTCTTTAAAACAAGATAGCAAAAGATTTAAAAAGACTCAGAAACCTGATCATCAAACTAAACAGTGAAAAATCATTTGGGAAACAAAGAATGGAGAGCAGCTCTCTAGGCCAGGATTAGGCCAAGTAAGTGTAATATTCTCATGATTTGCTGATTTTTTAATGAGCTAATCTATTAATATTGTTTCTTGTTATGAAATTGTTGATAGCGTTTAATGCTTCAATGCATAGCTCGCCCTGAACAGACTAGTTTTCTAACACCTCTCCCCACCCTGCTGGAAAAAGTTACAAAACAAACAAAAGCATCATTAGCAAGATGATGAACAGTGGATAAACTGAAGAGAAGAGCAGTTGGAAACTGTTTAAGTTTCTCCCTGGGGAAGTACACAGAGAAAAATGGAAAATCCCCAAACTAAAGAACAAAGAAACTTTCTTTTATAGCAGAGGGGTTCTTTTTATTGAGGATGCAGTGCAACATAAAGAGAGAAATAGGAGAGAAAAGGGTTTGGAAGAAAAGCTGTATGTGCAAAGGGGAACTTGGCTGAACCATAAAGAACAATCAAATCAGACTGGAAAAATATTTTATGTCCCAAAGTTGTGACGACACTGCTGATCCTGCCTGCCACAACTATCCCCAGCAAATATCAGCAGGAACAACCTGTAGAGTTTCATTACTCTTCGGTTGCACCTCTCCAGTGCATTAAATAGAATCAGAGCATATTCTCAGGCACTGGGAGCTGATCCTCTGCACTGCTGAACCCGTCCCTGGGATGGGACAGGTGCCAAAGAGAAGGTTCCCCAGGCACAAGAGGGCCTTTTCCAAATAACTAGATTGTCTGGGTCTACCTTATCCTGGGAAGCAAGAAGCTTTATTGTTATAGCTGTGAGCCATTCTGGCTACAGAGTCTGAGAGCAATACCAGAAATATTAATTTCCTCGCTTTTTCATCCATAGATCTTTCCTGCATCTTTAGTCCCTCCACAGCCTTTCTTCTGGTAAGGAAATGTGCTTGGCTCACTTGCCATGCCAGTGGCATGGGAGATGTCCAGGAGCGTTTCCCTCACAGAGACTAGCATCTGCCTTGTAACAAGTTAGAGATAATAACAACAAACACAAATTAAATCAGAAAGAGATGTTTTTGCTGTTGGCTTTTTTGCCCTCTGCAAGTGTGGCCTTGCAAAGCTTTCAGTGAAAAAGATAGTCCAAAAACATGTTTGCATACTGGCACAGATGGATCCTGCTGAGAAGAAAAGGGAATGTAGAGTCTATGAATGGTCAAGGGAAGGAATGCCTCAGAGAGTCAAGAGCTTGGAGGCTATTTTTAAAACTCCCTTTGATCTGGGTCATTCCACATGGTTTTATATTTTGTCTAAATTCCCAATATTCATATGCTCTTCAACAATTCCTTTTAATGTGCATTAAAGAAATAAATGATTTCCAGTAGAATTATCAAAAAGGTAGTATCATGCAGACATACAAGCATGTTAGTCTCACCTCCTCTTCACACCCCAGTGCACCTATGTCCTTGAAAGCAGCTTCACATATAATGTGTTCTTAAAACAATATTAGAGTGCACCCCACCAACACCACGTAAACTCCATTTCCTGCGCTGTGCTGAGCTGGTGGACAATTACATGACCTCCTGTCCCACAGCAGCTTGGGAAACTGATGGTTTCCAACTTCTTATCTCCCACCATCACCATTTCAGCCACAGTTCAAAGCTGCAGCCTCTGCAAGGGGAACATACCTGCCAGCTCATTGCTCTCGTCCTTTGGTCTGCCCTTAGAAAGGCTGCCATTAATACATGAAGGCTGTGTAATCCATACTATTCTTTTTAGGTCTACAAATGTATGTAAGGTCCCTAAAATAAGCAAAATCATTTAACAAAGCACACCTTCAAGTTCTAGATCCTTATTACCACATCCTTTCACTTTGCCAGACGATTTCTCATCCACAGTTTTCATAGCGTCTCATTCCTGCAGGCCCATGGGCATCTCTAAAATTGTGTGTGACACAGACCTCTAGAAGGATGGACATTATTTTACTGGGCCGCCCTTTGAATTCAAAGTAGTGGTAGTGGCATCAGTGGCATCTGTGTTGGCACAGGTGCTGCTGCACAGGAGGCTGAAGGCATGCAGACCCCAGGAGGCAGAGTAAGTGGAAGAGATAAAGGAGTGATCAGAATGACGCCATGGGAAGCATATTTTTCCCTAAACCTAATTTTTCCCTCTCTTTGTGTTCCAAACTCTTCATCTGTGCTTCCTAGGCCCATGGCATGGAATTCCTCTTCTTGTCATATTGGAGTTCTATATCCCACAGAATACTGCATCAAAAGGTGCCAAAATGTTCTTTTACTAACAGAAATACAAATGGCAAGTACACACACCACTGCTACAGATGCTTTGATCTCTGGTGCTCTTGCAACTCAATTTTGTTGCAGATTATGATTCAGCAGAGGCATGGATGCAAAATTCTGTAGCACAGAGGAAGTCTGGGTCGCGTTAAGTTCAGGTCTTACAATACAAATTATCAGGAAAGGAACAATAGTGAAATCATTAGTCTGACTCTCAACCCCAAATCGACAACAGTCAGTTTAATGTTTTTCTGCCTTTGGCAGTACAAGGTATTACCTCCAACTCACCTTGGAGATAGAGCAATACTTCTAAGTTAATATTGGTTCCTCACAATCAATAGCCTGTTACCCAGATGACTAAATCACAAGTGCATGTTCAAAACTCCAATTTAGTCTTGGCTGGGCTCTCTGTACCCACTGTATCTGTCATGTTTAGCTACTGCTGATGTTTTGCTATCAATATAAGTGAATCATCCTCTGAATCATTTCAGATTTCCTCTCAGAGCTGTTTTAAGAGTCATTATAGTACTGTTATTCTGAATGTCAGCTCCCATGAACTGAAAGGTCTGAACTCAGTCATAAGAATTGTCCACTGGTGGAATGGACTCCACATGTAAGTGCATGGGATAAGTCAGCTTTCTAGCACTCCTCTTTTTGCTGTTTTCCCCCTTCCTCCGTATCTCCACCTCTTCACTTGTTCTGCACATTATTGATGATTAAAAACACCTTGCTATGGGGAATTTCTCTGGTTACTGAATCTGCAAAATACTACCACGGGTACTGGCAGTAAATATAAAAGAGAAAGTATGTTTTTATCAAGATACCAATTTTTCTAAAATCCATATATTTTAGAGAAATGTGTTGATTTCAATACAATTCTGAAACTGAGAAAAAAAAATCCAATATCCTGATTTATTGCTACTATTTCATTTCAGCTCTTTCAATTTCAAGTCAGGAATAGTAATGCTTTTGCAATACCAGAATTTCCTTTAAAATAAAAATACTGAATTTCAACTAGTTTCACATAGCAATACCTTGGTGAAACACCACATCCTAGAGAAGGAGGGCTTTTTTTCATGCATAGACAAGAAACGTTGCCTATAGCCAGACAGAATCAACTGTGTAAATACAGAGAGGTCCGTAAATACAGAGAGGTCCATAAATACAAAACTGCATCCAAAAAAGGCTAACGTTTCCATAAAGTGCATGCCCACATGGATCAAGTTCAAAAGTCCTCCAGAGCACGAGACCACTGTGTGTGTTAGTCTGCAGTTCTTAGGGCTGCATATCTTTATATGGGGACTATGCATGCATTGCAGTATGGGACTGCAGGAGCCAGCCAGGCTCACAGCTGGACCCATATCTGTCACTCCTAGTGCAAAATGTTTTGTACCTCTGTCACTGTCTATGAAATATCTTTTCAAATGACCAGCTACTCAAGACCTCAGCAAAGAACAAACAGAAAGAGCTCCCCAGCTGGGAATGGCCTTTATCCCATCTGTTAAACTCCTAGGTCTAAATTTCAGTTTCTGCAAGCTTTAAGAACACATGGTAAGAGGTTTCACCATGCCTTCCATCGCTTTGAATTAACAGTGATAATAATAATGCTTAACCTTTGTAGAGGTCTTTCTATCTTCACGATGCTTAACTAACATTAGCTAATCACATTACAATGGCTGGGCTGCTTATCATTCCTGTTCTTTACATTGCCATGAATAATCTGATAATTATTTCTTTAGCTCATATAAACAGCTTGTCTGCTTGCCTGTTATTTCTGTTCCTGATAGCAACCAAATAAATGAAGTTCATACAGTTATATTAATATGGGAGGGAATATAAGCAAAATCTATGCATGTTCTTTTACTGCACCTTTACATCTATAAACCTAATTATAGGTGTCTGATAAGGATTATATTGTCTGAGATTTAGAAAGTGTGAAGTAGTTTGTCTGTAATCTGCTCATATTGATTACATAAAAGCACTCTGTATTTATTATTTCATACATTAAATACTGACATACTATGCCAGTACCTTAGCATATATGCCAGAGTAGGTAGAGACTGTAGTTTCAGCAGATTAAAATTCTATGTTTAGATTCTGATTTATTGTTGAAGAGCACTAAACTCTTGTGCCTTTCCCACATGACTGTGAATAAATTTATAACTTCTAGCACTGGGTAATCAGCAGAAGGCTCAGCAAATAAGAATTGACAACTTCCCACATTTTATCCAGGACTAACTATCTTTATGAAATGTTCATTCTCAGGGTAAGAATCACATTTGTTTCCATATTAACAGATGCGGGGGATTTCTTTGGCAAATAGCTCTCTTTCTCTGTGCCCCATTTTTTCTCTATTTTAAGTGGAATAACCACTACCGAACAGTCTCACGGGATCTACTGTGATTTGGATCATGGGCTCTGTCTGCTGAGATTCTCAGCTGGAGATAGTTCAAACTGTTTACATTGATGGTGTATTTTATTTGAGGTCCTGGCCCTTGATTTCTATTTTAAGATCAGATAGCTTTGAGCTTTCATCCATGGGCTTCCACTCTTGCATTATCAATCCCCATCCCGATCTGAGACAGATCCAAACTATACTATATCCTTACTAACATCTGTTACAAAGTCAGTTATCTCTACTCCAGTCTCTAAGAGACAAGTCAATGCCATTATTACTTTATTAATGCAGCTTTGCGTGCATAGTGCTTTGTAAGGAAGAGATGAGTCACTGTTCCAAAAGATCTTGCACTGTAAATTAAATGTGGCACATGAAATGACGACAGTGAAATGATTGGGGAAGGAATACATTTAAATATCTGAATTTTTTGAAAGATTCTGTGATAAATTCGTGTTATGCTCATACCTTGTTTGCCCAAGATATCCATCTCAAACCCAAAAGCTAAAAGACTATGTTCAAAACGTGGATCAGACCCACTAATGTTGCGAGCTTCTCTGTGTAGGGAGGGCAACACTTGTTCCAAAGAAGGTACCACAGCACTTTGAGAAAAACTCTACCCTTAGTCACTAATGGAGGTACTGACATGAGTAATGACTCATCCTAGCAGGCATGCCACTGCAGCCTACATCCCAATCCTACTAGGAGAATGATAACTGTCATAACACTCCCATGCAGGAGAAAAACACCTTAAAATTATTATAAGGACTCAAAATACGCAAGTGTTTGACCTGCTTCGGTTTGTGAAAGAACAGCTTACCTCAACAGCAGTGTCCCTGTGCCAGAGCACACAAATCTGTCAGAAAACCTGCTCCAGAGCAGGGGATGCTCCCTGAAATAGGCTCCTCTGCCACCTGAACCCCTGCACCATCTAGTGGTGTAAACCCCTACCGACAGGAGTCAAGGCAAGAAAACAGAATTTTTGCTTTGATACGCAAACCTAAGAATTATTTGATGGAAAAAAAAATAGCAGTTGTATCTGTCCTACCTGTAGCATCTGTGCGTATGGACTACATTACAGACTTACCTTCTTAAGTATTCCTTCAACATGATAAATATACTTTAATACTGCAAACTACGTTAGTATAAATTAAAGTATTTCAGTGGTGGTCAGAGGTGGCACACAGCTGACAAAGTGGATGCTTCATTGAAAAAAGAGTAATGAGGGACCACAACACTTTCACAGTGATGGTCTGGATAAAGCCATCGTCAGGGAATATCTGGGAGTTGAAGGTACCATCATCACATGTGACTGAAAAACTAATGACAGAAGAGACAGGATTAGAGATAAGAGCAGAAGAAGAGAACTCAAAATAAAGAGGAGCCACCACCCCTCTTGGACATGCTCTGCTTTGTTTTGCTGTAGAAGACAACTACCTGGCAAACCCTGCAGCTCTGTTTGGATGCACTGAGATGCACCAAGTGCAGAAAATCCAGGCACTCAGGGCTGCGGCAGCTTCCAGGAGGCACGGCAAGGGGACCAAGGCATGAGAGAGCGTCTGGGTTTCCTCTGGCAGACCTGGAAGCCATTCAGCCTGGGATGAGCATGGCTGAACTGTAAATAAGCAGAGCGTGTTCTTCTCTGCCTGAAAGGTTTTCAGTGTACGAGATGGTGCCGCATGAAGCATGATGTTCTTTCAGGACCACCCTGTCTTGTTTTGAATGGTATTCGCAGAAACCTGAAGGTTACAGTAGTAAACAAAGAGAATGCTGTGATTCTTCCAGGGAAGCCGCCTGCTCGGAGCTCTATTAAGCTCTAGCTAATTGGGCGTGTAGTTATTTTGTGTTCTTACATTGCCACCCTCTGACAATCTAGCGGATTTAAAACACTACTGTTCAATGGAGAGAAAATTTGAGAGAGGCATTTTTCTAAAGTAAATAGCCTGGGTCTAAAAGAACAGAAATGCACTGATCCTGCCATGATTTAGCGTGAATTCTTTTTTTTTTTTTCTTGTTTTTAATAACTCACTGTATTTTTCTCATTTATTGCTATTGCTCATCTCAGCTCTTGCTCTTGCTACCAGAAAGATCTGTTTTAAAGGCTTATCTGTAGATACGCAATAGAGAGAGAATTCAGCTTAGGGCAAAGACCTAAATCAGTCTCTATGATGTTCTCTCAGCTCTCAGAAAAATTACATATGGGAAATGGTGTGTCTTGTGTGTACTACAGAAATCATATCTTCGGCTATATCAAGTAAGATAAGAGAAGATATGGGAAATGGTGTGTCTTGTCTGTACTACAGAATTGGGAACTTGTGGAGGCAGGAATACAGAGGATATTAGACCAAAATATTCAGCTACACTGTATATAAATGCTCTGAATAGGAATCAATGCAGAGGAATAACGCATATTGCTGTACCATGTTGGAACCTGCTGTTTTATCCATATATTGATATATTCAGTCTTTCCATACTATGTGCCTATAAAGAAGTCTGCCTACCTGTGAAAGTCTCAGTGTGTTTAGATGTGTAAAGGTTGAATATACAACACCTAAAGGGCAACAAATGCAAGGCAGGACTTATTACACTTTGTCACATCTTCTCATATAAAGTTATTAAATAATACCTTTATCCAGAATCACTTACATCGTGGATAGTTTATTGGTAATGACCAATACGTAAAATGCTATATATGTATAGATTTCTGGTACAGTAATAACTAACAAGTAAAAGGTTGCATAAGTATTTCTAGTATAGGAGGGATTATATATCCCTTTCACTAAGTGCTTGCATTCCTTTCCAGTTGTCTTGTCATTCTGCACATCTCGCATATTGCTTGATGTTCTTTTAACAACATCTCATCATTAGGAGATGACAAAGTGAAAAAAAAGTCCAGTGGTGGGTTACCAAGATGGCTGTGGGGAACAGAGCATGATTTACAAGGAGAATTTGACACAACTGGATTTGTTAAGCCTAAGGAGGCTTATGATAAGGAGAAGAAAAAGGTCATCTCTAGCTGCAGCTTTTAATTATCTATTGGAGGATTATAGAGTAGGCATAGTAACATTTTTCAGAAGAGTGCACAGTGAAAGGACAGAAGGCAACAGTCACAAGTTATGGCAAAGGAAATTCTGACTGGATATGAAGAAAGCACTCAAAATGAGAGGGGTTAAGTGCTGAGCACTTTGGGCTCAAAAAAAAAAATGTGAAATTTCCTTTCTTGAAGAAATTCAAGCTTGGCTGGATGAGACTTTGAGCAATCTAGTCTAGCTTTGATGTTAGCCCTGCTTCTACTTTTGAGCTCGGACTAGATTAACTTCAAAGGTCCTTACCAACTTGCTTTTTTTGCTGTGATTCTACAACCTCCTCTGAGGAGCATAATGCAGGAGGAGCCTTTTTCTCCTCCAAAACAGAAGAGCAGACCAAAGCTGTTATGGGAAGGAATGACTAAATGACAAAGTTGAACTGGGATAAGTTGCCTTGCTGGAGGGTAGAGGAGTGAGAGAGACTTTAAAATCTCTAAGGTGCCATGAGGCCCTAAGGTCCCTAAGGTGCCATCCTTAAGGTCACTGTGCTATGACCTGAAGAAGGAATCCCAAAACTCAAAATCCGTGTTGATGAGTGGTGACAGGAGAGAGAATTCCTAGCCACTTTCTCCTGAAAATCTACTGACCATCGATCCAGAAGGATTAACAGTATTGTGACTCTCTATGAAGAAAGAATGGCTATGTCACTGTTTCCCCTTCACACAGCAAATTCAGTTGTTATGTAATTTTGATCAGTTTATTTTAACAAAATACAGAGTTTTAAGAGCAGAACACCTTTTAAGCTTGCAGCTCGATTTATGATCAAAGCTTGGAGAAAACACGCTCTTCAGAAATGACATTTCTAATACTGTCTTATTGAGTACACAAAGTCTACTACACTTTACAACTCACAATTCAATCACAGATGTCACCTTTATTTTGAGTAACTAAAATGGTGAAATTCGGAATGATGTCCAAAGGGGATTCCCTTACGGATGCATTAATGTTCCAAAATGAATATTGTCCCAGTGCCTGCTATGTTTGATTCTTCTTCTGTAGCTTTATTATCTGTCTCTTTATATGTGCACGTACGCATATATGTGTGTGTTTTAAATCTATGTATGTAATATATAAATACAAATACAAATGCACAGACAAATGCACAGACATATATATAGAAAAAGAATATTTAGATCTTCAAAAAAACATCCCTGGCATGATTCTAGAAGAAAAATGAATATGGACATCCTTAAAAAAAGTCAGTCACAGAATATTGTTGTGAGCCTCAAATTCTAGAAAAATTGCACAGTATAATAGTAAAAAATAAATGTTACTGCTAATATTAACTTGATTTCCTTTGATTGTAAGAACAGGTGCTTCTATTTATTCAAGGGCATAATGACTATTTTTTTACACTACACTCACTGCTACAGCATTTAAGTAGACCTGAGAGAATTCTCAAGCACATTTTCATCCACAAATCTAGCAGATTACACTTGCTTTTAAAAGGTTTCATATACCTGAATGGTTTTCAAGAATGTTCTCAAAAAAAAAAAAAAAAAGAAAAAAGAAAAAGGATGCTAAAGATACTTAAAATCACTTCTCTGGTTAATAAAACTACTTTTGATTGAAAAATGAAATAATCTGTGGAGTTTCAGATTTAACCCTTCTAATTAAGAGTGATTGATGAACAAGAAATTTGAAGTAAATATCAGAAGAATTGTTTAAAGTTATTAAGGAGCAAATTGTATAGCTTTTTTTTAACAAATAATTTCAAAACAGAATGAAAAATGCTGTGTTTGAAAATAATTCATGAACATAATTAGGACATAAGCAATGTCCATAAGCAGCAGTAATGGGTTTACAGTTGCACTTGATGATCTTAAAGGTCTTTTCCAACCATAATGATTCCATGACTCCATGTATCCATAATATGTTACTAAATCTGTTCTTAAAGAATGTTATTTGAATAGTTATTTGAATAACTATTCCATATCCAAGATATTTATTTTCTTTTTTTTTTTCTTTTTCATAGATAAAACTCAGACCTTGAATTTTTAGCCTCTGTAGCTAAAAACTGATATGCTGTGCATAGCAAAATTTACAGAAAGTCTAGATTTATGAGAAGGAACATGTTCACTGTAAGAAAAGTCTATGCAAAATCCCTGTGTAGTTCACATGGCCAATGGAAACCCAAGTAATGCTGAAGAACATTATGCTAGATAAGTAGATAATTACAAATAGAGATCTTTTTCTCTAGCAATTCCCCACAGTTCACAAGACACACAAATAGGTGAAACAATAAGACAAATTTGTCTTTTCCTCCTCTATGATGTTTCTTGGTCTTTAAGGAGGAAAAACCTATAGATTTGCTTTGGCTTTTCCACCCACTTCTGCATCCAATCCACAGGGCCTGTCCAGAGACTTTTGCATATGGTTCATCACCATTGAAGTTGAGATGATACAGGAATATTAAACATTAAAGTACACTGGCCTAATCAGGCCTAGGTCAGTGACTCCACTGACCCATGCATTCAAAGCATTTCCTCAGAGACTGGTCTTCAGACATAAATGTATTACTTTTAAATATAATAAATATAGCATACTTTACAGATACAGAGAAAGGGAAAAATAAAAAGTCTCCTGATAAACAGTGAAGTGGTATCCATAAGCAGAATAGAAATAAAAATAAAGTTTATGTAGGAAATGATTGTTGAATATTATGTTTTCTGATGACCTAAGATTTTAATTGCATAGCTTTAATAATGAATTGACAAAGCCAGAAAGAACTATATTTTGACTGTTCCATCATAGAACAAAAAATGAATTTGCTGACTTTTTGCAACTGCAAGTTGTCTAATTTTGTTGCCTTTCCTAAGAAAAGTTATACTCTAGAAAAGATTCACTATAGCAAAATCAATCCATTTTTTTCTTCCTTTGGAAGGCTATGAGGATGAGAAAGCAGGAGGCTATTGTGGAAACTGTTTTGCATCTATAACTACAGTGGCCAAAACAACTGCGTGCTCTCATGTGCAAAGAGATCCCAGATGAATATTTCTACTTTAGAAATTACCATCATGCTAGAATCCCAGGCAGCTGAACAAGATGCCCTCGACGTTTTCATTTCAGACAGTGCATAATTTCAGTAGGTTGTTCCGTAATGGGAAAGAGTAGGTGTACACTAGGGTGTTCATATGATTTCCTGTTTGGGGTGGTATTTGTCTGATGCTCATTTTAACACTCTACTTAGGATAATTTTTCTTCTGAATTCTCCAAAGCATATAATTACGGGAGAGGGTTAAATGGTTGATTTAATTAAGTTAAAAGCTCTATCTAAAGAATGTGCCAGCTACCAAAAAACATTTGGAAAAGCTTCAGCTTTATCCTTACTTTCCGGAGTGGGCATTCTTCCAGCCTCTGAATCAAGAGGCAGAAAAACATGCTTAGAAAACCTTATCAAGTCAATGCACATTCTTCTTCTCCCACCTCAACATCTCCCAGATGCCTTGAAGCACTAAACTTCAGCAGCTTCTTACTTAGCTTCCCAAAAGTAGTACTCTTTTGAGGGTATTAATAGTAGGAGCAGTGTAGTAGTGCCTATAGGATTCTAGTCAGGCCTAGAGGATTCCATCAGATTATGCCCCACACAAAATTAAGGATAAAGTTTTGGTCTACGAGAGCTCCAACCCAAGAATGGCAAGAATGAGACAATATATCTCAAAAGGCTTAACTGAAGTAGAAAGTTTAAAGAGGAGAGAGCAACATGTGAACTCCCCTCTGTGTTGTAAGAAATTTCAGGGAAATGCATGCAACTTTACCTTCTAATGAGTGGAAAAGGTTAACAGCCTCCTACCACTACCAACCAAGACACTTTTTAGCTACAAACATCTTCTGGGTTCCATCCCAGCACTGGTACATGGATGTTTTTTCATCATTACCATTGCTGTGTAGCATGACATCTGAGCCCATATGTCTGCATGGACAATATCTACTCTTTGCCAGATACAGCTTTTGAATGGCACAACTGAAAGGGGATGTGCAGTAGCATTGGTCAGAGACTTACTGAGCAAAAATGACAGTAATAACCTCACATAACCTGAGCAGAACCTCATTTTTCTCATCCTGTGCTTGGATTACTCAATGTGGCATTGCAATCTGTGATTCTCAGTTTTAAGCAACAGCAAACAAGAAAGGAAAGGGAGGATTCAGAAGTAAACAAGCATTTAGGCAAGGGAGATGTTTTAAAGTTCAGGATGCTCTGCTTATACTGTCTATCAATGTGAAAGGAGGAGTTGGCTGAGAAGTTTGAGCTGAGGGAGATTAAACAGATAAAAGTTGAAAAATAGATAGGAAATTATGTAAAATCCAACCAATTGGATGATGAGGGGGGAAAAAAAAAAAAAAAGTCAAACAGAAACATAGGACCAGCAAATAACAGCTTAGAAAATGGGAATGGGAGAATTAATGGGAGAAACAATACAAGCAGAAGGCCTATAGGGAGACTGAGTTTACTTCTTCCTATTTCTTGCTGTAACTCATATGTCCTCCTTAATATTATTACTGCTAAAGAGATTTACCAAGAATCCGAGGAACCCAACGAGAAAGGTCCTGCCAAATCTCCCAGCTGGAGACCTCCTGAGGGTAGACTAGATCACAAGGTTAGTTCCAGTGAGCAGAGGAGTGTGCAAACTTGTTTCCTATGCACATAAGGAAATTACATTCTATGTGAAAATTTAGGGAATCTATATAGATGCATGAGTTCCTTCCCTCCCTCCAAAACATATTTATCAATGAGACAGGGAAACTCAGCTCTCCATCTTTCAACAGTATACCCGGTGGGTTTTTCTACAGATATGCATATTTTGAAGATCCCAGATAGAACATGAGAGAAAGTATGTTTATTTCATTTGCAATGGAAAAATGTAATTCCTATGGCCTTTTCAAGTTTCAAGTGGGGATTTGTATGAGCTACATCTTACACCTGTTTTGGGTCCCAAATGGGCATTTTAACCTTGGAAACCCTTAGCTAGAAGACTTGTGTTTCAAAACCGGCTGTAACAATAGCAAGTTCATAAAATACAGTTCACTCTAGAAATGAAATGACTGATAAAGGTCATGTGTTGCTTCCAGTTTCTAGGTCACTTTCTTTACTTACTTTTTTTTTTTTTTTTTTAAATGATGTTTGCTTTCTCTAAACTTATCTAGAGAGGCAGGGTGAAAAACGCTAGCTCAAAGTCTGTGAGCTTCAGGTCCACAGCACCAAACTCTTCTGATGAAAAAAGGAAGAGATTGAGTCACTCTCAAAGCAAAAGCTGATGCAAACACTCTGCCATGGGGCAGAAGTTCAATTTGTTAGGTTTCTGCAAACATGCAAACAGCATGCCTATATAGTCAGGTAATTCAGCAATTGGCATTTCCTTATATTTCAACAATGAGACTAATACTGTTTAAATCAACACAGTTAATTAGGAACAAAAGGAAAACACAACAACACAGCAACTGAGTAAAGGTAAATAAAAATATAGGAGGTAAGATTATCATTTTCTTCCTCTAGTACCAGTGCTCTTTCCACAACAGAGGAGCTAACTGCTATCTTCCCCTCAACTTGGTACACATGCCTAATTCATTCCTCAGGTTGGGGGGGATCCCTTGTATGTTCAGGTTTGCTGAGTTCTCTTGCTGATTGCAGTTGAAATGATCCATGTTCAGCAATATATGCTGGCAAAGAAGCCTGCTCTGCAGCTGTGCCACGCTAACTGTTGCTTGCTCCTGGCCACTGGTCATTGCTCAGACACTGAAACGCTGGACGCTTCTACCTAATCTGCAAGGGTTTATGCTTTGATCAGAGTACACTTAAAGGCAAACAAGGACCTTAGTAACTTTTCTGCTCAAAAGAGAAATGCTTCCTGTCCAATTTAATTTTCTTCCTCACTTTTATCTTCTCATATTCTTCGCTTCCTCATATGCTGCTGGCTTTTCCCAGAAGCCGTCTGCAGTGGGCAGGATGACCCCCCACATTGGTGACGTTAGACTCCGTTCGTCTGTTCACTCTCAAACATGAATGCCAACATTATATTCACTCCAACAGTAAAACTTCACAGCTCTTTTTAAACAGAAAATTTATAAACTGTTACATAACTGACATGCAAAAGAGGCCTGGTCAATCCAGTTAATTACTTTTTTTTCCTTTCTCAAAAGCAGATGCAAGGAGAGCATTCGCTGCCATGGCAGGGGCCTCCTGTACGTCTCTAGGCATTCTGGGCTGTTTTTTTTCCTCCTTTAATGTCAGGTGTTAAGAGTAAGATCATTCCCTTTCATAGCTTCAGACCACCAGGTTTACAGTAACTTGTAACAGCTCTAGTACCTCCAAGATAAATAGATTATAGGTAGTACATACACAAGTGATTCCATGCATCCCTGTGTGCTCTGTAAGTGTCAGGAATAAAGGCCATCCAGAGGCAGAAGAAATATTTGTGCATGAAAGCCTGACTCCCACCCAGTAGCTAACTGAGTTGAAGTAATCTGTGTCCCAGTAAAGTAGCTTGAATAGGAGAAAAAAAATCCCTCATCTGCAGCAATAATTAATAGTTCTTAAACTTCCTTGAGCAGTGAGGGCAGAAAAACTAGGAGCGTTTGAAGGACCAAATAGGTAAATGGTGCCCTCAACCTGAAGCAAGGCAGTCCCCTGTATAGAGGTTGCCCTCTATACAGAAGCTCTGTGATAACAGAGAGAACAGGGGATTTACAAGGGAAAAAAACAGAAAATCCAGGTCTCTCTGGGCAGCTGACTTAAGCGTTGTCTGTGTAGCTGCAGTTTCCAATACAGAATCAAAACAGTTTCTAGTAGCAACTAGTTGTAAACATTTGGGATCCTGAAGGTAATGAACACACTCTCCAGCTAACAAACAATAGAGCCATCAAGTACTATAGTTTCAGCCCTGTAAATGTAACACCAGTGAATATTAGTGAGCTGCTTCAGTTCAAACACAGCACACTGGGGTAATGCTTTGCTTTTGAAAACAAACACACACAGATGGGATTTGTTGTCGGACTAGGATCAGGATGGTAAATGAATGAGGTCATTCACAATTATGCTGCTTTTGTAGGAACAGGTCCTTGCTTGTTGCTGGGAAGAGCGTGTTGTTTTTTATCAGGTAAACATATAATGCTGGTCTTCCACTGTTTACAAGGAAAGAGAACACAGAACCACTTAGTGAAAGAGCTATGGGTATTACTTTTGAAGCCTGTAAGGCAAATATCTTTTTTTTTTTTTATCATGATTTTTCATAATAGACGTAATTTTATTGCAGATGAATGATAAATACAGACCTGGTGTGACAAAGGACTTCTATCACTATTCATCTCAAATCACTACTAAGGAAAGTGAACCTTGTTATGCCTGGAAGCAGAGAAGCAAGCAAAGTGAAGTGACTGCAGAAGGAAGTGTGGTTGAGGCATTATCAGGGGAGAGAGCAGATGCCCACATCTCCAGAAGTCTTAGGAGTTATTCTGGCTGTTTACCATGGTAGAATGTGGAAATGCTCTAGTAAATAACAGTTAAGGATTTTGGGAAGAAGCAAGAGTACAGGTTCACAGATATTTTTCTTAACTAGCAATGCACAAAGAAAAAGAAATTCCCCTTTTTAAGACAAGTATGAAGATAGAAAAAACTCTTCTAGTAAAGGCCATAACTAGGTCAGCAACCAGCTTTAGAGCTACGTTCTGTGAGCCTATCAGGATATATACAGTTCAGTTTTCTCTCTCCATACAGCTCATGTTACTAGCTTTTTCCTAGTTTCTTAAATATGTTCCATAACAGAATGATCTTCTTTTCAAAACAGAAGGATTAATTTCCATGCCTCAACCTCATTTCACAATATTTACCTTGCAATAACATTCAAAAGCCAGGCAACTTTGGAGTCCTTTGTAACAAATCCTGTATAATTATGGGACATGAAAGTCCCTGTCACTAATAAGTTTCAATCTGTTGTGATTTTGTGCTCAGACCTGGTACCTATCATGACCTACACAGACACCTTGCGGCAGCTCCCTGCTTTGAAAACCAACCCAATAAAACCAGGTTTGTCTTACCTGGTTTAATGGACCAGCCAATAGTTACTCTGCACTAGAATACAGTATATTGTGAATATAGAATCCTGTACAAAATCAAAGTTATATTATTATATATTTTGAAATATGCATTTGTAAGGCCTGGAAGTCAAGGTGGTTAATTCATTATTTAAATTCTGCAAAATTTTAGCAAAATTTTTTACCACTTAAAAGTAATCGGGAGATTTAATTCAAAATAAACAACGCAGTGTTTTGGAGTCAGTGTAATTAATTTTTATTGGCAGTTACAAAAATGAGGGACCAACATAGCCAAAAGATCAGCACCAACCTAGCCAAAAGATTAACGTATACTCTTCTTTTTAATTAGAACAATTAAGATTTCTCTAATTCACAAAATTTAGGAAATCTTAAATTCACCAAAACAGGCAGCCTAGGTAGAATTTTTCTGGAGAATTGTGGGGCTGCCTTCACTAAGCTGTCAAGAGCAGGTGGTCTCTTCCTTTTTATCTGCTAGCCCATGCATTAGAATTCATGACTGCTTGGTCACATCTCTTGCATTTTATCCTACATTCCAGCAGCTGAAGATACAGCTATCCTTAGTCAGCAGAGTTCAGACCTGTCCTTGTCCCATCTATCACAGCCACAGGTAAAATATATAGATAGCTCTTACTTTTTTTTTCCCCTGAGACAGAAAGAACAGGATGCACTGAAAGAAGATAAAATAAGGTGTTAGATTTACTTAAAAAATGGCATGCATAAGGGCAATGACACCATAACTCATTAAATATAAATTCTAGAGTGAGATGTAAAGGTTATTTCCTCAAGTTACATCTTAGATATTATGTGCAACTCCTTAATCAGCCATTTCTGGAATGCCAAGATTTTCTCATAAAATACTGGGAAAATTCAGAACTAGAGGATAGGTGAGTGGAGAAAAGGGGAATCAAATGCTGCAAGTCTGATTGTAAATGAGTTCTGATATTCATGTGGTTATCAAACAGTAACAGCATAACTTATACCTTTATCTGAAAATGTTATCCTCTCATTTTCTGTTATGTCTTGCAGTTACAAAATGTTACTATTCAATAGCTTTGGTTTTTTGTGTGTATGTTTACCTTTTGATGTTAATGATGTGAGATGAGTCTGTAGGCAAACTGGAGTGGTCACATTGCTGTGGGTACCATAACGACTCAGACCCTGCAGAAAAGGAAGAGGGTCTATTATTACCATGGAGAATGGGTCAAATTTACAGCACGATAACATGAGCCTATTTTTTTTTTTTAATTGAACTTTTGCTTACTTTTATTTACTTGAAAAGTGTCATACTCTTCTTATCTAACCTCTATACTGCACAAAGTCTTTGTCCTGTGGACAACATGATTTCCATAGCTACTGTGCTTCAGCATGTGTGTATTTATTTATATGTATACACATATATATATATGTAGGCATATGCATGTGCAAATATACGTATGTATCTATGCACTATACATTTGAGAGAGACTGAGGTCATGCTAGTTCTATGAAAGATCTGTTATTGGATCATCCTCTGATCTGGAGGAATAAAAAAGCATTAGGAAGAATATAAAACCCACACTATTGTTAGGAAACCTGACAACTATGTTGTTTTTAAATGCGGGAAACATTTGGAGGGCATGTACATATTTACAATGGACACAGTAAAGCATTCTGAGCAATAAAGAATTCTGAAGGAGTTTGACCAGCAACTTATTTTGTTTCAGGCATACTGTGATTCTCAGGAAATACCTTAACACAGCCAAGAGTTTCTATGATTATATTTCAAATCTAGTTTCAAAACTGAGAATTTTCACACTTCTTTCATTCCGGAATACATTCAGAAGTGTGCTGCTCACAAAAAATTGGAGCAGAAGTCACTTTTGTCACAAATGTGAGTTTACACAACCAAAATACTCAGCCCCTCCCCCCCAAAAAAAATTAGTAAGTATGGGTAATTGCACTATCCTTTTCAAATACAGTTTCCTATCATTTACAACACTGCCACATCTTTACTGTCAGAAATACACCACAATCTTCACTGTTTCATTTTAATTTCTGCTAATTTCTATGCAAAAGATGTACAATTCTATGAGAAGCTGAGAAAGTTATAAATCTAATGAAGAGATTTCCCTCCCTCGCTTTTCTTGACAGCCAAGTTGTGAAAGATCAACTTTAGAGCTTTGGGCTCAATTATGCCATCAGATAAGCAGTATATCTCCAGGACTCTCTAGCTAATTTATACATGAGAGATGCTTAAATTGCTTCTCTTGTGTAAGCTAACATGCATTGAAAGTTCTGCCATTGGGAAGAACGTCAATCAAATCAAGTAGGTCCATGCAGAAAGCTAGCACAGATGGTAGGTGATGAGTGCTGATTTTGGAAAACAGAGAAAGTAATATAAGAGAGAGTTTTGTCCTACTAAGCAAGCTACTTTCGTTCTGACTGCCACCATTTGATATATAAGCAATCTTTCCTACTTGATAGGTCTATTAAAACTGGTGGATTACACACAGTTTCTAAGTTAGCTGCTCAAATGTATATAAATTATAGGTTAAAAATGACTATGAGAAATTGTGCATGGGGACAAATACGTCACACTGGAATCTACAAGGAAATAGGTATCATTTTATGTCATTCTTAAGACAATGCTTTTAATAATCCTCCAGATCAACAGGATTCTAAACAGTTTCTTCTTCTCTGAAACTTCAGATGATTTTAAAGTTGAGGGTTTTAGATCTGAATTTTCTTGAGACATTTCGTAAAATGAATCCTTTGAGATTAAAAAATCTCAAAATTTGGTATAGATCACCATGCATGTGTGTGAACCTTATATGTGTATGTTCTGCTCTGAATGAGATTAGAAAAAAATGCATTTTATTGTCCAACATGTCTATTCACATTCTTTTCCTCTTCTGCACATGCTTAGAAGACAGTTGTATGGCTAAAAAAAGAGCTGGAGCTCTGTTATCTGGTCCTCATTCCTAACTTCCACACAAACATTTTTCAAAAATTTTGTACATATTTTTCTTTGGGGCTCAGGTTTCCTATAAGTCATTATGTGCCACAGTGGCTGTTGCTATAAATACCCCCTTTAGAGTGGTCCAGCTCCCAGGAAAGCAAGGAAGGTGTTGCAGAAGTGGAGAAGGAAGATGTGGGCCTCAGCATCTTCATGTCTCACTTCTCAGAGGGTGAGAAAGTGCCACCTTAGTGGAACAGCAAGCCTATCTTCTGGAGGAAAAAAAAATAAAAAAAAAAAAAAAGATTATGAAGAAACATGTGCCAAGGTTAAATTATGGTCATGCTTGAATG
Source organism: Nothocercus julius (assembly GCA_013398735.1). NCBI lineage: Eukaryota > Metazoa > Chordata > Aves > Tinamiformes > Tinamidae > Nothocercus > Nothocercus julius. The sequence continues at coordinate 5,512,846 of VZSV01000031.1, forward strand.
AAACTGCTTGAATATGTTCATACTTCAACCAAAATCTTAAACGGAGTACTAGAGAAACACTATAACTGTAAAAGCACTGTAACTATAAAATACTTAACACCTTTAAACAAATTGAGAAAAAAACTTCATTATACTTAGAAATCACTAGTATTCTTCCATTACTTAAAAAGAATAAAAGGAATTTCTTAGCTGCAGACTGATTCAATGTGGAATTAGGAAATGCTAATTTGATTTTCACCAAAGAATTTAAAGTCATAAATATAAGTGAGTACCATTAGTATGTATTAGTGTTCTTTTCCAAGGAAGGTTCAACAATCATGTTATCTTTTCTGGCAACATCATAAATCTAGCTACAGTACATAACTGCATTGGCAATTTACCTGGACATTTGCTTCAAAAAATATTTGCAGTAAATGGCGCTATCAGGACATGCATTAGGAGGACTAAAAAAATTGGCTGACAAATCCCTAAATGCAGTTATTATGAAGGTGTTGATGAGCAGGACTGTTTCTAGCAGAGTCATTCAGAAATAGGGTGGGTTTTTTTTGATCCTGTGCTATTTGACATTTTTATCAGTGACCTAAACAGTTATAAAAAATCTTTACTGGCCTAACTAGCACACATAACATTTTATGTACTAGTAAATGATTAGAGAGACAAACCACAGCAGCCTAGTAACTTCAGAGTTAAAATATCTTGGCTTGAGGAAAGTTATTGCAATTCACAAGGCATTCACCAAGGGAATGTATAGAGAAAATCCGACTAAACTATTATAACAATTCTTTCTGACCTCTAATTCTGTTAAACTATTTTATTTTCTGCCCTATCCAGTCCAGAATTTAGTCTTTCTTTAGATCTTTATTGCTTTTACCTCCAAGACAAGTAGTTCCAAGGCAGTATCTAGGTATGGGAAGCATGCCCAATCAAAAATTAGACAGAAATAGGATTGAATTCAACTCTTTTTTTTGAAACCTATCTACTTTGAGAAAAACAGAGAAAATAAAGTGACTGAAAAAATATATTTTCCTCATGAAATCTCTTTCAGAAAAATTGGTTGCATGTAGTAATACTAGATAAAAATGTGGGATGAAGTGTTGCTTTGAAGTTGGCAGCATCTCTCCCATTTAATTTGTTTTCCCTAGCAATATCAGAGACTTTGATTTGGAATGTACACAACAAAGGTATAATCTTTCGGATTCAGATTAAAGAAAAACAAAACCACAATTCTTGTCATGAGAAGCTGGGAGACTGTCCAGGGTTTTGCTTTTGTATCATCCAGCACTGGTTGCCAGGGATACAAAACTCTATAACTAAATCCTACAACCAATCACTGCATCTTGTAAGGGGGTGTTGGTTTCACATGCTAAAGTGTGTGCACCAGTTTATAGTAACTAAGAAAAAGCTCCTTTCTGTTTGCTATAAACTCAAGCTGACTCAAGTAACTACGGCAAGGTGGTTGTTTAAAGTGGGTTTCTCCATGTGTGGCATCTTGCTCAGCATTTGTTTTTTGTTAACTTCTTTTCTGAGGATTTTATGTACATTGCTGTGCTGAATTCATATTTAATTTCAAAACAAGACACAGTGCAAAGCTAGAAGTACATCTGATTTCTAGAAAGAAAAGGACCACAAAACAAACATGTTATTGCTCAGTTTGTCTGTGGAGAATTAGGTGTTATTACATGGCAATTTTTGTCCTAAATCTGCTGTTTGTGAATTTTGCTAGGAAAAGCTCATTTAACTATCTTTTGTGATCACATCTAAGGGGGTGCACTGAGGTCAGCTTTCTCTGAGATCTTTTGTTCACCAATAAATGCAAGTTTGCATTTATTATGGCTATGTAAAGTTTTGTATCTGATAGAATTAGAAACCAAAAGTTGTATGGAATAAAACTAAAATGTGATGGTTCGTTCCAACATTTTATGAATTTAGCCGTAATATATTTCTACTGAAAAAGCCCATTATAAATCAAAATGTAAAATCCAAATTAGTCTAGTACAAGCTACCATTGATAGAAGGAGCATGTACATGCATACTTCTGCTAAGCCAGTTAAATAAGTTGAATGCAACCTTTTTTTTTTCATATAATCACACCGTGCTTTCATATTTGTTGTCATGTAATTGTTAGAAACCTCAGCTTTAAAACACCTCCCTTCTTCCATGCAGAATATCACTTCTGTGAGTCAAATGGCTTGACCTTAACCCAACGAGGGATACTAAACTGCAACTAAACTATCCCTTTTAGAGGGCATCACAGTATATTTTACTGAGAGTTTAAAAGCACATTCTCACTAGTTTCACATCTGTATATTTACAATATCAATACAAGTTTTGTTTTATTTAAATCTGTAACATTTCTTTGTTCCTAAGCCATCTAATTTTCCCATGAATTTTCCCAGTGAATTCCCTAGAAGTGCAGACCATTGTTGCTATCACAGTCAGTATCACTTCAGCAATGAAAGCACATGCTTGTGCTTAAGTACTTAAATATACTTAAAAATGAAATACAATACTTAAAGTACAATAAATGCAGTGAAAATTTCCTTCCTGTTTTTGTGGTCCCCTCCCCTCTTTCTGAAAAAGTGACTTTGCTAGTTCTCCAAACTTTGCCTCAGCTTAAGCCACCTATATTTGTCTAGTCTTTGCACTATGAGCTCTTTTTTGGTTTATTTTTTGTATCACTTCTCTCTTCCTCTGAAAACTTGCATCCTGTCTCACTGATTGTTTGCAAGTTCATAGTTTCCTTATTGTGATTCCTATTTTCTTTTCAAGACTATTTGTGAAAATACTTGGCTTAATTCAAAATACTTTTTCTATCTTCAGGCTTCACTTCCATCAGAATTGTTGCCCCAAACGTTGGCATAAGCAATGTACAAACTTGTAACTACTCTGAGTCACTTTGAGAAAGACCATTGGGAATTACTATTTATGACTCTCCCTTTGGTCCATACTGAATATTCTCTTCTTTCATTGCCTGACATGCAGCAATTTTAGGTTATTGCCATTATAGCTGGAACACAGCTATAGACTAGGAAAGCTAATTTTCTATGACTTGCTATACAACTCACAAGTTTCCTAGACCTTTAGCCTCTAACTTAGTCCTATCTCTTTTCTTTTAAAACTCATACCTAACTTTTAACCTATGAATTGTCTCATTGTAATGAACTCAGACATTTCTGTGCTTATGTTAGGCAAGTGCCTAAATTACTTTCTGGAGTAGGAACTATCATTGTTTCTCCAGTTTGGGGGTAACAACTAGCTAAGGGATATTTTGCCTTCATGTATGTAATGCACAGAAAGGAGTAGTTCCCTTCGAGATTAAGTTCATCCTTATTGTGAAATTCCTTTTTCCTAATCTGAAAACCTTTGTGAAATACTGTGACATTTAATATAGTGTGACAAATTTAGATGTCATTTTGCAGTACTAGGGCAGCAGGGAGTGGCAAAAGCATTATGAATTATAGTACTTACATTTCATATATTAGGAAAACTTTGGAATCCTTGTGTTTGGATACAATTTTATATATATATATAAAATATATATATCAATGTGTGTATATACATTCATATACGCATTCATATATTTATACAACACACACACACATATACACATACGCACATGTATGTATGAGCATAGTTCCTCAGAAGTAGAATTTTTTTTACAACATCTCTGTTGTTCTGAGTTATTTTGTGACATATTAAGTTTCATTCACACTGGTTTGTGTTCATTGCTCCTTGTCTTTTCACTGACTACCACTCAGAAGAGCCATGATCTTTACTCACCCTCATTTATACACATTAATGAGATCCCCCTGAGCCCTCCCTTCTCCGGACTATCACTACCGTTTATCACTACCGTTTGCACAATCCCAGGTCTCTCAACCTCTGTTTTCACGTCAGATGCTCCAAGTCCTTAATTACCTCAGAGGCATTTCCTTTTGTTGAAATTTGTGAGGTTTCCATCAGCCCATTTCTCCAGCCTGTTGAGGTCCCTCTGAATGGCAGCACAATCATCTGGTGCACCAACTTTTCCTCCCCATTTTGTATCATCTGCTGAGGGTGCACTATGACCCATTATCAATGTCATTAATAAACATATTAAACAGCATAGGGTCCCTAATAGCATAGTATCAACCCCTGGGGCACACTACTGATGATGGGCCTCTACCTGCACGTACTTGGCGCCACTGTTCATAGCCCTTTGTCCCCAACAGCTCAAGCAGTTTCCAGTCCATCTCTCTGTACACTTATCTAGCTGTAATTCTTGAGTTTTTCAGTAAAGATGTTATGGAAGAAAATGTGGAAAGTCTTGCTGAAGACAAAATAAACAATACCCACTGCTCTGCCCTGATCCTGTGAATGCATCATTTCATCATAGGAGGCTATCAGTTTGGTCAGGCATGCTCTCCCCTTTGTGAACTATGTGGAATACTCCCCCAAAAATAAAACACTAAAAATTTAACTGTAAAATATGGCAGTCTTCACAACTCAAACAACAGATTTTTCTCTTTTACCCCTTAGTATGTTTTACATTTTTTAATCTAAGGAAAAAGAGCAAGGTACATTCTTTCCATGGAGTTTCAAAGCAGGATATCAAATGCTAATAAAAGAGCCCAAGAGGGCTTCTGCAATTCCAGTTTTTGTGGACTATACTCAATGATCTGGAACATAGTTCTTGCATAGAGGGAAGAAATGAGGATTTTTCTCTTTCAGAATTAATAGATATATCAAAAGTAGATTCCTTAGGGGATGTGGTCAGGATTATGACCTTATGAAAGTTGTGGCCAGGCGTAAGAGACTTGTGGACTACAGGGACTATTTAATTCCTTCCACTAAAGCCCTACTACTACACTATGAGTTTGAGACCCCCAACCCACAGCCATACCAGTGTATCTTTGGTGTGTTCTGCAAGAAATATCAGATGTGTCAACCAAAATGGTAAGACCAAATCAGTGGCCACATCTCAGAAACATCTTACTAAAGCAGAGTCAAAACTAGTGTTATGAGACTGTCAAGCTGAGGAGGCCTTTTCCTCCTGTAGACCCATAATTCTGTCTCAAAGAAATGAAATATCTTTATAATAATAACGAAGTAAGCATGGCTTTTTTTCCTTCCTTCATAGTTTGGGTTTGGCTTCGACAGTATATCTTACCCCTGCCCTCACGTGGGAGACTGGATGCCACTTCCTTCAGTGGCTGCTGAATTTTAGTATAAGGGGTCATATTTGACTCTCAGCAAGTAATATTTTAAAAATACAAACACAGAATCACCTTATATTTATAGTTCAACCTCACTAGTATTTCAAGCTGCTTAAATGTCCTGGAGCAATATTTATTTTATCCTTTTATTTATAGAATGCCTACCACTGTAATAAAACAACTGAGGCTGTAATAATGTCTGGGAATAGCAGATAATCAAAACAACGCTTTCTTTAAAAAAAGCAAAAATATGTAAATAATGTCATGTATACTCATGAAATACAAATGTGGATTGGGACATTATATCTTTTCCATCATGTATCCACATATCAGCTTTTAATAGATAGATACTGAAAGGAAAGTTGAATTCATGATTTAACTGAACTTAAAACTAATTCACTGGCCTAACATTTGGACTAAAAGATGTGTCGTAAGTTCAGCTTATAGACCTCTGAAGTTTGTCAGTTATTAGGTACAACATGAAGGAGGAAACTTACTGATCTTTGAAAAGAATTCTGAAAGAATTTTTGCTTAGGGGATGAATATCAATAGACTGCTTAATGCTACTTCACTGGAGGTAACAGCATGAAGACTGTTTTTAAAGGTAGACTTCTAGTAATTCTTAATATTCGGTAAGTCTTTCTGTTGTCTTGCACCTTCTCCTTAGAACAACTTTTAAATAAATCATGAGTGCAAGCATTAGCTTCCTAAGCTAAATGGTTGACCTTCTGGATGGAAGTAGCCAACTACAGTGGATGCCACAAGGAATGGCTGTATCTAGGTTTGTTTGATTTTATTTTACTTCCAAACCATTATGATGAGAAAGTGGCAGCTTGAGTTTAATACAGTTGCCTTGGTGATTTTTATAGAGCTCTTGCCATTATTGAGAATGGACTCATTGCTTCCCTCAAGCATATGCCTGAAAAACTGAAGTGAATCAGAGAATACAAAGAAGGGATAGACACATTTTTTAAAATGACGCACAGTATAGTGATAAAATAGTTCTTTTTTTTTTTGTCTTCTCACATAGTGCTGTAAAGTCAGGAAAGAGTCAATACTATTTTTCACCTTTTCTCGAGGTAGTGCCAGAGGTTGATGTGAGATGGACTGCAGTGAGCAGCGCCATCAGAGAACTGAAGTTTCTGGAGTCTGGAGCTGTAGTTTTTCAGTTTTAAAATGTCATAGTAGAAATTATGTTTAAATCAGACTCTCTAACTTTTACTAAAGAATTACATCAACTTCTGAGCTCTAGAACTTCTGCAAGTTTGGGAAGTGTCAGGTCATCTTGTTCTTAAGACTATGAACAAAAATTGGTATGTCTGAGAGGTTAAAGATAAGAGAAAGTTCTTCATAATTACAGACATTTACAACTAAAAAAATATTCTGCATTTTAATTAACCTCTCTCCAGCACTAATTCCTAAAAATATCTTGTTTAGAGCCTTGGTGATAAAAATTATTGAGGTCAGCTTCTACATAAAGATGATGAGTCACTGAGAAAAAAAGGGAGGTGTTTTGCTGACAAGGAGAAGCTAGTTACATATACTATTTTCATGAAGAATAGCTTGAATTATGAGGTTACCAAGATATTCTCATCTAAAGACCTTAGCCATGCTTATCAGATTATCAGTAGAATGTAAATCTGTGTAGACTGATCAAGATCTTAAATTTGCTACATCACCATATTAAAAAGCAAAGCATAGTTAAGGTACTGTCTACATAGTAATTCAGAATAGTAATTCTGAATAGCAATTCAGAATGCAGCATAAGAGGGGCAGGAGATAGCATATGGTTCTTTTGAATGTTCATAGAAAGATGTGACAAACCAATTTTATGTTCCTGTTAGTATACCTTCAAGGAAATTTTTGCTTTATATATTTTAAATTCATACCCTGATTTTCTACTTATATGCCCAAAGAAAAGAAAATCGGAAAACAGAACACTGCTATGATGGGAGATAGGGAAAAAAAATGTATCTTTTAATTTTCAGACAGTTTCTGAACTTTAGATCACAGTTTCTACAACTGGAAAACCTCCTTTGGGATACTCTATTACTCTGCCTAGAAAGGCATGTTTTTTTTCTATATTAAGTATTTTGTCCAATCAAGTCCACACATACCCATCACAGAGGCCTTCCACACTTCATTGGAGAAAATAGTCCATAGACTTGAAAAGTTTGGTGTCAAAGAGCTTAACCAGACATTTAACGTTTGCCCTTACTTAACCCCGTGTAGCTACTCGTGCTTCTGCTCTCCTTCTTTCTACTAAAGTAAGTAATTCCTGCCCATTATTGGGAAAATTCTTTAGAAATTTGCCAAGTAAGAAACATCTGCTCCTTTCTTCTGTCTGTAGTTTTCAGGGGGTTTCAGGTTGCTACATTGCCTTTCTATCATCAGTGTTGTTCATGAAACATGTCTTTTCAACATCAGATTTGCTATAGGCTTGTAATTAAACTGCACACTGTGGTATCATACAGCAATCCCAGCTGGTCTTGTGTCTTGCTGTATTAAACACCGCACAGACATGATAGCAGACACCAAAACTGAGCCAAGGATTATGCACAACCAGTACAGTTTCACAGTTTGCACATTACTAACATGATCTGGTAAATATATTTCATCTGCCGTGGAGTGTTGGAATAGTGCTAACTAGATCATTATCCCCTTCCATGTGCAGAAGGAGCCTGCACCAGACGTGCTACCATCCATCTGGATCGATGCTTGGGGAGCTTTACTGCGGCTGTGGAAAAGCAAGAGGGGAAGGTCAACTGCTAGAGTCAGGGCTCTCGTACGCTTCCTTCAGCCCTGGGGTGCAACTTGTCACCTCATAGCTTGTTTAGTAATTTGTTTCACTTTTGATGATAAAGATTGACTCCCAATGAAAAGTTAAAGAGGAAATCTGCCCCCTTCAAATTCCCCCAATCTGTCTGTAGAATACACAAATTTTGAATGTACAAGTTACTTGTGGTTTCTACTAATGCTGTGATTCTTCGGAGGAGAGCTGGGAGGTGAGACGGGCCTGATCCCTGACCCGCAGAGGCAAGTTTTCCTCTGTGGATCTGTCTCAACAGCAGTGAGATGAAAGCAGGTGCCCTGAGAAGCCCTTCAGTGGCAATGGGCAGTACAGCTCATCATTCCCAAAATGGTCTCTGAGAGCCTGAACATCTCTAATGGAGCTAACATTCAACTACTGGACCAGACGCTGCAGTCAATGCAACATCTAACTGAGCTTGCTCTAACCAGCAGTCCTGGGAGGATTCAAAGTCAGCAAAAGTCTTCCAGAGCTCTGCTGCCCTCCATCAAATGAGAGACGATGCCCTCTGCTCTTCTGCAAAAAGAGCCTTTGTTGGTCCCCTGAAAACTTTCAAGACTACCGATTGTGTAGTTACAAATACACAGGAAAAATGATATAACCCACTACACTTACATGGCTAGTAAATTACATTTTGTTTTCATTATTTAACTATTATTTCTCCTGGGATTTAATGCACTTTATTATTATTATTATTATTGCTGTCTTTCACTGTATCAAGCTTGAAAAAAATCATTGTACCTGCTTTCATACAACATAAAACTATTAAAAACTTACAATGAAAACTTTTGCTAAAGAAAAAGTCTTGAGGGGAAAGTTACTACTTTAACAGAAAATCATAAATTTATATTGAAAAAGGCACTGATCCAGAAATAAAAGAAATATTCTGATTCTCTGTTCTTTATTGATCAGTTTGGGGCATATTTTTTAAAACATTTTCTTGAAATCTAAGCTTGGCATCAATCCACTTTCGGTGTTTTTTTTTTTTTTTTTTTTTTTTCCCTCTTTCGCCTTTTTTAATATATGAAACAGAACCAGGAAAAACTTATAACTTCCTCATAATTTCCTCATAAACTGTCTAACAGAAGGGGTTTACCTCACTGTCGATTGCCTACTTGTACTTGTACCATTTTAATCTGACAAGCTATTCAAAATATTTCTTAAGCCAAATGAGGGAATGGAATAGGTACATTTCTGTGCAGCAGTGAGTCAGTGGAAACAGACCCAATGACTCCAGGGGAAAGAACTTACACGTTCAGTTGCTTTTTGAGCAGGTATTAGTTATCTGGTGGAGATTACCAACTTTATACCCTGATTCCATATTTAACAGGTATGGGAGTTCTTTTTAGAATGCTTTTGATCATTTTTCAGCATGTTCTTTTTTTTTTTTTCTATTAGACTTTCAGTCACATCCATACCTCACATGATTAAGTAGAAATCAACACTTTTGCCACTTTGATATGTCTTTTATAAATGTATTTACTTTGGATGGCTTGTTCTGTGCAACTTTTGCTTTAAAATGAAATATCAATAAAAATAAACAATCAGTCTTTAGATTTTTCTGTTTTAAATACTTTCTTCAACTTCAAGATTCTGAAGCATGCAAATTGCATGACTTCCTTTAGGGTACTGCAACTCTGAAGCAGTACACACAAAAGAGCTTGAAATATCTCCTAAAAACTTAATCCAACAAATGTGAATAATTCAATTACTTATGCATATGAAAAATCCCACTGGGGGTTCATACAAAAGTAAAATTCCCCATGTGTGTCTAAGATGTGAAACAATGCTCAGATCCATGTGCAGCCAAAAATATTTTTTTACGAAGAGGTTTTTAAACCAAATTATTTTAAATCTAGAACAGGAGTTCTTCCATCTGCTTTGTATTTCTCATCTACCAAGCAGCAACTGTCCTTGTTCATGAGGAGAAGAGCCTTTCAGTGCTATCATACCCCAGGTCATGGACTAATCTGGTTTTCCAGTATGATGCTCTGGAAAAAAAGAAAGAGAAAAGCAGCATAGTAAAATATCTTAATGTGTCGAACTTCAAAAAAGACTTTTGCAACTAACACTGAATATATTTGTGTCTATATATTTATAGTGAGGAAGCTCATCTTTGCCAAGTATTTCTCAACAGACAAAAAAAACTTATTTTGACCTTTGGTTTAACATTCTTATGCTTCCATCACTTGCAGCAGGGCTTTGAAATTCAGCAAGAAGAAAGCTCTGGAGTAGATAAATGTCTTTCATGTCTCCCATGGAATTCCATTCATCTACATCCCAGATACAGGTGTGGTGTTATTCCCATCTGTCATCAAAAATGTGGCTGCATGCCAAAATGATGACTGAACATGAGCACCTGAACACCACAATGAAGTAACAAGCAACACCTGCTTTAGCAGGAACTCAGAGCAGATCCTTTCCCATGCAAGGGAGCAGGAACATGGAGTTGAACTACCCTTCTTTCCCCTACAGACCTCCTCCCTCAGACATGCTGCAAGGTCTGGGGACTCCTCCGCAGCTCTGAAGGAACCACCTGAACAAAACATGCTTCTACATTCTCCAGATAAGCAGGAATCAAGCCAGGATTCCCCAACCATTTCACAGAGCCAGTACAAACCTCTAGTAGGCATTTTCCCCTAAACTCTTTCTCCTGCCAGTTGTAGTAACTCATTTGGGCTATCTTAATAGAGAGCACTGGCAAATGAGTGTTCCACTCACTGGCTGAAAGTCTGAAAGTCTTGGGAGGCTGACCTGACATGGACCTGACAGAGAAAATATCTGCTAGAGAGATCAGCAGGAGTTGTGGATGTTAAGCACTTTGGGGTAAAATAATGCATTTCTATAATACAGGACTGCAAGGAGAGGGGAACAGTTAGGAGGTTTGGATGGGTATGTCAAAACATACAGTTCATTTAGTCCATTTTATTCCTACAAATACATTTGGAGATGATTAACATATATAGAGATATTTGGCACTCTAGCTGTGGTGAATTTCCCTTCAAGCAAAATAACATCTTTTATTTCTTTTTCTTTCATTGAACCCCAAAAGATAAAAGAACACAGAATATACCTGAAGCATGCAAAGAGCCTTCATGTCCCAGCACAACATAAACTTTGGTGTCCTTAGCACACTTTATTAAAAGGTCCAAACAGAAAGGCGATGGATGCTCTTGGGCATGCTAGAGACCACAGCATATGTGGTATCTGATTGCCCTGAGCAAGGAGCAAGGAGGAATAAACTTTTGACTTTACCTACTATGCTCAGGGCTGCCGTTCTTTTGGTTCTTTTGATTATTTTGACAAAGTGAGTGTTACACTAGTTATTCCTCCAGCTGATCTGGCTGTATGTCCAGATCAGGTCTCTCCCACTTGTTTTTGTTTGGTCCCTGAGGATGGAAATTTGTGGGTTGGTTGGATAGTAATATTTTAAATTATTGATCACGTATCAACTTGCCCTTCTGTAGTCTCACAACATTAGATAGCCTCACCCTCACATAAACAGCATGGTCAGAGGCTTACATTTAAGCAAATACTGGGGCTATTTTCAGCATACTTTCCTTTTCATATTTTGTGAACATGACATGCCATTCTTGCTCTCATGTCATACATGAGATCTTCACTGCCTCAGCTCCATCCCAGTGGCCAGTTTAGCAATAGAAATATGCTGCAGCCTCTAGGGATGTTATAGCCTATGCACTATGCGAGTCCAAAATCTCTCTGAGAGCTCCTCAGGATGAACCACTGGAAAACAAACACAGAAATTAACCTTCATGACACATACGACAAAACTTTGATGAATATTATATGCTCTCTTCATGGCAGCAAGAATGATTTAAAGACAAGCTATAAATTATAAAAATACTCATGGATTTATTTGGAAGAATTGTGTTATATTTAGACACCCAGATATTTATAGTCATAGAATATATTAGTAGTGCATATGACAGAATTCTGGATTTTCTCCTTCTTTTGTGTACAAATGGCTGTCACATTTGTAGAAATTTGCCAAAACCCAAAAACTTCTGATGAAATGAAATGCACACAATTATGTTTAACTGTGTACAATTATTGGAATCAAGATTGAGAAAATAAAATTGATTGCCTTTTGAAACTTATAAACAGAAAAAAAAGATAATCTGAAAAGAAATTCTAAGTTTGCTGAAATCCTATTTCCACCTTCTACAACAGCGTGAAGAGTATTAAAGATTGCAAACATGCTCAAGTGACACATTTTAACATCAGAGTATTTTTTATATTAAAATAAAGTGAAATTATTTGAAAATGACAAAATATTATGTTTAATGTCATGAAAGTGGCTTATGCATTAAAAAATCCTCAAAGCTATTGTCTAGGGATAACCAGGTGTAACCTGGATATGACCTAGAGTGTCACCTAAGAACAGTCTTTTCTTTTTTTCAACTGACACTGACTTTGCCTTTGTTTAAATAGTTATCAACATAGCAACTGTATATTCCATCTCTTCTTTAATCCAAGAAAAGAATAATGTTAAATGAAGTTCCTCAAAAGCATTGTTTTCTTCTTTTCCTTCATATATCCAATTCCGCTTTATGAAATTATGAAATTTCTGAAATACAGAGGATGCTTTTTCTTTCTTCATTAGTATTCAACTTCTTTATAACCTTCACAAATGCTTTGTTTACATTGCTTTTTTAAAAACATTACTATTGACTGAAATATTTATAATTCCAGAAATGGTTATCAACCATAGAATTACTGATGTCCTTTCTTCTTGCTGAGTTCTCCACCTGTCTAGCAGCTGATTGCAGTGACTTCTGCACTGCTAAACATGTTCCAGCATTTCATTCATAGCAGTGCTCTGTAAAACCGTGTAGCCACGTTTCACAATGTAGTGTCCATTTTCGTGTCTCAGAGAGTAAGACCTTATGTTTCTTTATTTGTCAAAGCAAATTAACATACCTAAGGAATGAAAACAGATTGATAAGCTTTCCATTAAAATACTGTCAGATTCCTCAAGACATATCACATGTAGCTGTTTGTGGCACACACTTGTTCCTAGTAAATAGAGAATTAGCATTCCTTCAATTAATTTTCTTTGTAATAGGAATTGAAATTCTTTCCAGGATATGCAGTTCTTAGGGCACTTTATCACAGCAGGTTTCTGTTATAAACATGCTCTTTCTTGTTAGGAATGACACTAATTTTCCAGTTAGCTATCAAAATAAGTTATTCCTAAATTTATAGCACCGTCTGCCATATGTGGAGAGATTTTATTCATAAATCTCAATCACTATCTTCAAAAACATAGGGTGACACATGAACTTGCCTAGTCACAATATGTCACCAGATGTGTTATTTTTCCTGAGGGGGGAAAAAAAAAATCTTGAACCCTTTCTCTGATGCTAGTGTTTCTATAATTTGATGAATATATTCCTGTGACTGATTCTTCACCTTCTCTGACAAAAATATTTTCTAATAGGAAGACAAAACACTGACAATGTTGATCTGTTGTTCCCTAGATTTGTACTATTTACGTGGTGTGATTTTGAATTAAAGACTAAAACATCATTACTGATTCTTTAAAAGTACATAACTAAAACAGGTGGTTCATTGTGATGAATAAAGAGAACATACAGTGAAAATTTAGTGGGGTATAATAAGACTATTTATAATTTCAGCATCAGGTCATCTGTCTCTCAGTTTCCCTTCTCTCTTTTATGCTTCGTTTGGTATATGTTGATGATTCATTGCGATGATTCTTTTGCTCAAATCAAGAAAAGCTCTGTCACTCCAGGGCAAAACACAAAAATTCAAACAAAATACTTCTGCAGCACTTCTGAGGCTCACTCACTCTTCTCACTGTTGTTCTTCACTGTTTCAGGGAAGGACGCATGCTTACAATCCTGCTTTTGCCCCATTAATAATTTTAGCCTTTGTATGCTTTAATCAGGAAGCTATGGCAGTAGCCTTTGTTTAACCACAAATTGCATTTTTGATTTCTGTGGGCCTGTTAGTGTTTTCTTTTTTTCTCTTATGACTCTCCATTCTCAGCAGAGTGAATCCATAGTATTCTTCAGTACTGTGGCTTTTCTAGGGTGATAATTATTTTCTTGATACTTTTCCCATCTCCATTTTAGTTCAGTTTCTCTCTTTGCTTCTGTAACTCTTGCCATTGACTTCTGTCCTCACAAACATTATCTCTAGTTAAAAGCAAATTGAGCAAGCTAGAGTTTTGACTGGAAATTTTCCCCATTAAAATTGAGATTTTAACTAAAATAAAAAATTGGCAATATAGACAGGAATATAGTTTGATTTTTCTAGGGGAAAATGATTCATGCTAATACAAGTAACAGTTTGTGTAGTGAGTTTATGTAGGACATGGAGAGGAGTGAAATAGTCTTCTCCTCTGGCTTTGTATCAAAAAAAAAAACAAAAGAATTATTTCATATACAAGGACAGTCACTTTCAACAGCTATTTCAAACATGAAATCTAGCCTGTTCTTCTAGAGAAGCTTCTGTTGTCTTTTCTCAGCTCTTTTCAGGAAAATATCTGGTGCTTCTCTGGATGCATGATAACAATGCATATTATCATGAATAAAAATATAAGTATGAGCTTATGAAGGCAGACTTTAAACAGAATTTTTTTCTTTAATGTTAACTGCAGTGTTTTTAAAAAGGCAAGGAAATAACTGGAAATAATTAAGGATGTTTTGAGAGATAAAATAAGTTAAGTTATTCATACAAATTTCATTCAGTACAATCTCTATAGAAAGATATGCATTTCTTTTATATTTACATTTACATACACACATGGACACAAAAACATGTGTCAGTGAGTGAGTATATGCCATTTTAATTTTTAGCACATTTAAATTCTAAACATGACAGTATTTCTTAATCTGCCATCTGTGGAAGCTCACATCTTGATGAGTTAAACATCAAGTGTAATTCAAAAATATTGCTAAGAATAAAAATATAGGCATCTTGTACCTTCCTGATGTAACCAAAGACAAACTAATGATGTCAGTCACAGTTACTGCTATATTATCTTTATGATTATTTGCTATTCCTGAATTGTCACTAGGCCAGCAAGTCAGGGTGTATTCTAGCATGCAATTTGCAAGTAAGTCAGTTTCCTTAATTCTCTGAGATGTAATACCAGAAGTAAATACTTAAATATCTAACCTATTCAGAGAAGACTTGAAGGATGAGCTAGCCAATTTTTTTCATCAACTATCATTAATTTCCATAAAAACAGAAAATGTACTTTTCATAATACTGAGGTTTTCCTCTTTTCCTTTTTTTTTTTTTTTTTTTTTCAGTTTCCTGTTGTGTTATTGAGAAGAGAGCTATAATTGCCCACGTTGACTGATCTTGCTCTGTGTAGTTCAGCCTTTGGGGAAAATGGCAAAACTGACAAAACTCCCTGACATGTGCAGCAAAAAAGCATCAACAAAGTGGAGCACAAAGATGAAAGAGTTCACATTTACCTACTAGTAACCTCAGTTGAAGACTAATAATTTCATTTTTGGTAAAGGAAGAGGAAATTGAGCAGTACTTCTGGGCAGGCAGAAAACTAGCAACCCAAAAGTCTGTAAACACTTTTTTTTTTTTTTTCCTTCCCAGAAATCTCTTTCTATTGAAGTGAATAAATGACTGCATGTAGTGCTTAGGGGAGAGTTGTTTTATTTTATTTTTCCACCCAAAGCAGAAAAAAATTGAACTTATTTTTCATGTTGTTTAACTAAATGGATTTTTATTCTCCAAATGGATCTACTTATGACCACTCTATTTTCTGATCATGTGTCACAGACCTCATATGTTTACATGGGGTTTCACTAGAGGAAGGTCTCCATGGCCGAATGAAACCAGCTGCATTCTTCCCTGATCTTTCCAGCTCTCCCCGAAAACAAGTCCCACAGATTCACAGGGCTGTTCATCCTCCTCTGCTTCTCCACTGCCGCTCAGTGCTACCCCAAGTGCCCTGATCCTGACCATATAACCCTAATCCTTCTGCTGTTTCTGAGACACAGAGACATTTGTGAGTCACAGATGTCCCTGTCCTATACTGATGAGGAAAGGATTTTTATTGACTGTTTTCCTTTCCATATTCTTAATAGATGTCAATAGCTAGGTGGAAGTCAGAAATGGGTCTGAGGTTAGGTGACATTTGGAAATAAATGGGCCTATATATTGCTTTTGTAGTTTTCCTATACAGTTACTATTTTATACAATTTTAATCTTTTATACAATGTTAGATCTTTATTGTACTGAAATTTTCTATGCATTTTTTTTCTATTTTGTTTCTTAATTTTTAAAGCTTTTTGTTAAAATGTATATGAATTCAGTTTCTTCTCTGGTAGACTAGTCTGGTTTCTGGCTGGACACTCCTTGTTTTGACAAATACCTTTTATATTTTAAAAAATCCTTCCTGTATGAGAGTCAGCAATGAGGCAAACACTGAGCAAAACAAATACAAGCCGTACGGAAAATAAATAAGGATAGGAGCTGTTATTGTTTTCCACAAATAAAATTTTGTGAAAACTGGAGCATGAGCTCAAAAGACACCTTCCATGCAAACTGCTACACTTTCCCATCAGTGAACTAAAGTCACAAGCTGTCAGAATCAAGCAACTACATAGGTGGCAGCCTTCAACTCTTTCAGCACAAAGATGTTATTTGTTTAGTTATTAATATATGTTTACAACGATAGCAGAGAATAAATTAATGAAATCTGGAAGATAAACAGCATTCTTCCTTTTGTCAGACAAAACTTCAGTGAAAGAGCTTCACTTTAATATGTTTTCCCCACAGCTGTGGCAGGCACAAGGTCAGTTATGTTGATTCAGTGGATAGGTGATAAGTTGTTAGGCTGCCATATCTCAGCTGTGTTCAATTGTGTATCCTGGACTTCAGCTTATTAACACAGTGCTTCCAGCTCTATCACTCATTGTTTTATGTTTTATTTAATGTTTATGTTTTATTTAATTCCTCAGTTATGCTATTGGTATTCCAGATTTATACTGGGCAGACCCTTGTATAGCACTAGCCATATCTGATCCGATCACTGCGTCTGTATATTAGTTCATATAGTGGAGAACATCAGTAGCTGTCAAATTCTGTGAGCCACAAATGGATTATAAAGTGGGTGATTATAAATTATTATATATGCATAAGCCCACTAACTCAGAAAAATAAATTATTGTGCTTTACTGCATGTTTAGCATCATAGGCCCCAGAATATACAAACAGCTGCTTTGATGCACAAAAATAAACATTACATCTTTAAATCTTTATAGAAATGCAAAATCTTCCCTCAGTGTGCTTTATGTCATAATAAAATCTTCAAGGAAATTGTAATTCTTTCAGGTTTTAATCATTTGGTTAAATCTTAGAAAGCCTCACAAAAGGTTATAAACTAATGAGCACACTTAAATAAGGCAAAACCAAACAAGCATTGGTTTTGATGAGAAGTGGGAATGTATTCAGGATATAATTATGCTTGATACTGTCAGAATTTGACCTATTAGAGCACCCAAAGCTATCATGTACATGACTGAACAAGGGGACTCTGACTTAATCTTATGAATATAACAGCTTAATAAATTACAAACTTGTACAGTAAACTATAGCACACGGGATTTAGTTCCCTATGGTTTACATTTTTAGAGCAACACAGGTTAAAAAAAATGGGCTTTTCTACTAGTCGAGCAAGAAACTGGAGACACTAAAACAACTTCTGTACAGTGTTTCCTTCTTGCCCTGTAGTTGTACTGTCAAACCAGACCAGTCTATAATTAGAGACTGCAGGGACCAGTGAGTAATTCACATAAAGATACAGAAGAAGCAGCTGGAGTGTTTTCATTATTTTTACTAGGAGGCAGGAATACTAGATGTTCTGATGCTATTCCTCAGACTGCAAATATTGGCACACCCTGTTCAAATATAACCACAGAAAGAAAATACAAAAGAAAAACACCAACTACAGATGCTATATCTGCTTCTACAGTAGTTGCAATGTACATGTTCACACCTTGCATGACCAGACTTCCCGAATAAAATTTTCTTGTCATTTCTGTAGTGATTCATTTATATTTGTGACCATTAGCACAAAGCCAACAATTTTTATGTTGTCTTAGCGTTGTTCTTGTTGCCTTCTCTAAGACCTTTTCGGTAGATTTGTCCGAACATATTAGGAAATAATGGACAGCTGCCATTATTATTCACTAAGACCCAAGAGAACAACTTTGATAATACCTTCACTCTTACTTTCTCCATCAAACCAAACAGTATCTGCAGTACTAAATGCTTGGTCACCAGACTGTCAGCTTCTTCCAAGTAAACACAAAGCTTGAGTAAACATTGTGCAGTTGCAGACAGCATGGATGTTTTGACTGATTAAGTAGGAGGGAGGGAAGGATGGCCAGGAAGAATTGTCCAAAATATGTTAATGTAAGATTAAAAAAAAAAAACAGTTGATTGTCCCACTATAAGTCAAGATATTTGGTGTGTATTGCTATGTGTGCATGTATTTCAATGTGCTCTACTGTTTTTACATAGATATATAAAATCTGTTGGTTCTCATGGGTTATGTACTTTGGTGAAATCCAGCTCAGTGCCAGGAACCAGTTACAAGATCAATGCACCTTTGAAGTAGTGCCTAGGTTTTGTGTTGACCTTTGATAAGAGGATAAATTTCACCCTGTGCTGCCCACAAACATAAAAGGGATGTGTTTGCCTTGCCTTAAAATCTTTGATATTTACCCACTGGTTTGTTTGAGATATCAGGTATAAAGATGACCCTATCTTTACTATGCTGAAAAGGAGAAATATTTGTGTTCAAAATAAGGCTCAAACCTAGGCCAAAGAGGTAGCTCTTGTTGAACCTTTCCCAGCACAGTGCAAGAAGCCAGGGTACGTGAGCTGATGTAACTCCACTGTAATAAAAGTGCATAATAAACAATCATGATTTGTCAGTCCAGAGGCCAAAACTTAGGGTGTCATGATACTACTGAGATCAGACATTGCCCAGTGACCATGTGTCTCCAGTGGAGGAGAAGAAAAGGTCAAAAATAGAAGTTGTCCTGCCATGCCCAGTTCTGCATCATTGAAGCTGGTGGCTGAGTTGAACTATGACCTTTCAAAGGTAACATCACTTCTTCTGTTACTCAGAGTGTGTTCCTGAAACCCTTGTCTTGCTGTGTCTTAATTTGGAGAGAGTATTACAGAAACAAACATGAACATTTTAGATACAAGCACTGCTACTATCCAAAAAAGAGTTTATAGTCCTTCTATAGTCCTAGGCAGTGTATCTCTTCCCCAAAATCAGTAGACTCAGTCTTCCTCATCTTATCTTTACATTGGCTCATTAGCTAAAGGATTTTGAAGAACTCATCAGTTGACTGACAGCAGACAATGTAGATTGCCTACAGAAGCTGAGTAAACGAAGCTACCTCTGCCTGTAAACCAAACAGGTTTTGATCCATCATTTGAGCTCAGAAGCAAATACAGCAGCCAAGGTTGTGTCACACAGCTAGGATCCGTTACCCTCAAAAACAGGGTCCCTCCAAAACTGTGTCACCTTTTCTTTTGTATTTTCCTTCTACGGTTGTATTTGACAGTACTCCCCAACCTGCTTTAATTCACAAATGATTCCTACCACGGTTCCTTCAGGAGGCTATCTGAGATGGTACAAGCCAGCCAAAGCAGAGCAATGGAGCTGCTTTACTTTTAACCCTAAAGATTAAACTAGAAGGATATTTGTGGGCCAGATCAAATCTGTGCCTTAACTGGTTACTAGTAAATCATAGCTTCAACCAATCTCCTCAAGAATATGCAAAGGATTATTCAATGAAGTTATGAATTTTTTTTTTTGTTTTTTTTTTTTTTTTAGGACCACTACCACAATTTCCCAAGCAGCAAGGGGGAAATCAGATGGCATCATGAATAAACTAGACAGACAGATGAATTTAATAGAATATGTAAATAAATAGTTATATTCAGCTGATTTTCAAATAATTCATAGTATAACAAAGCATAATGCTCATTAGAAACATTCGGGCTGTGTGCAATTAAATGAAAAGTAGGTTCCCTCTTTGTCTTTAGGCGTAGTGTTATCAACCTCTAAAACATTGAACTAAGTGATAAAAAATCTGAAACTGAAATTACTTCAAAAATAGATTCTATACTTAAATAAAGAATTTTCTGTCTCTCCTCCTATTTTATCAATTATTTACTCCCTATTTCTGCTCTCCACTAAGTCCAAGAACCTGCTAGGATATGCGCTTAAAGAATGCTAGCCTGAATTGCAGCACTGAACATCTTCACTAGCTTCAGATCAAAATCTTTCCCAATAAGTGTCAATTCCCAAGCTGTGCTGCAGTGATGTGAAACCTGCTCTGTGGGAAACTCAAGAAGTGATTGCAGCCATGTCCAGACCTCTTGTGGCATGGCTTAAAATCTATATCTCCTGGCTTACCTCTTTTCTCCACCACCTCTTAGCCTTTTCTACCCATCCTTCTTTCTTTGAGGGAAATACATCCTCTGAGTTTCACATGAAAGAAACAGGTCTTATTATCCTTACATAAGGAAGGCAGAATATTTTTACCTAGGTACCTGATAAGACAACAACCATACTGGGTTTATGATATTAGCACAGCACACAATCAGAACGTAGTGTGTTTGTGTTTGATTGATATTAATTTACTTTAGGAACACACTATTAAGAAAATTACTCTGTGAAGGAGCTAGATGAAGTATGCCATAATGTTTAATGTTACTCGTTTCTGTGCTTGAATTAATTACAACTAGGTCTATATCACTTTCCCAAAAGATGGATTTAAGGATGATATAGCTTCAGTGAAGTTTCTCTTTATCGTTTTTCTCAGCAGTGGGAAAAATACTATTCAAACAATGCAGCAATAAGAAAAATAAATAAAATTGTTTGTGATCGTTTCCTGATTTAATTGTCCTCAATGTTTTACTATGTGGATAGCTCCGTTATTAAAACAAATTGCTTCACTTGTGTTAAAAATCTTGCAAATATTAGTGAAATAGTACATATCTGAAACTTCCAGTTTTATGGTGAGGTTCACTCACTTCCCTGTGTAGATTATCTGTACAGTGGTACAGTACATGTTGGCCGACTCAACACCATGAAAATGCAGCTATATTACTCCCTGGGCTGTATAGGGTCTGCCATTAGTACTACCTCTTTTATATAACAGCCAGGGTGAACAAATAAAGTGTGCAGGACCTTACCCGGCTCCGTGAAGGCCAGGCATATCTGAAGTGCTTTCCCAGAACAGGCACCTGTAAGAACACAATGGACCGACAATCAATGGCCTCCAGACTGAGTGACTTATTAACCTATGGTTTTCACAAGCCTTCATGAATTTGGTGGTGAGGTGAGGGATGGCAGCAGGGTGAGAGAGAGAGGTAAGCAATAAGCAGTGTCTGCACAATGTTGATCAAGGTGTATTCGTTCAAGTGTAGAGCAAAACAAGTACACAGAGTCACCTTGAAACTGGAATTTACCAGTTCATATTCACCTATAACCTGGAGTTAAACATCCTGGGAATATGAAAATGTGGAAAGGCATTGGCACAGCTCTGCATAACTATCACTCCACAGTGAGCAATGGATAGAAACAGAATCATCAAAGTTTTTGGAAGGTATCTTCAGAAGTCATCTGTCCCTTAGTAAGGCAGTTGGGAGCTGGAAGCAACATGGAGTCCTGCATAAAGTTGTTTAACCAGAGATTGACTCCTTCCAGCACTAGGGCAGGTTTGGATATTCCTATATTTCCCACAAAGTATGCTACAGACTAACCAGCTAGTTTATTCCTTTTAAATATATAGCACAGAGTTGCCTCTGGATCCCTGTGGAACCAATGCAGACAGAAAGGCATCATGAGAATACAATCCAATCTTCATGAACACTGTTTAAAGTATAATGAATATAGAAAATATCAGCCCATATGGAACTGTGGAATTGAGGTTTAATTCTGCAAGAAAGAGCTTCAGGGAAAAAAAAGAAAAAAAAAAAAAAGTGTCAGAGTACTAATAACTGCAATAGTGCAAACAGTAGCATGGCTTAACTTCAAATGAGAGTTTCAAATACATTTGTCCCTAGGAAAATTAAGATGAGGAAAACTCTTAAATTTGAGATTCTATGCATTTATTATGATTTCAGAAGAGGTATGAGATTTCTCAATATCTATTTTCTGCACTTTTTTATTGCCTTATGAGATATAACAGTAGCCAATGAGCATGCAATAAAAATTTTAGCTTTCCTCTGAACAAGTGGTTTTCCAGATATTTTGCAAGGTTAAGAATAATTTTTTTCCAAGGATCTGCTCTACAAAAATAAATCTTTAAGAGAATAAGGTTTAAATAAACTAGAATCCCAGAAGCAAAGATAATCAGAAGCTAAGAAAGTCTTGTGCCTAAACATAGGAACAGAGTTTGAAAAATCCAGTGAGAGACCTCAGGCACATCACAAAGTCTTTCCCTCTCCATCCTCCAGCTGTAAAATTGAGATAACTTTTCTCCTCTAATTTTCCAGGAGTTATAGCATAAATTCATTAACATTTGCAAGGCATTCAGATCTTGCATGAATATCTAAGAGCAAAATAGAAAACTGCCTGTTGTGAATGAAGCCCTTATATATAGATAAATCTTAATCCTTTTTATATTTCCTATGGAAATTTAAATCTAATTGTGGAAATGAATGCAAGGATAGGAAATTGGTTCTTTGAGTTCTGTAACTAGACATCACTAATATCTCTAAAGGTTAGGATGGACTAATAAAAGGACTAATATTAAGCCCTTGTTAAAAAAAAATCTTATTTTTTTGCAATCTCAGCTCCTGTCTCTGTTCCATTGCATGCTATTTATTCCTTTTTCATTGCCCTTCTTTTTATTTACTATGTGTTATAATAAAACTCGTCCATGCAATGTTAAATTGAGTTATTTTAATGATACTCTCTGAAACGTACTCTTTTTATAAGGCTTAAAGATAAACAGTGAAATCTTGGTTTCATTAAGATGAGTGGAGATTTTTCTCTTGATTTCAATAAAAACATACCTTCACATAGGAATCAATATAGGATCCCACGAATCAATACAAGATCCTTTAGACCTTTCAAAAACTTTGTTATTTCTTTGATTATGAAAATGCCTTGACTTGCTGCAATTACTAGCAGGAATAGATGGTTTCAAAATCACTCTTTGAAGGATTCTTCTTCTATCCTTCAAGAAAAAAACAGAATCTTTTTCTAGAAATAACCAGAGCCCTCTTATTCAGGAGGAGAGTGATCTCATATACTTACAGTTTGACTCCTTTGATCTCTATCCATAAATGAAGGTAATTTTGAAATGACATTTGATCTTTTTCCTTTGTGTCTATCTACAGGAAGTCTGTCCACGTCTTACTAAATAAATAATTAGAATAGCTTGTAGATTTGTGATTCTAATTTAAGTTCCAGGCTGGAAGAACATGTGGCTGTTGAACATGATGGAGCCAAAATCCACCCTAGGAAGATGTATTTAGGCCTAAGATTTAAAAGGGCAACAAGAACCAAAAAATAGCTATAATAATGTCAAGATATCTAGACTCTTTGAAACAGAGTCAATAAACTACCACTTTCCATTCTATTGTTTTCATCCCTTTTTCCTCCAAATACATCAATTAAGCAGTCATTTTGAAATAAGTAAATAGTTGTTTACTCTGGGGCTTTCTCAGACACAAAAGCTAAATACATATCACATACATATCACAGAGACATCCAGAATACTTTCCCATATTTGATGGCAGGATCATCTTCTTGCATTCTTTCTGTCATGAAAGACTATTCAAAAAAAGATATTCTTCAGCCTCATCAGAATTAAAGTGTCTGTAGTCTTCATGTGCAAATACCGGTTCGATTAATTGTGTGACATCATCATCTATTTTGAGTTCTAGTTCACAGATTGACTCATTACCTTCTTAGATTCATATCAATGTTATGCAGGTTTTTGCCTGATTTCAGTGTATATTTACTTTTCAGTATAAATCCATAATAAGCTGGGCCAATTTGACTAAATTTGTAAAGTCTTTAGATTTAATATAATCAGTTCTACATGAATAGGCATACTATTTATTTATTTCAATGTGAGTGCATTTTCAAGTTCCTAGTATTTTTAGGGACTTATGTGGAGGATATTATTGGTTAAAAAATGAACTGGATCCTGTCAATGTAAAATACAAGAGGAAAAATAAAGGGGTTAGGGAGAACTTAAGAGGAATGTCAGTATTTTAATTGGAAATGAGCAAATGTAAGATTTCCTGTTACTGAGAAAAGCCTGAGATTCAGACTTCATTTTGGCTGATTTCCACTGATTGCACTTTGTAAGTCATGAGGAGCATACAACCCCAGAAAACCTAAAGTCTTCCATGATTTTAAATCAGTCTTCAAATCAGAACACAAAATCCCCTGTGGACCTTTCCCCAGAAGTTATTCCTAGGGATGCTCTTTAGTGTTTGGGTCTGAGGATCGGTCTCCCAAGTTCTGTTTTGCACAGGAACACCCTGTTATCTGTTTTTTGCTACCTGTCATTTTGCAATTTTGTCATCAAGCATTTAATATCCTGTTCTGTTAACTGCTGCCAATATGTGACTTTACTGCCTTTCACCTTTTATTGATCTAAGTAACCTTTATGAGAAGGAAATATCTGGGATGGTAGCAACTATGATGAAAATAAAACCATTCAGAAAACTGATGACCAGAACACATGTTCTAAAAGATTTGCATCAAACATTCAGCCTTATGAGTTGATAAGATCTCTCAGAACAGTGGCTCATTTCAAGAAGGTTTGGACAAGGTCACCAGGATGTTCCAAGATTCAGTCTCACATTATAAGACCAAAATCAGGACATAGGTCATATCTGGAGCTTTATTTTAAAAAGTAATTGGAATTACAAGCTTCCAGAACCCCCAGTTGCTGAAAAGTCAACTTCTTCAGTTAAGTAATGATCCTAAAGATCTTATTCATGCCTCTCCATTCCCCACATTTTCTACACTGTCCTTTTGCACTTTTGTAAGTTTGATGAGAATTCCTCTGACATCACAGTGTATATGAGAGTAATTAGGAAAACATAAGGCAGTAGTTAAAGTAAGAAGCAGAATTAGCTTCTTCCTCTCCCTTTCTCCCTACCCGTATGTAACTTTTTCTTAGGCAGGATACACAAACCAGCAATGAGGTAGGGTATGTTACAGCCAGGACTCTGGTCTAGAAAAGGTCTAGAGACATTTTTCTTAGGGTTCAGTAAAGCTTGGTGCAACCATATTTTTATATGACTGCCCTGCACATAGGTAGAGCCTTCTGTGAAATCTGCGCACATCTACTGCATGCAGAGTTTGGAAGCGGAGTAAGAAGCAAAGTATGGAAAGGTATCACAAGTACCCTTATCTTTTTATTTTTAATGGAGAACGCTTTGACACATGCCAAACAGCAGTAGCGCCGGAAAAATAATGATTAGCAAGGGTTTAAAGTCTGTCAGCACAAGCTAAAATTAAACGTGGCAAAGGAGGTTGAATTTCCACTTACATCCTCAAAATCAGTGACATTTCTGTTCTCTACAGCAGACGCAGTCTAGGGGAGTTTTAGGACCTTGGGACACTTAGGCATGTTTTACTGCTGTAAAAGATAGTTTAAACTCATTTGTTTCAACTGGCACTTACTATGGAGAGGAAACTGAAATGTTTGTTAATGAGGAGGCATGTAGAGCTATTGTATAGTAGGGAGGCAGTCAGTTGCCATTTTAAAATCAATTTGCACAACTGAAATTATAAGGTGTTCACAGATAGGAAAAACGTGTGTTTCTTTGCTTAAACTGCAAGAAAGTAAAACAAACATATATGAAGTAGGGTCAAAGCAGACTGACAGCGTACAGGTGTTTGGTGCTAGTCCTGCTTTGCTTCCTCTTATGTTGGCTGAAGTCTCCCTGGAGAATTCAGCAATCATATCATATGCCATCGGGACACAAACTTGCTCTATTTAACATTACAAAACAGATATAAACTGAATTTTTAGGAAATGGTGCTATTCATTATTGACATAAAGATCAAAGCGTGACATCTAGGTCACGCGTAAAAATCTCTAAACAAAAAGCTAAACCAACTGCAGTGTTTGAAGCAAGTAAAGAAGAGCAAATTCTTGCAACCATTTCATAACATTTTAAAAAGCAACCATTCGAAACATAAGATTTTACACTGAAAGTGAAAGACAACCTTGTTTCATTAAGAGCCTTACTTAGGTAATAAGAAACAGCACCAACTGTATCAAAGTTATGGTTCTTTATTTACTACTCCTCAGTGTGTGTTTAATCAGCTACTGGCCTATTCCAGGTGTTCTGGGGATAGTAAATTAACAGACACTCATCCAATCTGTTCTTGGAAATATCACATTGTTGGGCATTAGGAGGTTCTTTAAAGGAAGTTCAACATTTTTAAAGTGAACTCACATGGCCACAGTTTAAATTATCAGCAAACAGAGGATTAGAGATCTGATGTTTAAGAACTAATGAGCAAACATATTCCTCTTGTATTATATAATTATACTCTTACCCTTGATGATAACTTGTGCATTTTCTTTTCTTATTGTTTTTGTCTGTAGTTACTGAAAGCAAGGTATTTTTTCAGGTGAATTTATGAGGTTCTGTACTGTTGTTCAAAGTTATTTTGGTTATTAAATTTCTGTTGCATTGGAGGGCCCTAAGGGATTTTAAATATTCAAACAACAAGTGAGAAATCAGTTCTCAGCCCTTTTTAAATGACTTTACTCTTGACAAGGCGTTCTCCGTATTTGTGTGTTTAGAAGAGGTGACCAGCTAGATCTCCAGCTAAGTCGCTGGCCATGAGCTAATGAGTGCGCTCTCCGGTCAGGATATTTGTGCTTGTAAAATACCTATGTCTGAGGCTGTAGGTGCTACTATTATATAGGGGTCAGGAAACCTCATTGTCAGTATGACAGGAGACACCGGGACTCTTCCTGGAATCGCCTCTCCCCAGGTACATGGCCTTGTGCCCCAAAGCCGAGAGGCAGTGCAGCTGAGGGCAGGCTGACACCAGACCCTGACCTGTGTACACAGTAGGTTTGCAGATGCTTGGCTCTACTAAGTGGCCCACGTTTCCTCATGCCACGTTGCTTACATTTCTAAGCCTGTGCCCACCAGCTTGCACGTGAGGCAAGACTGGACTCAACCAGTTTCAGGTCAACATGGGGTATTCGCAAGGTAAAGGCCACCAGGTGCTCTTAAGAGGGTAGTCGGGCCTGTGGAGTGGTGCAACCTGTCTTTTGCCAGAGAGGAGAAAATGCTATTTACTATGAATTCTAGAGGAAGGGACTCTTCACCCCAACACCATTTTGCTTGTTCCTAGCAATCCAGCACGTTCTCACCCGGTACAGTCTCACGAACTGTATACATATAAGAGGTTCTTTTTATAAGCTATCTGATCCTATTCATATTACGAATGCAATACGAGAAACTCATTTGCAACTTAGGCATTTTTTGCAGCTATTATATGGGGGAGTTCTTTCACTTTTTGTAGTGTTTCATTCTGTTTTTTAATGGAAAATGCCTCAAACCAGAAGAAAATTCTGGAACTGAGAGAGGACCACTCCTGTGACTGTTAGATTTTCTGATTCTAGTGAATAAGGCAGGGGGGTTGTGATTGTCCTTGAGGGACAGAAATATGCTATCTGTATGTAAGGGAAGTCAGAATATGGCATTTTTTTGAGAACTTACTTGGCACTTCTGAAACTAGAGCATTTTTTTCAAGCACCTCAGAGAGTCTGAAGCTTTAAGTTATGTTACTACTTGTGCCCAAACTCTCCAATAGCTCCTGCATTCACACACATCTTAATCAAGCCTCATTTTCTTTCTGTGATAGGGATAAATGCCTGGCTTGAGTACTTGCAAGACTCACACCCAGATATGCTAGGGAAGAGTACTGAGCATTTCATACTCTGAAACTGGTCTTCAAAGTAGGAGAGTGTTATCACTGTTTCACAAGTTAGGAACTAAGAGCCTATGTGAACCGACTTGCATAAACAGAAAGATGAAAACTAAGCAAGGATTCAAACAGTTTTCTGAGGCCTCTGGTTGTATTTTGGAGGGGGATTCCATAGTCTGGACATAGTCTGGACAAGGGAAAATGACAAGCAAAGTGAGGTTCATCCCAGAACCACATCCTTGTAGTCTTCTTGACAAAAATCTATGCTCAAGGAAGATGCTATAACCGAGAAAACTAAATGGACTGCAATACTGATACCACTATATGGACGAATTTGATGCAGACATTACATTTAGCAGCTCAGGGCAAAGGAAGATGAGAACAGGAACTTTGAAATTGAAAAGACAACACTTCAGCCGACCTAAACAAACAGTTGAATTTTACACCAGTAAGGTGACAGCACTATGAATAATACAGGCATCACTTCATTTGGGAATCAAAGGAATTGTGGATGTGTGATTAGCAAAATATCTGAAAATCCTGCCTGAATAGAGGGGGGAACTCTATTTTGTCTTATAAATCAGGATCTTAGTTGCTGTGGAAATGTTGCTTGTCTGCAAAAACAAAACTTAGTCTCTGTGGCTTCAAGCCACAGGGGATTATAGAATAATGAAAAATAAAACCAAACCAAGGGAACCCAGTCAAATGAAACCTTTGGAGGAAAAGTGTATGTAAAAGTTGGGTTTAAAAATAGTCGAGTATTAGTTTATGAGAACACAAGCAGATTTGTTCTTTTTGTTGTTTCCGTTTCATTGGGGAAAACAAACTTTAGAAATACCTTACAACTGGAAAACATGGCATTGAGTTTAAAACAATCACAAGCAGCTATGTGTCTCTCCTGCGCCTGTCTCTGACTCCTTGGGTAGATGTCTTGGAGGAAAAACTTTGAGGTGCCAAATAGTAGCTGATAGAAAAGAAGGCCAAGGAAAGCAAAGAATAAAGACAACAGCAATTTAGGGTGGAATATTATAGGATTATAGCATAGATTTGAGTCCACACAATAAGCCAATCTCATTGTAATCGATTATACCTTACAAATAACAATTTTCTTTCTTTTAGCACTGCAAGACAGTTTAAATACACCACTGAGTTGGAAAGAGCAAAACAGGAGCAGTTATGGTTTACTAAATAGTACTATACTTTGTCCAATGTTTTACTGACTTTATCACTACGTGTAAAGTATTGCATAAACAGGTTGAACCAGTGCATAATAAAGCAAGAAATTTGTACTCAATGTAGCTGCCATTCTACAGTAAACAACCCTGGTCTAATCACCAAATATTATGAAGCCCTGGGAACAGTTTTTGGAAGACACAACATAGTACTTTGTCCAAGTGGCTAAAGCTGTTGACTGTGGCACTGCAGTTGCTCAGATTCCTCAGGGAAATCTGCCTGCTTCCTGACACTCGTGTCTTTGGCTAAAGAGGGGCCAAGAAAAGCAACAAGTGGACAAATGTCAGGATTATGTAATCGACCACCTTATTATTTGTTCTTTTTTTTTCCCCACTTCTGCAAAGGGCTAGAGAAATTAATATGACATATGTGAGTCATGAGGGAATGGCTCACTTTTCTGGAAGAGGACATTGATTTAATAGCGTCTCACTGCTGTAGAATTTTATATGCCTCCTCTAACTATTGAGCAATAAGGAATACCAGCCTTCCACCATTGCTGACATGTAGCTTTTCCTTAAAATTAAAAAAAAAAAAAAAAAGAAAAAAGAAAAAAAATCCTGGATTGTACTTGATTTTTTGTGAAAGGCCAAACATTTTGTCCTCATAGCACCTACCCAGGATTTCTGTGTTAAACCAATCAGCATTTGCTCTTAATCATTACATTATCTCTCCCCAGCAATTATCTGTCTCTCTAACTAATGTACATGGCAGGCCAATAAATACAAGGTAGAGAAATCCCAGATCCCAGATCACCCTGGGATACAAAGTTCTCCTTGTCCCTCAGTCCTGGGATCCTTGGTGGCTCAATCCAATGGATCACACAGGCTTCTTGAACTGAGCTATTCACATTGGCAGGGCTCTAAGCTAGATATGGCAGATGTTTGCAGATGACTTCAGAGTCTGGCTTGGGGTTGGAAATCTAGGGACAACTCAAAATAATGTCTCTGCTGCCCCACAAAAAGTAGAGAAGTGGAAGCAGAAAAATACAGGACTCCCCTTCTCTCTTCCATCATCTTCTGAGTTGTAATATGTGTTATGGAAGAGCTCTCTTAGAGCTTTGTGTAACCCAAATTCTGACAGAACTGAGGAAATTAACATGCTGCAATATCTCACAGCTGAGAACAGCAGAGATATTGGTGATGGAGCCACCATGAATGAGAGGAACTGTTTATCAGAATTGCCTCTACCTTTGATTATAAAACCTGTTCCATACCCTAAAGTTCAACAGAGACTGTTTTTTTGTTTTTTGGTTTTTTTTTGTCTGGACTTTTTCTGTATTTCTGATTTCGCAACATGGTGTACAGCTTTTATTTTTACCCTCTATTTTTGAGGCAGTTGGAAAAAGTATGAGATAAAGGCGAGAAAGTGTGGGGAAAATATTTATAAAAAGCATTTTGTCTAAACTTACAGTAACTTTTCTAATTTATGAGACAAAGAAGCAAAGATCTAAAAAAAAATGCTAAAGCTGCAACATCAAGATATTAATAGTAAATGTATTATTAAAAAATGCTGTGAAATGAAGAATCGGCTGGATTTTATTGCAGTCTTAAACCATTCCAGATCTCTGTGACATCCTTGCCTTAATCCCCTGCCAACCTGCTTCGAGGCTCAAAGCACCGCATAACTGAGCTCCACAACTCATCCAGTTTGTCCTTGTTTCCAGGCTGTCACGTGCAGGTCAGTTCATGGTCAACGGTATGGAAGGCAGCTGACATGTCCAAAAAAATCAGCAGTAACACCTGATCTACATCCATCATTGACAAAGGATTATAAGCCAGCACAAATATGTGCTGTGACTTCTGTATCAAGTGGTTTGTAAATAGCTATGCATTATGGACTAGGTTTCAAACAAGCTCAGTGTTGGCTTATCCAAAAGGAAAAACGGAACATATCTACAATAGAGCACTAATGCGTGCTGACATGAACTTGTGTAAATTCAGTGCTCATAGCACACATGGAGAGTAGAATTATCTGACTATCCATTGAAGGATCTGGGATCTGACAGAAGGATTTAGAAGCAAAATCCTACAGAGCGGAGATATTTAAGGAAACAGCTAAGATGAAAGTGATAAATGTCACTGTGTCAAGAAGTCTCTAGTTTTAAATTTGGATTTATTAAGCACATTTGCTGTGGGAGAAATGTTCAGAAACATTAAGTCTCAGTGTTTCAAATCAACAGTTTTCTAGCAAATTTTCATATTGTGTAATAATTCTCCAAATCACTCAGAGTTCAGGTCATTCATGGCTCTAAGAGCTTTTCTTATGTCATTAGTCCAAGCAGGGAAGCAGGGCTGTTATATTTTCTAAAAGCAGAAGATAAAGGAGGAGGTCTTCTTTTCAGGGAGAGAGGAAGGAAGCTCTATGAATGTGTCTGTAGTCACAAGAGCCCAGTTAGAAATGTTTAGTGGGGAGCAGATTGGTAAACCTAACCTCTCCCTCAAACCCTATTGCCCTCAGTCCCTTCTGTCCCCCACTAGGTCCCCTCGGTACGAAATTTCCCTGTTCTTCCTGCATCAAAGTTCTCTGACCATTTTCCATACTGAAGTTCCCATACCATCCAAAGGCAGTCTTTACCATTTCAAAGCATTTTCTACCTGTACCTAAACCACCCATCTTCTTCTCCAGCTCCTCCTCCATCTAATTCCCTCACTTCTTTCAACTTTTTTCCCATACCTTCCCTTAATCTTTATTAGCCTGATCTCCAGAGCGATCTCTCAATCCCCACAATTCAAGCCTACTACTTTTTGAGCTCCAAGCCTCCCTTGGGGCTCCTGCCTTCTTTCTTCTCCAAACTCTTTATTAAATATTTCTCTACACCTTAAATTCCCTCTCTATTCTCCACTGCAATTTCCTCTCCAGATTCCCCTCTGTTCTACATCCTCAACTCAGTGTTCCCACCCTTGTACCTATCCTATTCTCTGTATGTTTACTGAGCAGTTCTGCCCATATATTACTCTTCTATAGACTTCCAGACTTTAGTACTATCATCTCATCAACCAGTGTCTCCAACAGAGACTCATATTCTTAGGTTCCACTCACCGAAAACAAGTAGAAATTGTGGACATAGACTGTACTCACCAGAAATCAGTACTAGTGAGACCCTGAGAATGGAAAAAGACATGTATAGTTTAGATGAAGATGTATATAAAAGCTTTTTTTTTTTTTTTTTTTTTCCTTTGGTAGGTTTTTCAATAATAATTTGAAAGTTCATTCAATTCAGTTTCTTTACATAAACAATGTCCCTGAATATAAAGCTGTCATGAAGAATAGCTATGAGGACAGGGAAAAGATAAAGATGAAAATAAATATTTTATGAAACAGGAAGTGACACTAATTATTCTGTAAGAAAAGCAGAAAGTGATTAGTAAATTCTATGCATTTTTGTTATTAGTTGGCTACCTGAATACAGAAAAAATCATTCATATACTGTTTAATTACATATTATTCCTACTTAATTCTGAAATACTCAGAATTAGTGCTTAATTATATACCTGAGCATCAGCAGATTCATTTAAGTTCACAAAACAACTTATAATTACAGTAGACTTGTATCTGATATACATGAGAGTAATTATATTGTAGTTATATCTAGAATCATTAGATGAAAATTAAGTTTCTCAGTATTATGCTAGAATAATTAAAAGACAGTTAAAATTTTGCTTTTAGTTACATCTTCATTAAATTCTACTGACCAATTAAAAAACAAAAAGGGAAAGAAATGCAAGTCAATTCAAAAATGCCCTTTTACCAGTACCAAAAAGACCTGAATCTAAGAAGTTTTCGGTTACATTATAACTCTGGAAACAATGATTCATGTCTAGCTTCTGGAACTAAATGAGAGAGACATGTATTTTATCACTCAATCCAAGAATGAAATTCACCTTAGTGTATATTAATGACTGATACAGGCTCTGTATTTTACCCCCATTTTCCTGGACAGCTGAAGTTCTACCGTTGTGCATTCCTAGAATTGACACAGACTGGTCAGCTCAAGGTCTATCTATCTGGCTTATAAGCATAGTCATGTTTCCTGAATGGCATATTCTCTGTCCCTCTAAGTTGAGAAGCCTGATCCAGTGTGCATGAGTACACCACATGAAATGCAAAGTAGTAAGTGTAATCCAGCATTTCACATGGTGTGCTTCATATTTTAAGCAGAAAAACTCCTGTTTCAGAAGCATGAAGCTACTGGAAGAGTCTTTTAAGAGTTGCCGAAAGGGTCAAATCCCATTTTTATGGTCTAATCTGCAGCCATAATGTCCTGGTGAGCTGAGAACAGTGGAGGTTCCTGTGATTCTGGATCCCAGAATTTCTCTAGGGCTAGGAAAGCAAGAAGCTGCATGAATTAAGTGAAGCTAGGGACACCACAAGGAAGACCATAATGCAGGATATCAGAACAAAGAGTTAAGAGCATCTATCTAAGCATCTTGGTCTGAGACTTCTAGTGATCAAAGTTAATCAGTGAAACGAGACAGAATGGATGGAAGGGCAAATGATCCGACAGCTTTCGGGAGTGGGAGGAAACCTGAAACAGAGCCACTGGAAACTAATCCAAGTGTATTTGCTGTGACATGTTTCTGAAAGAGCATAACGTATTATCTCATGTGAAAGGTTGAAAAGTCACTCTGAAGCATGAATTTTCCCTCCTAAACATAGCAAATTAAATCATGAAGGCAATTAATTACTAATGAATTTTGCTGTATCCCTTTTCCAACCTATTAAAAGTCCTTTCAGGAAAAAAATTCAGAACACCCAAACCTGAATTTTAAAAATTTTCCCAGGAAGTATGAGCTTTGGCTTTATTTCCCTTTTCAAACAACTGGATTTCAAATTCATTTCTCTTCCTATTTTGATATTAAGCAATCACCATATAAGATGAGCAAACATTCCTGGAAGTAGTAGCAGCATCAAGAACACTTGCCTCATCCTGATATGTGAATTCTGTAATCCCTAAGCTTCAGGGTCAAGTTTAATTTGGCCTTTCTATCATTCAGTTAGCCTTTTTTTCTGTGTCATGTTCCATCTTCAACCCTCTCCCCCTGCCCCCAAAATGCAATGAGGACCACAGAATAACCTGCATCTAAATATCATGATGCTCAGCAGAATAATGAAACATTTGCCTTTGAAGTTTCTCAGCCTAGGGAAGAAAGACCTACACACCAAATTTCATATTTTTTTCCAGAAATGCTGGAAAAAAATGTTTAGATCTTATCATATTATGAATAGAGTTTCACAAGCTCCCTTCTGTTTGCTTTACAAAAATGCATGACTGTTCTGCAAGCAGCTCGCTGTTCTCAGTGTTTGCTCAGAATGTTCTGAGAATATTTTATAAGTTAAAGAGGGACTTAGAAGGAAAAATCCTATTTCTGAAACCTGATTAAGTGTTGAACCAGCTGCTGAGATTCTGTTACTGGGGCAATCTGAGATAGGCTGCATAGAGCTGAATTCTCATAATAGTAAGTAACATTTAACATCAAACAAAGAGGCCTCTAGTGAGTTTAGGTATCTATTATGGGTTTAGCAGCATCTGTGAAGGGAACTTGGGGATCATAATTACATTCAGTTACAGTCACATTCCACCAGAACTTTCTCAATTCCAAAACGGATCAAAACTAAATCTTTTTGTGGATCTGCCCATGTGTGTTTTTTTATTATTATAATTTTTTTTAATATCAGTGCTCTCTTCCAGATCATTCTGGGAAACAAAGGATTTTGAAGTGTTTTTCTGTCCTCAGAATTCACTAGTTCAATAGCCTAGGAAGACTTATTAGAAGGATCGTGATATCACAAAATTTTACCACATTTCTCCAGTTCCTGATGGATATTTATTCTGTCTCCTCCCAAAAGCTAGAAGCACTTCTGGAAGGAAGAAAAAAAATGTTCAGTCAAGAGAGAAGAGAGGTCTACCTACCAGAATACTTCTGATAGTGAGGAAAGGACCACCAGGTTCTGGGCTGACTCGATTTATTGTCTGTTATCCTCTCTTAAAGGAGCTCATGAGGACAGCTTGTCTCCCTTTCCGGGGTGCTGGGATTCCCTTGTCCCTCAGACTGAGACCCATAGCCGCTATGCAAAATTTTTTCCAGCTGGAATGCAGTTCTGACAGATGCGTTGACAACTGTCCACTGGAAGTGACCAGGGGTGCCAATCTATTATGTACGGAATGACAAGAGCATCAGATAACAATTGTAATTGAATTTCAGTATCCATGTTTCTTCCAGTTTATACAATATTTCAGCATAATTGTTTTTCCCACTTAAATTTCATGTGCCAGAATCTCCTTTCTTTACTTTTTTTCTTACATTTCCAAGCCTTGCAACAGTCATTTAAAAGTTGAGTAACCAGCACTGAAAATAATGGACCAAATTCTTTCCAACTATAACATCCATCGTGTTAATGGACTTACATCTGGGGAGGATTTGGCCTTCCCATTTAGAGTTTTAAATTGACAGTTGCAACACAGAGTTTTTACAGCAGCCCCCACACTGTCTAGCAAGCTTTGGAAATAAAGCTGCCAGTCCTTTAAAAATCTGTTCTGTCTAAACAGCACCTTTCAATGAGGTAATTGTTGCTGAGACAGAAAACAACAGTGTGAATAAAGCAACATTACACTGGGATCCATTGCTGGAGTTCCCATCTTTTTAATCTGCTTAAAAGTTAAAGAATACTTTTAAATGATACCAGCCTGAAACAAAATAAATAATCTCTGCAACAATTATCACTCACTTCTGTGAATCTTGCAGAATAAATAAATAGGAAATATCTGTCACAGACATGATGAGCTGCAAAGTAATTTTCCATTTGCTGCCTCCTCAAACAGGATTCTGGTTCTTTTCCAAAAAAAGAAAAAAAAAAAAGTTAAAATAAATGTTCTGTAAATGTCTGCATACTGCTTGCTTTCATTTCACTACATGGGAAGATTTCCTCAGTGCTAGTCATTAGAACCAGACTTGCTTTATGGTGACCACTTAACACTCAAATCATTCACCCTTCTCTTCTGCTTCAGATAATACTGAGATGCCTTGAGCATCTTACTGCCTAGCTGATGCCCCTGTAAGTGAAAGACTGACTGAAGGACTTGCTGCAAAGTCATGGGCATATAGATAGCTTCTACACCAATTACACACAACATTTAGAGAAAGATTTGTCTTCTTGTAGAAGTACAGTCCCTCCTGCAGCCACACAATTGGCCTGAGCAGAGTTCTGGTGTTGGAAAACCAGCTAAGCAAACCACACCAAGCATTTAGCCAGGGAGCAAATGTAATGACTTAAACTTTGTCTTTGCTTCATTAGACTGAAGATTCAAAGTCTACAAAAGGGCCTTGAGAACTGAAAAAAATGTTTTATCTGGCATCAGTTACATTTTCTACTCTATGACAACGGAAGGCCTACTCAGATAATGCTGTTTAGCTATTTTCATTCCTCAATCCACTGTGAGATTTACAGGCTGTCAGGAGCTATGCTAACATTTAAAATGTTCCTTGTGTTGCTCCTGGAGCACAGTCCCCTATTTTATGTTAGTGACAGCCAAAGACTGGGTCAGCAGTATGACAAAATGGGAGGCAAGAATAGGAAAGTCATAAAGTGAGATTCATCAGGAACTGAGCATGTTGTGTGCAAAGCATGATTACCCACGCAATGTGCTGATCCATTCCAAACCCATAGTGCCTGACTTTAAGCTGATTTAGCTGCCTCTTTTCTGCTCTGTGTTGAGTCATCACAAGGCTTTCTTCATCAGGATTAGACCTAATCTTTTGGTGACATCATCTTTTACACTGAGTAATGTATAAAGTGAAGGCTGGACACTGGTCACAATAGCTTCCACAGGTTTGGAAGCATACATAACATTGTTCTTTTTTACCTCTGTCATAAGATATCAAGTTTATATTTTCTTTTTCTTATTTCCACGTAACAACACAGTGTATTTTTTTTCTATTTTGATATTTGTTATAAATAATATACTACACAGCACAACTTGGGAAAAATAAATCACGTATTAAAAGTGTGGACAACTATAAGTCCATCACTGAGGTCCTACTTCATGATACCTGTATTCTTCTTCATCTTTTCATGTGTTCATTGACTATTTCTTATTTTATATTTCTGTTTTTTTTTCATGTGATTGCCTCATTCTCTCCATGATCTCCTTTGCTTCAAGATTCTCTGTTCCTGCTCAGACATATATTTCTTTCTTTCCATCCGGGTCCCTTCCTTCTTCTCTATTTCTTCTTCTTTTTTGCCATCCCAGCTCCCTCGCTGTTCCTCTCTATCTCTTTGCCTGTTCTATGCTAGTAGAAGTACTGTTGCAGTAACATTGTTTCTACTTCTACTGAAGTAGAAGTACTTAGATGACAAAAAAGGTGAATCAGTTATCTGAAGAAAGGTGAAGGGTACCATGAACTACACCTGGCCTGAAAGTGATAGGCTCGGTTAAGAACATGAGAGTTAAGAGGAACCCTTTCAAATCTGAAAAGAATGAAAAACTGAAAGACTAGAACAGAATTTCCTTCACAGACTGCTGTAGAAAGCACTGGAGTACAGTAATAGAGGACCTTAAATTATTTCATTTAATATACTCATGGAGTCATAGAGCCTCTCTACATTCTGTTCCTCCATCTGAATACTCTAACTGCTCTGTCCAGTTTACAGAATCAGTCTCCTTCTCACTGGAGAAAATACCTTTGATTTTGGCCTTGGAACAACCTCAGTGTGAGAAAAAGAAAAGTCCATCCACAGCAATCTTTAGGAGTTTATGTCTGTCATTGGTTTGGTCTCAGGGAGCAAAGAGAATTGAACTTTGCTCTCTAATTCCCAATCTTATGATAACTGTTGGGCTATTATAATCTTCAGGATGAAATTAAATTTTGGATTACAATTTGGCACAACAGTATAATTTAAAGTCTGTTTTCCTAAGCCAGTCACTGGATGGCACCCAGAAACAATAAGATACAGATCCTCAAATATATTTAGGTGCCTAATCCCATTTATTTTGGTATGAACTTCAAAAATTTGGGAAAGGTCCAATCAACCCAATTCTTATCAAACCCAGTCCCACTGGAGTCAGAAAGTACACAGAGTTAGCTAATTATTTCCATATAAAAATGGAAGAAGGAGATTAAATATTACAGTCATGGCTTGAGATCTAAAAATCTTCAAATACTGAAAGAGGACTAGTTCAAGTTATACAGAGTAAAACCAGTGAAGGAAGAGATACTGTACACTGAAAGAATCAAAGTCAAAGAGAAGTCTCAAACTAGAAAAGTGTGATGTATAGGTGACATGGCAATACTTACTCATTTT
This sequence comes from Nothocercus julius, assembly GCA_013398735.1. Taxonomy (NCBI): domain Eukaryota; kingdom Metazoa; phylum Chordata; class Aves; order Tinamiformes; family Tinamidae; genus Nothocercus; species Nothocercus julius. The sequence goes on from VZSV01000031.1 coordinate 5,551,361, forward strand.
GTATTACATAAACAGCCTATGGCCCTGCACTATTGCTGAGTAACAAGACTGTCTTCTGATGACAGTCCTTTGAGTCATGTCATGTCAGTTCTTGGCATAGGGACTGCAAAGAGAGGGATGTGCAGTGGTCTAGGCATCGCAGGAGCTCACCTCAGGACGAGGACAGCAGGCTGAGGAGTGATCTGTGATTTAGATAGGACAGTATCCAGATGAAATTCTAACATGTATATTCTAACATGCTGGAGGTTTCTCCAGACTGAAAATCACAATTTGTGTTCTGAAGTACAAAAATACCTGCTATTGCTTCAGTCAAGTGGCAGCTCTGAATAATGCAGACCAGTCTGCAAAGGCACAGCAGTTTCCCAACAGCAACTAGCAACCCCAGAAGAAGCCACCCAGAAGAACTAGGAAGCAGCCAGTTGATAATCCTGTGGCGGGGCTGACTATCTTTGTGGATGCCTGTGTTGCACTTTTCAGTCATGGCTAAGAACCTTTTCCACACAGATGGAGTCACCTCTTTGGACAAAAGAGTGAGTACATTTGCTTTGTTATCATCTCTTCATCTGAAAGTCTGCTAATCAATTTCTCCAAATACGAAAAACTCTTAAAAACTCCTGGGCCTGCACACATACATACACACAGAGCTCCTCACACTAGAACCTGAAGTGATCTTTATTCTCTCTCAGGCACAAACTCCGTACTGTATCAACACTGGTGCAAAAAAATAGATATTAATTCTATTCAAAAGCTTTCACCATCAGGATCTTCTTACAAAAATTACTTTCAGGAACACATTTGTAAGCAGTTTTGCTGCATTTGTCTGCATGATTTCCATTAAGTCTAATTAAAATCATGTGGATAAAACTCCCTATGCTACTCTAGTGCTCCACCACCATCTTAGGATTTCAAAGCAGAGTATAGAAATTTGATTAGAAACTTTTTTTAGATAGTGGGAGGGAGTCATATGTCTTAATTTCTGGATCACTTCAGAGACTTAATTAATTTTATTTTCTTAAACTACCCTTTCTGTTCAAATCTGAAAACAAGGAGTTGCCAGGGGAAAATCACCTATCAGAAAATTATTGTATCTAATTTTATGGATTATATTTTTGAAATATTACTATATTTTGAATGACTTTTAATATAAATCCATATAACAGTATTTAAGAAAAATTTTTTGTAGTTTTCAAAAAATGTGTTCTCTAGGATGTGTAACTAGGATTCAAATGGGTAACTAGGATCAAAAATGTGTAACTAGGTATGCTAAAATACAACTAATTAAGTAATAATAATACTGAAGAAAACTCACCAAATGAAGATACATTGCTTTAAAATATTTTAGAATGTAGCACTCTTTCTCAATATGCCTTTTCTTAAGACTTATTTGGACTTTCACTCAATTAAGTCAACATCCCCCGACATGAGTAAGCCTCCAGATGGTCTCTTCTTTGAGGTGGCTGAGGTTTTTTTGATTAAGTGGGGGATGTAATTCCTTTCAGACTGCATCTGTGAGACATTTAGGAAGTTATATTGGTGTTCACATAATAATGATGCCTACCCTGAACAATCAGCCTGCTCTTTTATGAAAGTTTGTTTTAATTGGCTGCCTACCTAGTGTAGCTGTCTTTTCAGCTTACACTGCCTGAATTGGACTGAGATGTCAGAAGTGGAAGAAGAAAATGAGTTATTTAAACCTCTCTGTAAAAAAAAAAAAAAAAAAAAAAAAAAAAATTGATGGAAAACTTGATAACTTGATTCTGTTCTCTTTCCACTACACTGATTTTACATTAGTGCATTTTAGGAAGCCCCTCCTTACAGAGAGCCTTTTGAGATGTAACCTAGACCTTAGCAGTTTTTCCTCACAGCTAAAGATAGGTCTTCATTCTGATATTTGGCTTTATCATCAGAATTTTCTTGGAGCCTGGAATATTTAAATTTATGGAATAGTTAATTCTGTGTCACTATGTTTGAATCTGAATCAGAACCCTCAAGCTCTAGTGAATTTGCAGACTCAGTAATCACTTGAAAAGCATTTCTCATGTTTGTCCATAGGATGTTCTGAACCAAGCTGATTCCAATTTTGTATTTTCAAAGACAGATATGCCTCCATCATTTATTTTATTTGATTGAAACTCACAAAATTGCTTAATAGTCCTAAAAATCCAGTCAAACAGCTTTTGATGTAAAGTATTACATGAGTACAGCATAAAAATTTCAGTTAAATTAACACTTAAGTTAAACTTGCACTGATACTGATACTTATGTATATCATAATAGAGTCTTGAAATAGTGCATATAAAATTCAAAAAATCCTTTCTGGGCTTCTATCAAAATTTCTTTTTTTCTTTTTTTTTTTTTTTTTTTGCTGCAGTAACTAAATATTGCATAATTTGCATAATTTAAAATAAGTTTTGGTTCATATTTAAAATCTGGATTATTTCAGTTGTGGTTGACAACACCCAAATGGAGAATAGAAATACTTTTAACAAATTTCTAATGAACTAATATTCCCTCAGAAAAAAAACGAATTTACCAGACAGCCCAACTACAATTTCAGAGGAATTTCCCTTGGAGCAATTACAAAAGTTGCCTTAAATACACTGCTTCATAATTTAGAAAGTTTTTCAGCTTTCACTACTCTCCAAGGGATTTACATCGAGACTCTAAATAATCCTTTTACATCTGTATTTCTATGTTCTTCCCTATTCCTTTTTTGCCTCTCATTCAGCTGCTTGTTCTTGTCCATACTCTGGTTTCTGGCCACTTTTCACAGGTGCTTTAAGGTGTACGAAAGAAACATTTCCACGGTCAAGGTGAAGTGTATCACATTATTTCACCTTCCTAATTTAATCATCCCATGACTGTTAGCATGAGAATCTTGGTAGTTATGCTGAAGATATATCTGCCTGCTGGCTTTCTTGTGTAATGATGATTCAGAGAAAGGCAGAGAAAAAAAAAAAAGATTATATTTGCCTAAAGATACTGTTCACTCTCCTTTTTTACTTGCATAGCTTTCTGTATTACTTTCCAGTTTTCCTAGATAGTAATACCTTCACCTTGAAAAAGAGTAAAATATTTGTGTGAGATTTGTGTAAATATTTACATCTGATTTTCTATTCTAAAAGTCTGTTCTTTTTTTAAAAAAGATAAAATTTGTTTGGATAAGAAACTGGAGTTGTTATATTTTTTCTATGTACTCTACTGCAACATGCTATTATTAAAATTGTACCAATGAGTGTGAAAAACAGGATGCATTAATAAGTTATATAAACAGTACGGATGCTTCCTATGAAAGAATTGATCAGAGCCATCCATTCAGTAGCTATGTTAAAATATGCTGAGGTATTAGGTCCCTATCACTGATAAAAACACCTTGTCCTGTGGCATCTGATTGGATTTATTATTGCTTTCTGGGTAGATAGATGCTAAATGATGGCCCTTACATGATATCAACAGAACCTCTTTGCCTCAAAGTCTGTGAGGTAGAGTGATTAGACTCAGTTTTCCAGTTGTACTGAGAATCAGAAGATATTCTGATTGCTTCCATGTTGCCTAAAGTAGAGGTAGGTGAAATTTAATTGTGTCTCTCTTGTTAATGTAAATGCAGAATGTCCACTATCCAGGCTGCCAGGGCAGTTCTCTTATTTGTATTGGACTGTAAAGACCCCTGACTGCCAAAACACAGGTTCCTACAGGCATTTCAGCCTAAACTAGTAAGATCCTCTGTGATTCTCAGACAGAAAGAAATATCTGAATCCCATCAATCTCTCCTAGCATTAAGCTTTCTCAGACCAAACATATCATTGACAGGCAGCAATGAGTCCAGTTCAAACCTGGTATTACAGACAATATTTTATTGAATAGGCTAGTGGTTAGGGAAATGGAAAGTCAAACCATCATGAGCTAATGCCACTGTACACCAAAGTCTTTAGCTCCTGGGCAAATGGTCTTGTTAGCAGAGCCTTGCATAAAGAGTCGCTGTACTTCGTATTCCATGTATGTGTAGAAAGAAAAGCATCAGCCTTCAAAGGAATGTTATAAGTGTGTACTTCTAGGAAAAAAAAAAAAAAAAAAAAAAAAGATCCAAAATCAGACATGTTCCCATCTTCAACATATCCTGGTAGTTAATGCTAAGTAGCAGTGTACTCAGCATGTTAATTGTTTCAGGTGTCATTTGACAGCAATTAAGTGCCTAACAATGAGTTACAGCACCAAGTCATAAGGCCAAGTGTGTAACTCTTAGGTGCTTTAGCTCCTTTTATTTATCTGCCCTAATGAATTTGCCTGGCATACTTCAGGTAGCATGTTGGGTAGGAAATTAAGTTCAGCATTCCCAAAGGCCAGACCAGTAATGACCAAGATTTGCTGATTTCATGATGCAAAGTACCTTCTTTGTTGTTTTGTTGTTGTTGTTGTTGTTTTCTCTTCAAGGAGCTCAGCAGTGGCAATACATCTGTTTTTGGCCCAAAGTGGTTTGGCACTGTTCTATCTAACCTGGCCAGATTCCTATAGCTCTTTGGCAAAGCAATTTGTTATAAGTAAATCCATTGTGCTTCATCCCATCATGGAAATTTGCAAAATAATATACTAAGTAGTCCCTTCCTGCCAGCTGATCTTTGGATGTGACACTGTGCATCATCACTTCTTGCTGGAGACAGGATAAGCTCCACTGCAACAAAAATATAATTGAAGCTTCCTCACGTCTGTAGTTACAGAGCCTAAATTCTGGCTTTGTGTGCACTCCCTCTGTATGTACAGGCATCTATGGGACTCATTAGATGCCTGCCTTATGCTTTCACCTCAACAATAACCAACTGATACGCTTGTCATGAAGGTGCCACATTATATGTGTTCTTGCAATTGGATTTTTGAAGGACCATATTATGAATAGTGGAAAGGTGTTAAATGAATGTGTTGGACTTTGGTGATACAGGCTACATAAAACAACTTTCTGAGATATGCACAGAAAGATTCAAAGATCTACTGTTAGTGTGACAGTGTGAATATGGAAGAAGGTGGATAATCCACTCTTTTCGCATGGGAACCGCATAGAATGCTGTTAAACCAAGGCCCCGGCAGACCAAGGTCCAAACTGAGGTCTTTGAATCATTTAATATACCATGTGGCGTGCTCTAAGACACCTAGAGAACACTCCATATGTTACTCCTATGGAATGTCTCTCCCCGTGAGACACCGTGTTAAAGAATTTGTGCCTAGCGTGCCACTGTGATTCGACAGAGCAAATGAAGATTTGTTTGTCAACAAGAAAACAAACCCAAGGTTATTGTGCAAAGAGGACTTACTTTGCATACATGTCCCTTCATCTGAATGAAAAAGAGGCTTTGAAGGAGGCCTATTCTACATGATTTTTCTGTGCTGACTTTGGAAGACCAAATGGTAGGTGGCAGCAAGATCAGTTGATGGAGAGTATACATTTTCTTCCACCCCTTTCACATCTTATGAAAAATAAAATAATGAGCATATTCCATTGTTCAGCCATGCCTGAAAGGTGGGGAAGCCCATCCATTAGGGGATAAATCACCAGTCCCAGAAAAAAAATAGGAATAACCTAAGACCTAAGTTGTCTGAACAACTACCACCAGAAACAAGGCATGGAGATGTTATAATGTACTCATTCACTCTTTGTGTAAGCACCAAGAAACTATTACCTTTTCTTTCAAATATGATCAATTTGTAACAAAAGTATGTCTCCTTTGTGTCTTCATACAGTCCAGTCACCTTAGGATACAATGTTCATCTGGGAAACCCAAGGGTCTCAAAATTATGCCTTAATAAGAGAGAATTGCTCCATTTTTTTTCCAAGTAATCCATCAATTCCAGTCAGATTGCTCATTTTGAAAGCAAAGAGACAAAAGCATGAGATCGATCAAGACAGTAGAGAGGTAAATTGTATTGTGTTTTCTTGGAAGTACTTTGAAATGTTTTTATAGAAGACATGAGGTTCCTTCCCTGGCAGTTTTCAACAACTGTTCGAAGAAGCTGGTAGAGAAGGAGGGGAACTCCTCATAAATTCCCTCTTCAAGAGCTTGTTCTATACTGACTCCATCACTGCTATAATCTGAGCCAGTCTCAGGTCTGCCTAACCATGAAATTTCTGCCTGCAGATTTTATAGAAATGGCTGTGGAAAGTCAAGTCCCAGAACTAACTGTATGTGATTAAAGGTCTCATTTATTTTACAAATCTCCTAGAATGTGGCACCACCCAAACACTAGTTGTTCCTCATTTTCAAGATGAGAGTTTAAGTAAACACAAAAATAACACAGGTAAACTAATTGTAATCCCGAGAAATAAAGAATGCCAAAAGCAAACTGAGGTGTCCAGCTGAGTCTCAGGCTGTCCTGTGACCAGGAAAAGCTTGCTCTGGGCAGGGCCCTGTGTTTCAGTTTGTTAATTCCCTTTCTTTACAGCATTGGCAATAACAAGGACATAAAAGGCCTTACAGCCTTTTTTTATCCCCTAATTTTTACTGCATTTTTGGAAAATGTTCTCTGTCTTCTGAGAATCAGGCACCCGCAGGGTGCGGATGGCACTGCTGCTCTCTGTGCTCGCCAACGTTCTCCCACTATTTCAATGTTTTCTGTCATTTTACATCCTGCATTGCTAGTTAAGGCAACTCATCTTCTTGACCAGTATTATTACCAAGGGATATGAAAAAGCTAAGAGGAAATTAAATTGGAGGAGAGCTGGCTGGATGTTTGAATACAGTGATATTGTTAATGCCAGCCATGCTAAACTAACATCTGAATCAGCTCTTAACCTAAGTGATGTATTTTTAGAACAAATTCTGCTCTTATTTACAGTCATGTAGATCCAGATGACTCCACAAAAGTCAGGAGAGTGCTGTGGGAGCATGTCAGAGGCAGAATATACTCTGCTGTTCAAATTCCTTGTGGTTTCAAGACTACAAAAGAGCTGGGAAGACCTTCTCTAAGGCTTGTGAACTCATTGGAAAAAATAGTCCACAAAGTCAAAGGTTCCTTAGAGTTCTCATATAGCCACCAAAACCATAAATAGGCTACTATTAGATTATAACATCTAGAGTAACACTCCTGGGACAAGAAATCTGACCTGGACAGAGCAAAAAGGAAAATCAGAATAATGTAGTTTCCATTATGCATAACAGCTTTTCTTTGTATTTATTTCAACCTGGAAACAAGTTATGCTTTTGACTTTACAATATATAACGTGCATTGTAAACTTATTTGTGTGAGAGCTGGGATTTCCCCTCATTTTGTATAGCAACTATCATAATACACTGAGAGCTACGCACTGGAACTGAAGCTTTTCATCATAATATTTATAAAGTATCACTTTTTTTTTTTTTTTTTCTGTGCATACCACACAGTAAAAGCTTTTATTATTTTTTGTGCTATCTTTACTGAAACAGAAAATTAAATTGCTAAATGTCAAGCCTGGAATAATGACTGTCAGGATGGAAGGTAAATGGAAGGCAATGCTCCTGGATGGTGTAAGACTTCTGGGAGCAATCTGCTCATAGTGGCAAGGTGTAAGGGGGAGAACTGGAAACCGATTGCTTTATCTCATGCTCCCATGAGGCAAATATGGAGTGTCAGTGACTGAAAGTCCCCACTGATGTCAGGCTGTGAAGAGAAAAGTGTCACCATTTTCCCAGTGACATTAAATGAATAAGCTTAATCCAAATTAAGGAAGTCTCAGAAGAACTTCAGACTGGTTGACTGCAGGAAAGACGATGCAGGAAAGCTTTGGAGGGATCTTCTGCCTTGGTAGCAGCTAAGCCGTGGAAGAGAGCTTTGCTCAGATGGTTTCTCCAAAGTTTCGCAACTCCATGGCCTGCTAAGCCCTGAAAAAGTCCCATTAAATGTTCCTGCTGTATATGCCTGACATCTCTCACTTTTCCTGAACAAATTCTCCAGGGAATGGTGAGCAGAGCGGAGCACATGAGTCCGGAAGAATCATTCTGTGTCCTCCTCTGTCCCATTTCTCTTGGGTTTCCAGGTCTGAAGTAATTTATAGTGAACAGAATCAAATACAACTCCGAGCCACAAGACACAACCATCTGTGGACCATCTCTTCTTCGGACTTATTAATTAGGCCTTTCTGATCAGAAAGCCAGAACGAAAGTCCTAATAGCAATGCTCTGAATAATAGCAACTACCATGATGAAGATGAAGCGTATAAAAGTTAGGAAATGAAACATTCCATTTCAGGGAATCCATCTAGGAACTGAATGTCCAGCAGTGGACGTTTCTCTTTTCTTTTACTTTGAAATCCCTACCCATCAAATCTGCTTTTAGAGACAGAAGCTGCTCAGATAAGAAGCAGTTTACAGGTTTTAGATCGACTCCTAAATAGATAGTTTCTAAATAAATAGTTTAAACAAATAGTTTAAATGAAGTTCATAAAACTACACACAGTTTATTTCTTGAGACCTCTCATTAGTTTTCTTTTTTTATTTATTCAGAGCTTGCCAGGAGTATTAACCAGTTCCCATAATATTGCCAGCAGTCTCAGTAGTTCAGCATCACTAGCAAACACCAAGATTTCCAAGGTATTTATGAAATTTGAAGTAGAGTTATGATTATGGACATCTATTTGCAACACTGCAGGTTCCCAAAAAATTGACCACAAACACAGTACTGGTGCTAACAGGAATCTCCTCTATATTCCCTGGGATATTAAAACCCCTGGCAAGAGAGCAGCAGCTCTCATACGACAGTGGGAACAAAGAGGGAATAATAAGATATTTAACTAAGCTACATGCAAATGTCAGTCAGACAAAATGTGTTACCCAAATGGAATCTGCACAGAACTCTGGCTTCGTCTAAAGTGGCAAAGCACTTCTGAAGGTTAAAAGTAGCCAAGAACTTGATTTTACATCTCATCCAAAAGCCCATAGTGCTTGCATTAACTAATGGTTTATTAATAATTAGCATTTTAGTGATGTGTTACAACTTTGCATGTATGAGATTTTTATTGTTAATAGTGCCTTGTCTAAAGAAGGTCTATCAATCACTGCTTTTTATTTTTAATTCCTGTAAGCATTTTTTATTTTCTGATTCTCTCCTTGGTAACATGATTCTTTCCCTGATAACAATCATTTCTGCTTGATCAAGAATCAGTTATCATGACAATAAAATCTAGCCAGACAGGTTAGGCAATTTTTCAGAGAAGAGTTCTTAGACTGAAGAAAATGCAGATTTTACGCTCTGATCTGCACAAGCCCACTGCAATTCAAGGACAGCCCATGACCTGCTCACAACAGATTTTAGCAAGTGACTACCTTTTTTCTTTTTCTTTCTTTTTTTTTTTTTTTGCTAGGCAGATACAGGTGAAAAATTTGAGCAGCAGAATTTATTATATTCTGTTGAGCATCATGGGGAGAGTAATTATAAAGCTTTAATACAAGACTGACACCAGCTGGCTACTACTGAGTTTGCGGGCTTCATTACTGTGTTACATCTGGATGGAATATTGTTTGTAGCCCTGAAAATAAAGTATTTCAACCTGCAGTTCCAAGCGGGGGATCTTCAGCACACACCCAGCAGTGTCTGTGTGTGCCCTATGGAAGCTGGAGAAGCCAACGGCTCCCTTCCTTGTGTAGCTGCTCTCAGGGCAGATACTCTTTTTTTATTACAACAGCCCTGAGACGTTCCCAACAAAAAAAAAATGTCATTTGGCATAAGCATTTTCTATTAAATACTGTTTTGAATTTTTCCACGTGTGTTATGAACCTACAACTTTTGTGTTACCTTCTCAGGAACCCTCAAGCAAATAAAGTTAATGGCAAGAATGTCCATTGAGAAACCACAGTACTTCTTTAAGCAAATCAACAGAGACTTAAACTAATGCACTTGAACAAGGTACTGATGTCAATGAAATTACTTGCGTTCTTAAAACTTAAGCCTTTGAATCACAGTTTGAAATAGAAATTTAACCAAATATTGCCTTCCATTCGCATAAGGCATGTACTGAACATAACCTACGAACGTCACATCCGCAGTCAGGAAACAAGAATAAGATAACAACCAAAATTGCACTGCAGTTGAATACTGGACCACAAAGAATTTTTTTTTTTTCTTTTCTTTTCTGAGATGCTTGGAACTCACTCTTTTGCTTTTATTTGGAACAGGATTGCTCTTAGTTTGCACTGAATGAGTAAAACTCACTGCTTTCTCACACTCGGTGAGTCAGAATGAGTCAGATCGCACGAACAGGAGAGGGGCCCTCATCATGAAATTCATCTCTGAGGAGGTTTGAGGAGGATGAGAATTACAAGCCATAGGCTTCCCTCGTGGAGACTTTGCTGAGCTGGCACCACTTTGCCACTTTCCCCTGCCTGGATGAGCAACAAAACTGAATTTAGTCTTTCCTGCCTGATAAGCTGAATATTTGCATTGTGGGGGAAGGATGGAACTGTACAGTAAACTGTAGAGAAAGTGACCTGAAGAGACCATCATTACAATTACATGAAGAGATGCTTGAAAGCTATTACAAACAGATGGAGAAATAGGATTTTCAAAGTACAAGGTTTCCTTAATAAGAACTCCATCTGGGATTTAAAGTTTGCAGCTTTTTCTAGTTTCCATAGAAAACTATTTGCATATCTTAACATAATTCAGATTATTACTGTGTGTCCGTGAAATCTGCTAAAGAAGCATTCAAACTCTTCCCAGGAAGAAAGGAATTGCTGTTCTTCACATTAAGCACTAAGTTCAAATTTATGTTCTTCACCTTGAACAGATATGATTTTTTTTCCTCCTTACAATCCTGAAAACTGAATAGAAGTGTAACGTAAAACAGATTTATGAAACCCTGATTTATACTTTCCTTCCTAACGAGTGGACTTGTGGGAACCGAACTTATTACCTGATGCATCTTGGAAAACTGCCACCAGCAGAACTACAAAATGGATCTATGTAAATATCTGTTTCTTTGGTTTAGTTGCCAAAAAAGTGATAAAATAATAAAATAAATGATAATTTGACCCAAAAATATTTCTTCGTTCCTCATTGCCTTGGAAAAACAGAAAAATCTGTCCAAATTCTTAGAGGACCACCAATTAAAGTCCTTTAAATCCCTTTTTTTAAAACTTTGTGTCTTTTTAAGAAAATTTAACAACAACAAAAAAAAAAAAGTATTTTTTTTGCTGAAAATAAGACAACAGTTTTTAATCAGATGACTAGATTAAACATAAAGCTTCTTCTGTGGTTTGTTGTTCCATGTTGTGCCCATAGATTACTCAGGGCTTCTGACCACTTACGTCCCTTTATTAACCCTGCAGCAACTCTGTGAGATGGAGGGAGTTGTTTCCCAGGCCAACAGAGGATACCCAGCACCTTGCAGGGAAGGGCTATATGTTGCAAACTGGATTTTGTGCTAGGGACTTTTCTACATTGTATTTTCTCAATGCATTTATGTGCAGTTTTCTAGCTTATATCATAATAGGTTCATGACAATTTATTAAAAATTCACACGAGCATTTCCATTAGTTCACACGCTTTTTTTTATCACAGATGGACCCAAATTACAAAATCTGGATTCTGAATTAAATGTTCTTTTGCTTTGGTATGCAGATGAAAAGCCTTCAGTAATGGAAAATAAAAAGAAAAAAAAAAGAAAAAGGCGTTCTTACTTTCAATAGCTAAGGTAAAATCCTAGCAAAGGCAAAGAACCTCATAACTTTCATTTGGCCTTCAGCTCAATGTTTCATTCAAAATCTATGTACTGCCCTGTCTTCACTGGAGTATTATTATGCATTAATTGCTCTAAGTTTTGTGGAGATATAGGGGAGATATATATTATATATATATATTTTAGCGAGGAAAATATCTAAGTATTTAAGTAACACTTATTTCCAGTCTCAGAAGAATAGTGATGTTAAAAGTAAGAAATGTTTATTCATCTCTCATTCAGTTGTGCTCCCAGCCCATTGCACATTCTCAGGGGCACTACCTGGACGGGCTCCCCAGATGACAGAATCACTCAGAGCTCCTTTACCCTGAGGGACGGCTAAGGTATTTTGCAGAAGACACTGCTATTTTGCTAGTTTGCATGCAATGACAAGAAAGCACCATATTTTGCTTGTGCTGGTTTGTGACCCAGGACCAGCAGTAACAGTATTTGTTCACAGTTATTTTTGGCTGATCTGTGTATTATGAAGAGAAAATGAAGACCAGTCAAAATGTTGCATAAATGAGATGATAATGAACAAACAATTTATTTTCAAGGTGCACTGAACATTTTTTTCTGTACCAGCCATAGCTGGAACAAGATTAACGTGTTTTGTAATACTGCCAGATCTCTCAGCATTGATCCCCAAGGTGATTCCGGAGAAGGGCTGCTCTTTCAGAAGATTCCTAGTCATTCTCCTTTGACTGAAGACGTAATATTAAGCAGTCTCATAAGAAGAAATGTGTTTAAGAAAGGAACTGGGAGTAGATGATTATCTGATGCAATTATGCAGAGAAAGAATTCAAATTTAAGGAACAGCACAAACCACCTAATAGAGCAGAGCCTGAAAGAACTCAAACCAAACAATAAAAAATTAAGTCTTTTTTTTCTGTCTTGCATCCAGCATCTTAATAAATACCATAACGGAACTGGTAAACTACCTACTCTTTTTTTCTGTTTAAATTCAATCATGTTAAAAAATCCTTCTCTCACATTCTGATTCTTGCAAAGGGTTAAGTACATAAGCTGTGAACTTTTAAAATCCACCACATCACAAATACTGCAACCAAAGCCAAAAATCTTTGGATTGCAGTGTCAGCTTTATGATAGTACTTTGTAGCATGAAAGGTATCTATTTTCATTTCATAAGCATTTTTTATTTGTTATGCTTATTGTATGTCTTTTGAATTCCAGAAAATCTTTCAGGACAGTATACTGTATCACCAGACAATTTTTCCTTTAGAATTATCTTTGGATTTTCCTTGGAAGATTATCATTGTGAACTTTGTAGTTTTTTAATGCATTTATGCATATGATTTATGCATTTTTCCCAAGCCAAACAGATTCATACTAATATACCACAACATATGCTGTCAGTATCATGCCTAAACCAAACACAAACTCACAATCTATTAAATGCCTGCAAAGTTTACCATGTTCGATCATTTGCATTGTTTAAGAAGTGACTCCTCTAAATTCATTTAAAGACTAAAGAACCAGCATAAGTTAAAGGCAGAAGGAAGCCAAGACCTACAGGAGATCGATAGGAAACTTTACATTTATAGTCTTTAATCCAAACTGCTGACAAAGACGGAAGCAAAGGAAAAAAAAAGAAATTATGTAAACCAGCTAATGGTTTTCCTAAGTAAACATCCAAGATATTTTTTATCGTCCAGTGAAGCTTTTTATATGTCGCTATTTTCACACTATTCCAATTCAAATCCATCAGTAGCAATGTAATCTTTTTTATACCAACAGATGAAAGATCTCAAAAAAAAAAAAAAAAAAATCCATGGAAGTATACCATACCTATCTGTTTTTAAAAACATAGTTGACTAAATATTGACCATTTTAACATTGACAACTGTCAGGAGAGACTTCATGTCAAAACATTGTCTTCTCTTTGTTTTTATTTTTAAGCAGGGACTAAATATAGAAGCAGCAGCACGTTTATTCTACCATAATTAATGTAGTAGCAAGTTTTCTATTATAAATTTCTGTTTTCAGGAATTTATATCTCATCTGTGAAAGTTTGTTCCAGACAAAAACTTTCTGAAATGTAAAGATCAAAGATCATACTAAGCTTTATGTTTAAAAGAAAACTGTACCTTTTTTCTTCAGCACAGCAAGCCAGGAGATCAAAACAGCAGTGTTAGAAAGGATAAATGAGCCTGGTCTGCTTTATTTTGGCTTCACACTGGAAGGAGCGATAAACTTTATATTATTAATAGTAAACATTAATACCAGAAGATCATTAAACTGCCTTTCGGGCAGCATGGAGGCTGGCATTCACTATCCCAATTTAAATTATTTCAGTTCCCCACAGGATAAGACTGTGCCCTAGGAGTTTCAGAAATAACAATTTTCATTTAAATATGGGGCAAATATTGATTTCAGCAGAGCTATGATTTTGCCCCTAGGAGTTTTTACACAGCAAAAATTTGATTTCATCAAGGGAATATTTGGGTAAAAGGGGTAAATAAAAAAAAGGTTAATTTAAGCACTGAAAAGAATGACAAGTATTAAATCAAGCAGAAGATTCAAAAAGATTGAAATAACTAAAGCACATCGTCCAAATCTCGTAAAACAAAGCAGCCCTCCTAAAGCACCCGTATGCCTGTGTTTCCACTGAGGTGTATTTTTCCAGGGCTGGTGATGAAATACAAAAATATCGGTGAAAAAAAAAAAGAAAGAAAGAAAACTAGGGTTAAATCCAGAGATATAAACTATGAAGAAAAAAAAAAATCTAAATAGCTTTTTTGAAATATGCTGTAGTTTTTATGTCACATGCTATATAAAATAACAAATTATAAACCATTAAACCTGAGGCTGCTGTTTCATTTAGCATTTATGGCTTATTTGGGTGATGGATTTCTTTTCAGCCTGTCTCTAATTATGGGCAGTGCTTCTTTATATATATATATAGTATTTACGCTCTGTTCACCACCCCTCAACATATGCCTCAATTAGGACATGATGCAAGGAATAATGTGCATAGAGTCTTTTTACTGCTTTCATTTCAGGGTTAACTAAAGCAAGTAGCAAATAGCCCTTCAGGTCTGTGTTCAAAACTCCTTCAGTGAAATGTAGGTCTAATCCCTTATGGGCCGCCTGCCTACAGGGAGGATTGTGTGGAGAGTTTTGCCCATGGCTTTGAGGAATGACACTCAACGAGGCATTTTTTTGTCTTTTTAATCATATGTCAGAGGATATAACATTTTACTCTTGAATTTCCACAAGCCCAAACTGTTTCTGTTTATATCTTGCTCTGGTTGGTATCTTTTTAATTCTTACCAGTTATTTTGGCTATTGGCAATAATGATGCATAAAATAACAATCTTTTACAAACTGAGCATTTGGATAAGATTTTAGTGTTTTGAAAAGAATATGTTATTTCCAACAGATTCTTTGAAACAATTGTCTTTCACTTGCCAGGTAATTTGAATATGTATCCATATTTTCTTATGTTTATTTCCTTATTTCTAGCTGGTTGATTCATTTATAAAGTATATGAAAATTCTACATCCAGGCTGTACTTTATAAGCATAAAATAGAGATCTAATCTTCATATTTTATTCTTTCTACATAACTGTCTGCAATCCAAACCCCTACCACATCACTCCCCCACACATGCATTTTTGTGAATTAGCAGTGGTGCCTGGAACAAATCTAAAACATCCATACAGCTGAATGATAGCAGTAACAATTAACATGTGTACAGAATCTATATCTTCTGTTTCTCTACAGACAATAAATGCCATTAAATTCCCAGCCTGTGCTCCTATACATTGCAGGTTATCACATGTTACCCACAAAGCCTTTTTATAAACTGAAATATCTTATTTTGGGACTCTGAAAGAAAAGCTTAAGTGCACTGAGTTCAGCTCTTACTGCACCAGGTTTTCTGCTCCTTCGCTCTTTCAGCAGTTGTTGCCCCTGTAACCAATGAGTGGGTAACAGTTCCAGCCTGAACAACATTGCTCCACCTTTAAAAAACAAGGAGGGATTTGGGAATTCACAGCTGGATGCAATAGCACCTTCAAACACAGAAGCTAAATCCAATCCTGAGTTCATCTCTTAAGTACTTACATCAAAACATTTTGAACCTCTGTGAGTGATACCATTTACGGCAGGGGGAATCAAGATCTCATAGGTGTACCAGGCCCTGTAGATGATAAAATACTGAAATGGTTTCTGCTGCTAACCTTGATGCTGTTCTCTGCATTTCCCATGTAGACAAATAAAAGCGAGCTCAAATATAAATCATAGACCCCTTTATCCTGGAAGTCAGACCATTCCAACCATTCAGATGGTATGCACCAATCCCAGATGGTATGGACCAATCAGACCATTCACAGATTTCCACTGAAGTCAGTAGAAAGACTCCCACCAATAACAGCATTGGTCCTTCTGTTGCCTTTGCCTCCTAAAAATGCATGTACACATCTTTAGTGTGGAGTCTGTGAGTCATGCTCAGGAGAAACTTCCTAGAAGGTCACTAATTGGCATTGGGAAGTCACTGGTGTGTACCTTCCTACACCTGCATCAGTCCTGTCTGCACTGCCATCTTCCCATTGCTGCTAGGCCTCTTGCAGATGATGTTTTGGGATTTAGGATCTGATGCATGTCAAAAGAGAGGTTACATGCCAGGGTAGAGCTCTGTTTTATCTGATTCCCACAGAAACCTTACTTCAATAGATATCCATTAGAAAATCTTGCTCTAGCTTTCACTGGGATCAGATATCCTGGAAGAAGAGCACATCAAACAGTATTTGTTTAATGCCACAACATACACAAGTTAGCTGACTTGGCTGTACTCCTGCTCAGGGGTATTCACTATCTACTGCCTCCATCTACTGCCATGCATATAACCTAAATGAGGGACCCAGATGCTTCAGGTTTGCTCATGGCTAGACATTAATGCTATCTTCACACTGCCTCCTGTCATGCAGGTTCTTGAAAAAAGCAATGTAAGAGTAGTCTTTGGGAAGGCTGTCACTTCCGGGGGAAGGCTGGGTGCTATAACCTGCTGAAGTGGGAGCAATAGGCTAGGGAAGCTTTATGTTTTATTTGCTTTATTTCAGGAAACTTGTTTTAATTTGTGCCAAGGAAGATTTTGTCCCGCTGATTAATGCTGTCTTACTTGTGTTGAGTAACCTTACAACGCAGACACTAATTTCTACTGTCTCACTAAAAAATAAAAGATGGAGCAAATTTCCCATCATCTCAAAGTCATCTCAATTAACACTGTGACCAAGGCATAACTACATGCAGAGATTATACTAATTTACCTAAAAATTTTCAAATAGATTTAGCTAAAATCAATGCAACTCCTATGTGTTTCTATAAGAAATGTATTTGATAGGATGTGTATTAATTTTAGGCACCAGGACAGATTGATGAGTGCCCATGAAAGGGACCCAGTCCCAGTTTATATAAATCAATTTGTAATTTGATGGAAAAACTCTCTATTTTCACATGGACACTAAAAACAGCAAACACTCTCTTTTTCTCTTACAGCTTTATTGACTGAAATGATAAAAGTCATGTAGCCCTGCTTACTGCAGAGAAATAAAACAGCATCTATGTTCATTGTATCAAAGAGAAGTATGGTCAAGTATATACTAAAAGATTTCTTAGAAATGACTGCACAACTTTCTCAAGAAACTGTTTTTCTTAGAGTTAGGAAGATTATCTAGATTATCTATTAATAATGCCAGGGATTAAGCCAAAGGAAAAAAAAAAAAAAAAAAAGGACAAACAGGAAGAGGAGGGAAATGTTTGCATAAGTTAAAATCTGGTTAACTTCTATGGAACTTCTGGGGTGTCAGCTATGATTATGTTCATGCTCTGCAATGTGTGTCTCACAGGTGGCACCGAGAATGTGGTCCCTGCTCCAAAAATCTGCTTTTAGATTTTATATGAGCGGGAACACACAACAGGAGACACTGTAAGCTGCAAGATCTGTTGAATTACTTATTACTTTCAGCTGGAAAAAAAAAAAAAAAAAAAAAAAAAAAAAAAAGATGAGATTCGTAGTAAAATTATGATGATGAGTTTTGCTAGCCAAAAGAAAATGCTCATCTGGGATGACCACATATTTAGAACCTCATAATCCAGGAAATTTTTTTCCTAAGCATAAAACTACGAATTTCTCTTATCACTTCTGTGGTATTTAAAGATTCCTCAGAGGAGGGACCTGCAGGAGACTCTTAGTCCTTACAAACAGATGAGCCGTAGGACTAGATCCCTGATTTTTCCTAATATATACCTCCATTTATAATCGGTTCCACAGCATTTTCCACACGTAAACAGATAAAAAGGATTCACCAAGAAAATAGTTTATCTAGTGCTAATTTGCTGTAGTCACCTTAATGAAATTTGGTAACTGTGTAATATCACAGAAACAGAAATTCAGCTTAAAATGGGAGAAGGAAGGGGAATATTGTGGATTTGCAAAAGGAAAAAACAGGGACTTGTCACGGCTAATTTCACTTAATTTCGTTATGCCAAACCTGTGAGCTTCACACTTCAGGCATTTTCTCTCGTTCAGAATATTCTAAATAAATGTGCAAGCTCTCACACATTCTCTCCTAAGAGATGAACCCTACTTGACCAGATGCTCAGCCCCTGCAGGAAATATTTGTTCTACTCTATCTGGGTCAGTACTGGGTTCAATGTTGTTCAATTTATTCATCAGTGACTTGGATAAGGGGGCAGAGTGCACCCTCAGCAAGTTTGCGGATGATACCGAACTGAGTGGAGTGGCCGACACTCCAGAGGGCTGTGCTGCCTTTCAGAGAGACCTGGACAGGATGGAGAGTTGGGCAGAGAGGAACCTCATGAGGTTCAATAAGGACAAGTGCAGGGTCCTGTACCTGGGGAGGAATAACCCCAGGCACCAGTAGTGATTAGGGGTTGACCTGTTGGAAAGCAGCTCCGTGCAGAGGGATTTGGGAGTCCTGGTTGACAACAAGTTAACCATGAGCTTGCAACATGCCCTCATGGCCAAGAAGGCCAATGGGATCCTGGGGTCCATTAAGCAAAGCATCTCCAGCAGGTCGAGAGAGGTGATCCTGCCCCTCTACTCAGCTCTGGTGAGGCCACACCTGGAGTACTGTCTGCAGTTCTGGGCTCCCCAGTACATGAGTGACATGGAACTTCTAGAGAGGGTCCATCATAGAGCGACAAAGATGATTAAGGGACTTGAACATCTATCTTTTGAGGAAAGATTAAGCGAGCCGGGCCTGTTTAGCCTGAAGAAGAGATGATTGATAGGGAATCTTATCAATATGTACAAATACCAGAGAGGAGAATGTAAAGAAGATGGGGTCAAGGGGCCAAACTCTTCTCAGTGGCGGCCAGTGAAAGAACAAGGGGTAATGGGTACAAATTGAAACACAGCAAGTTTCATCTCCATATGAGGAAGAACTAACATCTTTACTTTCAAGGTGACAGAGCACTGGAATAGGCTGCCCAGAGAAGTTGTGGAGTTTCCTTCTTTGGAGATACTCAAAACCCGCCTGGATGTGACCCTGTGCCATGTGCTCTAGGTGTCTCTGCTTGAGCAGGGGGGTTGATCTCTAAATGATCTCTAGAGGTGCCTTCCAACCTCAGTCATTCTGTGATTCTGTGGTCTGGCATCCTGACACGCCTTCCCAAGGACTTCCAGAGCTAAAAATGCTCCAACAAACATTTGTCTCATCAAGAGACACAGGTCAACTGAAGCACAGAACATTCCTGGGTGACCCCATGCAATTCAGACGATATTCTGCACTTTCTTTCTCCATCTGCAAAACAGAACTAATGTTTTTTTTTTTTCCTATTCTTTTTATCTGTCTTGCTAAGCGCTACTGTCTTGCAAGTGTTAATATGAAATATAAATACAAGGAAACATTCGTATAGAAATATAAAGTCCTCATAGTTTTAAAAATTCCTGTTTGTGCACACTCTTGAAAAGAACTGCCCAAAGCAATGTAAGGCTCACTTTCAGAACCACAAGTCAGCACATCTGTTTGTAGATATGTACAGTGCCTAGCATAGTGCATGCACAGTCTTGTCTCAGGATGCTTCAAAATTGCTGTAACAGCATTATTGGGCACCAATATGTGCTTACTTCTGAAGTGTTTATTAAGGGAACTCTAGAAGCAAAGAATTCTGGCCATGGTTCTCAGGTAGGGAGGTTCTGTGGTGGACACCATGGCTAAAGAGCACAAAATTAACAAACACAAGGAAGTATGCCTCCATCCAGTGCAGATTTAAGGTATGAATCTTGTCTCAAGTGGCAATAGATGCTAAATGCTGACACAGCATCTAAATTATTTAGACCAATTTATGGAAGAAAAATCCAGAACAAGTTGTTGAAAACAAAGACACCTTGCCTGCCTCAAGAAATTCCTTGGCCTGAGTCACCCACAGGTAACTGGAGAATATTGTGAATATTACCATTGGATAACTGTCCTGCTAGTTAGGCAGAAGGCATTGGGGAATGCCTACATATGCTTTACCATCTCCCCAGCTCCCCAGGTTGTTTCCCATACTGTTCTCATATAAATATTGTGCCCTCACAAGCAAATACACAGATACATGAGAATGTGCTTGCCTGTGTCTGTGTGCACAAGCACATATTTGGGAGTGTTTAGCAATGTCACATCTGTACATCATCAGGAATCAGTGCATGGCTTTTATAACAGTAAGAAAAGAGTGAAACACACCGAGTCTGTGGACTGGTTGGGACCCCATTAGGGAGTGAGATGTGGGTATTTGTTTGTTGCTCTCCCACAAAAGCTACATGCTTATAATCTCCATTTATTTATTTATTTTGTTGGCATTGCTCATGGAGGTCTTAAATCATCCTAAATGAAACGTTTGAATAAAAATGCCTGAGAACTGTCAATATGCAATCCCACTCTGAATTCTTTTCTAAACATTGCATCCAGCCTTCACAGTACAGATGCTTGCAGTCTGGTGTGATATAACTTGCTTTTATTTTCAAATGGTGGATTTGTCAACATTTCAGAGTCATCCAACCTCCATCAGGACACAATGACAGCTGATCACAGGTTTTAAATAGCTGCTTGATATTTGAAAATATAGCTTTTTAAGTGTCCATGATTAACTGCATGATTCATTCAAAGCTGAGAAGGAAGGCAGTTGCTCTCCTCTGATGCACTCTGCTTAGGAAGATGATCTATTTTTAAAAATCTCAGACTAGCTAAATTATAAAGTGAGGGAAAGCAGCCAATATGCTAATGACTGACCAATGCATAACTGTACAGGAAAGTCAGGTATCAGCGTATGGTCAGTGAGACACAGAGATGTCTTTTAAAACAAGGTGAGGCTGAATTCTCTCTCAAACCTTCAAATAGTATTGTCAGTGAAGCAAAATGAAACAAAAAACATCAAATCTCATTCTTACCTATTGTTTGGCACATGATCCAGCAGTGTGTGGAACTTTGCAGACCTGGGGTGGCAAAAGCCACGGCCAGTGGGGCATCCAGGAGGTGACTGCAGCCCATGGAGGAACCACTGCAGAGCCCTGGGAGGCTGATTCTAGCAGCTAGAAGACAGCGAGCAGCATAGCGATGGTGGCACAGACCTGGTCACAAGCTAGAGGATTGGGCTCAGAGCAGTGTTCACAGCAGTATGGTGTTTCCATGACCAAGCCAGCACTAGAGTCCAGTACAGCATTGCACTTTGTAGACAGAGCTGTCACTCAGAGCTAGCTCAGCATTCTCTTGAGCATGTACCATTGCAAAAACTAGTCTTGCTTCACCAAAATCCAAGAATCAGAAATACAACACCAACTTTGTCAATGTCAGACTTACTGCTTCAGCTACTCACTGTTCTCTACCAGCTCTCTTGTGCAATTACTTGCTTTCGTTCCACATTATTGTTTCTGCACTTAGACACATTTTTAAAGAGAGAGAGAGAGAGAGAGAAAAGGCAGACAATGAAATTCAATTTTCTAGTAAGCTTTGAAAACTGAAGTAAAATTCCTGAAATAATTTTAGTTCTTCTTTGCATTAAACTATTTGCAAATTGTGGAGTGTAGATTTTTTTTTATAAACAACTATTTAAGAAACACAGTACAAAGAAACAGTCATAGGATGCTACCTGAAACAATGAATATCAGTCAAGTCTGTTCTGTAACTCTGAGCCATTCAGAATAACTGATTTGATACATTTTAACAGAGGCATTTTATCAACTTTCAAGTGTGGAGATAAGGGAAAGTCTTATTGATATTAAAAACTGTTGTCACCTAATGACTTTGTTTACTTTTTAGATAAATGTTGGTCAGTGACAAGTCCTAATGTTTGATCAATTTTCAACTTTGCATTTGTTATTTAGCAGGGATTTGAATAACTGGCAGGATGACTGCTTATCACAGTGCTGAATAAGGCTCTGGTGACCACAGAAAGAAAATGATTTAAATTTTTTTTGATCTGTCACTGGCTGATTAGAAATGGGAGCCTTCCAGTTATTGTACACATCCCTTACCTTAAGATTTCAACATCTTGCCCTAATTTGGCACTGTAACTCTCACTCTACTTAAATATCTTCTTAATGTTCCTGAAAAAAAGTATAAACTGATAAGAAATATCACATTCTTGCAATAGTAGATAATAATGACTGCTGACTGTAACTCTATACACTGACAGAATTTGTCATTAAAGTCTCCTATTCTAGTAAGAAATATTACAAAGAAAAAAGCTGGCACCAGTGCACTATGATCCCTAAAGTGTGGAGAATATATTTCTTTAAAATATCTGACATGATACTTACAGCTTATTTGTCTACCAGTGAGGAACTCAGCCCTTTAAATGACTGACTGATTTGCCTAGCATTTTACTTCAAATATTCTGTTCTGCACCTACCTGGAGCTTCAAAGATTGACCTGAATTGCAAAATTAGTTTTAGAATCTGTCTTAAAAGAATTATGAGCTAAAATTTAAATTAAAAATAAAAAATAAATTTTTTATCCAGGCTCAATGAAGAGAAGAAACAAAACTGTGGAAGAAAGAAGAGGAAACTCAGTGAGCTCATATCACACCATTCATTCCCTATGTTCTTAAGAGAGACCATGGAATAGCAGATGAGTAGCACCGCGCCTCTGACTTGAGTGGGAAATAATTCATCTGAAACACTGCCTTTCTCAACTGCTGAAATCTCTTCAAATATTTTCAAGATCAGCATCTAGTTTAAAGTAGTTTATAGGTAAGTTATGGTGCAGACAAGCCCAAGGTTCTGTACCGAACTCGGTACTCTCAGTATACATAAAGCATTAATCTTGCTCCCAGACTTTCAACATGAGACAGAAGTGTGAAAGTTGTCCTAGTCCTTTTGCCTCAAGGCAGAAGCCACAGAGCTGTGACTGCCTCTACATGTGAAGGAAGGCAAAGTCCAAGGCACCGCTGTGTCGTGTGGAGCATCCAAGCCAACGCTGAGCAGCCTGGTCTGGCCTGGAACCAGTGCAGCTCATCTGGACTAACTGGCATTGCTCCCAATTAGCCAGGACTGACATCTGCATTAGCATAGCTATGCATTTACATAACTATATTTATCTAGATAGCTACTTACAGCATTCCATAGACATTTTCTCTCCTGGACATTTCCTGTCTCCACAGCAGGGATGGGTAAAGAGCACAGCACATCGGCCCCGAGCCACAGCAGTTTGTTAGCTGGAACAAATTCAGATGTTCAAGTGCGGTCCAGCAGTCTTTGTAAGACAATACTTTGAACTCTTGCCCAGTTTTCTTTCTGTTAAATGACGACAGGGGCATTTTCTCTTTAGTAGAAATGTTATGAGAGAAAACATTAAATATTGTGAAGCACACAGACATTTTGTGACTATGCATCTATCTGAGATAAATTGTTAGAAAGCACATAATACTCTTGTGATTTGTTGGAAGGACTGCTTTGTGAGCACATGCATGTTTTACACAGTTATACAGGGGTTATAATCCCTGTATTTTGCAATAGGCAGATTTTTTTCCTTTCTACTTTCTGTCAAACAGTGGAACATTTTTTGAGGAAGGTTCAGGAAATTGCTCCATCCACCTGGAAGTTCTGTGAAAATCAAAAAATACATTTTTCTTCTACATTTTACAGAATTAGAGGTGTAGTTTATCCATGACAATAAATTGGTAACCTTTGAGAACGAAGGACAGATTGTCTTCTACACAACACACAAAGCAAAATAAAAATACAAGCCCTATCCTTCATGGCAAGTTCTACTTTGCACCTATGAAAGATATTTTTTAAGCCAAAAACTTTATTCCATAAAATCAGTGACATCTGTTATTACAGGCTAAATTAAAATGGTAACAATGGTAACTGAGGCATGCTCAAATAAGTCTAAAGTTAGTGTGAAATACTCTTTCAGCAGTGTGTTGGGTGGATTGGATTAACTGATAGCCAGCTGTGTTGCACTGTGGTTGCTCCCAGGTGATAAATCTCCTTCTCCACTGAGGATGGGTGAATACTTGTGTAAAGGAACAGAGCTGGTCCATGGAAGAACAGCCATTGTCCCAAAACTGTAATTAGCTACCTGACACCATCCAGACAGAATCCAGGACAATAAAAGGGATGAGTGATAAAAACAGAGTCTGTTTTCATGTCCAAAGCTTAGAGTTACCAATGTTCAAATGAAACAGCAAAAGCAGAAGTTATGGCTCTGTCTTTGCACAAGACCACACAGAGTCCACAACGAGCAGTGAGGCCAGAAGTAGCACAACATTTATACGCAGATTAAATTGCTTAGATTATAGTTGTCTCAAGCAGGAAGGCACCCTAGCCATCACAGCGTCTTGAAGTAAACCCCAACAGACACATTCACGTGCACATTTTGGAAACAGAAGGTCTTAATATGCTTTATGTCTTTCGCACTTTGCTGTGGAATCCATGCCTGCCCGTGCCTCAGAAGCCATGTCTGGGCAGATAAGCTCCTGTAATATATTAAAGGTTTAAAGCAGCGCACTTAAAACTCTGCCATTCAGACTTGATCTCCTGATAGTAATATGAAAAAGGATATCAGAAATCAAGTGTGAAAGTCAAGAGTTTAAGAACATACTAGGCTTTTCAAGTAGACAAATGCCATGCCAATGGAGAGACCCTTGAAAAAGACCAAACAGGGTTGAACAGAGACAACCATCTGTGTATGCACACAAACAGGGGAGTGCCAAGAGTACAGCACTATGGAGCATGATCTCACACTTTTTCTGCATTCCTATCTGAAGTGCCTGTACACGTGTGGTTCAGGGAACGAATGGGAAAAATGAGAGGTCTGTGTGCAATTGCAGGGGTATAATCTCACTGGAATCACAGAGATACCATGTGACAGCTCACTTGACATTGAATGTAGGCCCTGCGGAAAGAACAGACGGGGAAGGGGAGTTACCTTTTGCATGAGGGAGCAGCATGCGTGGAGCTCTGCTTGGGGTTGGACAGTGAGCCAGCTAAGAGCTTAGTGGTCAGAATTAGTGGGCAGGCCCTCATGGGTGATGTTGCGGTAGGGGTCTGGTTCAGACAGCTTCATCAGAAAAAAGTAGATTAGGCTTCTTGTTCTATAAAACCAGAATAAGCCTCATGTTTGCAGGGTCTAGACCTCCTGCAAGACTGTAACCACCATCAGACATCTAAGTAGAGTTCTAAAGGTATAGTTTAGGCTTCTTTGAACAACCAGCATTTTTCTCTTACTTACAACCAAAGTTTATAGAAAGGGACTGTGATCCACACCAGGATCATTAGACCCTAGAAATTTTGAATTTTACACAGTAGTTTTGGCTGGATTTTAAAATAAATCTTTAACACTTTAATAACCTTGATGTGCTGGAAAAATTCTTAATGTGAATGGAGATATAACAAGAGAAGAGAGCATTTATCAGATTACCTTATGTCATTTGAGGGAATTGTAAACTATGTCCAGAGAGTAGCTCCCTTTGAACATGCTGCACCTACACTTGTTCTTCTGACTTGGTGTGTAGGTCTTCTTACATAGGCAAGGATTTATTCTCCTTGGGAGAGATCATTATCTGTGAGTTCATAACAGCAAATGGTCCCATTCCCAGGAGGGAATCTTGGGCTTCATTTTGCTAACATTCACACATTGCCATGTTTCTGAACAAACTTGAGGCTCAAGGAGACCTTGCAGTATGAATGAATGAAATGTTCCTTTACATAAATAAAACAGGTTCCCAAAAGCAATACAGTAACATCTCCATCTTCCAGATTGTATTCAGTAACTGATGACAGCTTATTATGTGTGAGATTATTGAGTGTTGTTCTCTTTATCACTATTTCTAACATAGTAATTTTTACCATCCAAATTTTAAGAGTTGTGGCACTCTCTTGTCCCTGAGCCACTCAAGAAAAGACAAACTTGATTCCTTCATACTTTCAAAAAATAGTAATCAGATTTAATAATTAGTTTAAGCCTGTCCAAAGTCCTTGCAAAGAAGTGGGAAAGCATGGTTACTAAATCAGTGCAATAGTCTGGTTACTTACTAGTACATACCAGTATGCCAGTACATACTGATGGACATCTTTCAATATAAGTTCTGCAGTCTGTTGGTTGGGAACTGAGATCACCAAATTTGTGGATGGAATTTAGCACCTGCTTAAGACAATTGAATTTCAATGTCAAAAGTGTTTAAGATCCATTTGTAGGTGTCTTGTTTCAGTTAAGATACTCTAAGGCACTTGAGGCATCTTCTCAGGACCAGAGATGTCAGAATTTGCAAAACATTCGAAACCGTTTGGAACAGCAGCTAGAGACGAGGGGCAACGTCCCACAGAGCAGTGTCTTTAAAATACACCGAGACACCTATTTTAGATAACTGAACACTGATGTATATGCATCTGATTTAGGATGAAATAAACTTAATTTTTGACATCTTAGACTTTGATAACTAAGTTTAACAAATTTTCCCACCATCATGGCCCTCCTCCTACTGGTGACCACTGTGCAAGCATGCAAGGTCAGGCTGACCGGTGGCAACTGGTATCGTAGCAGCAGAGCAGAAGGGAGGTTGCTGCTAGGGCTTAAAATACATATTTTACAGCATGCCAGTACAAGGCAGGAGTCAATTTTATGAGATTTGGCTGATATTTCTATCTTCAGTGTTTTAGGGAACTAAAAACTAAACAGTGCCAAATATGCAAATTCAAATCATTCTATTCCATAAACACATTTTGCTAGTGTGATAATGTGCCTGACATTTATGTCCTTAACTAACTCTACATCTAATTTATTTCTCACCCCCCAGCCCAGCCCTTCTCAATTACCAATTATAAAAATTGGGCTTTGTAATGCACCTAGAAAATTATGAATCTAGGCTCTTTATATAAATATATGCACATCTCATTGTAGGTAATTTGGACACGTTGCAACCAAGTGTTCCCTTGTCTTTTCACAATGATATGATTTGGCTACAGTGTTACTCAGAAATTTATGTTTATATCTAAAGAATAAAACTTGTGTTGAATTTGAACTTTCTTGAACTATTGTACTATAAAATGTATATACAAGAATCTTTATATGCACTTTTTTTTAATGTCTTTGGCTTACAACCTGCTATAAAACCATCTGTAAATAAATTTGTGAGCTTCTACATTTATCTCTACTACACAGTCACAAATGAAGTCTTTCATACCTTTGTGTAAACTAAAGGAGCATACTTATGCAGGGTTTTTAAACAAAAAAGTGTCTTTTCCATTGACACTGAAATCCACTTCACACAACCATGCTTTAGCAGCCTGGTACTTAAACGACGAGATGGAGAGGCACATTGTGTGGCCTCCGAAGTCATGAAGCACCTTACAGATAGCATTCAACAGCATTCAGAATCAAGTACAAATAAATCATATGAACAGGAGAAAAGGACATGCTCAACATTATTCTCCATTTATTGGCAAAGTCTGACGGTGAAAGTGGTGTGTGAGTGTGTGTGCACACAAGAGAGGGAGAGAAATACTGATGGCTGGCCCTTCTTGGCAGGAAAATAGTAAGTGAATCAAATAGTAACTGAAAAAGAAATCAATTCATTAATAATGACCTACTCAGAAGTCATCTTCACTTTGGTTCTTTGTTATCTTAATTTGGATTTTTCTATTTTTCTATTTTAAATCAACAGGATCAGTCAGACCAAACAAGCAAGAAACCAACCAAAGCAGTTATTCACAGCTGAAAACAAATATGTAACCAAGCAGCACAGAAAACAAACTAATAAAAACTTACAGAGATAAATAAGCAAAAAAGAGAAATAGTAGACGTTGCTTAGTGTTGGCAGGAGGGGGACAGGGTTTGGCGTGCCCAGCAGAGGCTGTAAAGCACTTGGCCACTTGCTCAGAGCCACGGAGTAGGCTGGCAGCATGGCAGAAAGTTTCTTAGTATATCCTCCATACTCAGAAGTCATTTTGCTCTGCGATTGGTATAAGCATGAAGCCTCCAGCACCCCAGGCAGCCTTTGAGGCTCTCTCAGTAGAAAGAAAGCAGTATCTGGGACTCCCTGGAAGGCAAAAAAAGGAGCAGATCTCTGGCTGGATTGGAGTGGCCCTCAATGTGCTCTGCAGACTGGGTGACTTCTCAGCTCTTCCTCCCTGGGGTCACTCACCTAAACCGCTATCAGTGTTCAAGACACCAAGCTACTTCGCAGAAACCCAGGGATGTCCTACAAAGATGCAAAGCCTTGTTTCCCATCGTGGTTGCAATGGATGGCCTGCTTCCTGTCCCCAGTCATTTCCTTGTAAATCGTAGCTTGGGGGATCTCCTCTTCTATTGCTTTTAAAAGAGCTGTTTCGAGTCTGTCCTCGCTTTCCTCTTTCTGACTTGCTGCCTTCTCTAATAAGTTTGCATTTTTGACCTGCAGTTGCCTGGCTTGTTGTTGTTTTTGTTTTGTTTTGTTTTGTTTTGTTTTGTTTTGTTTTGTTTTGAGAAAAAGGGATTTCCAACTAGTTTTCTTGTATCAGATGCTTTCTTGGAAGCTATTGAATAATCTTACTGATTTCTCCAGTGTCTCTAATTCTCTGAGCATAGCTCAACTGCGTTGCACAGGGAGGCAGGCACCAGACAGAATTAGTACCACTGTGGGTAGGGGGTTTGCTATTCAGCTGAGACTTTAAGAAGGCCCCATATGCTCAGCCAGTTATATAAGTTAAAGCCACTCTAGTGAGGGTACAATGTAATGGTTCACCCAGCCAGCAGCTTATTCCAAGCTAATCAGCATGCTTCTTCTTCCCACCTTGCAAAGGCTTAAGCATAAAATGGAGATTTATTTTTCCCCAAGGAAAGCAAAGTTATTTCATCAACATGGGTTTCTTCTTGGGAGACATCACAGGTCTCTGCAGTAAAATTAAGGATTTTTTTTTTTTTTTCCCAACAAATATATATCTCTTTTAAGAGGGATTGCCACATCCCACAAACCCAAGTACACCTAGATATTGCACACATGTATTTTTAAATTTGTCAATTATGTAAAAAAAATAAAGGCAATAGTTTCATCACCTAAAGTATTTCATCAACATGGGTTTCTTCTTGGGAGACATCACAGGTCTCTGCAGTAAAATTAAGGATTTTTTTTTTTTTTTTCCCAACAAATATATATCTCTTTTAAGAGGGATTGCCACATCCCACAAACCCAAGTACACCTAGATATTGCACACATGTATTTTTAAATTTGTCAATTATGTAAAAAAAATAAAGGCAATAGTTTCATCACCTAAAGAAATGTCACTAAATGGGTTTCCCCTGCAGCCAGCTGTGTTTCTGCTTCTTGCTTGATTATGGGAATGGGAGCTTAGGGGGGGACATAAATTAATTTTTTGCCTGACCAAGTTTCTTTTTCCTACAGGAATTCTTATCAGGACTTCTTGTAAGTCTCACCCAGGACACGTCATCCAAGTACTTGTAAACATGTAGAGTAAAACTTTCACTGCTGCCAAGGGAGCCTGGGGCCACCCTTGTGCTGCCGGGACATTGTCTGATAGGATGCTCAGTGCTGGGAGCAGATTCCGGCCAGTCCAGCCTCCTGACCAGCAGCACTGCCTGAGGCACAACCCGCTGCCTGGAATTCCAATTGGGTGAAAGGGAAAATTCCCAGCCCAGTCGGTTGTCCCAGGCTTATCAAAGACACAGGCCAGGCCTGATAACACAGTGTTAGGCACGGATGTATTAGCAACAGATAGGCCGTGCATAAATGCCTCCAAAGCTTTAAATCTGTCTAGCGCAGAGCCTTAGTCCCCTCTAGTGGCTGCTTCCCATAAAGGAAAACTCATCCTTATTTTAAAGAGACCAAAGGGTAGTTCCACAGAGATGCATACAACTTAAGGAAATAAATAGATACAAATACATTTATGCTTCTATAGAAGTAGGTAAAGATATTTACATAGAGTATTTTCATTGTGAATGCAGATGCTTTTAGACCCAAAGGATGAGCTTTTTAGGACTAATCACACAAAGTTTAACATATTTATACATATGCATTTATGCTTGCATGTACATATGTGAATGACAGTGCTATCTGATTTGCATTTGGTTTTTAAGTCAGCACCTTACTAGGTAAAAATTCCCTTTCTAATTAGGCACTTACTGCTTGTAGGCGACATGAGCCAGAAGGAGTTTGGGAAGGATAAACATGATATTCCCGGACATTGCTTCATGAAAGGACGAGGAACAGCACCCCAATAACAGGATGTAGATTGCTTCCAGTGGAAAATACCAGGGAAACTCCCAGCTTCTATTAGAAAAGCAGATTGTGAGCCAAAAGTTAAGACTGACATCATGAGCTAGTGCTACTCTTAGTGAGGGAAACGGCTCCCTGGGTGACTTGACTGTGTCCTGAGCCATGTATTTTAAACATGCCTCTGTGCCTGAGGTGAAAGGATGCCAGGAAACATTCATCAGTCTGGAATTTCACAGCCTCTCTGAATACCATAAGTCCTGAATATGCCGGAACAGAAACCCCCAGGGAGTGATATGTTCCAGCAAGTTTTCCAACTTTCAGAAGTAGTTTGCAGGTTAAAAGTGCCTAAAGTTAAGGAAGCAAGGTAAGGACACACAGATGCTTCCCCTGTGGCTGAGCTGAGAAAAGAAACAGCATGAAATTTAATTGGGAAATTGAAACATGAAAAGCCAGATCCCTTTGTACCTGTATAGTAACTCGGTGTCAAAATAACCACTAGAGATATTGGATGAGACCCAACATTTAAGGAAATGCGCCAGTGTTTGCTATTTCTGTTTGATTACACCCTAACAGGTTTCACGTCTTGCTGTGCGCAGGTCGTGGGAGGTTGCTGCATTTCGAATTATTTGTGAGCTATATATTTTTAATACCACGTAATGAGATATGCTCTGCAGACTTCGTCTCCGTCTTTTAGATGTGATCCATTGCTCACATCTATTGTACTGCGTACTAAAAATATGGCTAACAGCTATCATCCACTCTCTGAGCACATCACTCAAAAAAAGCACAATAGAGGAGGCAGGCAGAAATAGAAATCACAGACAACATTCTTAGTGCATGAGCTAGAAATGTTTATACCTAGTCACACAAACATCTGTTATAAAAGAGTACTATAAAGCATGACCTGAAAAGTCAAAATGAGCCAACATAAAGGATTATCTAATTCAGCCTTCTGTAAATGCACTGGTAATGTCTTTCCTTATACAATCTTATGCTATTTTTAGCATGATTTGTATCTTATCTAGTGCCTCTGGTTGAATGTAATAGTGAGAGATAGGGAGAAGTTTTTCCAAAAGTTTGTAAGCTTCCAAAAAAAAAAAATCTTTTTCTGCACTGAAATAAATTCTGAGTCTTTTATTATAAGGCTAATAGGGCTTTTTAATGTAACTGCTTAAATTTATAGGAGAGAGGGAAAGAATTCCACTAGCTCAAAAAGAAACAGGATGGTTTTCCAATTTGTCCCACAAAGGTGAGAAGTATGGATTAATAGTGATGGTTGCCTGGTGAGGAGCATGTTCTTAGTGGGCTTCATTTCTCACTCATTTCCCTTAAGCTTTCCTTCTCTCTCCAGAAGGCTTGGCCTCCTTCTTTTCTTTTCCTAACCCCTGTCTCCCTGTCTTGCTCTCATTTCCCTCCCAACAAGCCAGGCCTGCTTTTCCTCTCCCGGTCTGCCTGTGCATCCCTTCTCCTTACCCACACTCAGTTCGTCACCCTGGGAGCTCAAAGTTCTCACTTCTTCCAATTCCTGAGCCAGTCGCAATGTCTCATCATGGATGCACATCAGCTCCTTGTCCTAGTTCCCTTCCCTAACCAGTCTCAGTGTTCTGCGAAACTCCTTGTTGGCTCTACTTTTTCTGTTTACCCTCTCTTCATCTTCAGACTACACTTACCTGTAGATCTCCCTACAACCTACTATTTCCTTTTTGTAATTTCCAGTCCCTGAGTCCTTATCTAACTTGCCCCAAGTAACACAATCTATGAACATAGTTTTCAGAGGGAAATTTTTCCACTCTTTTAAAGTAGTCAAGCAAAGCCTCCTTAAAGATGTCAAAGAAAAAGCTGTATGAGATCCAGTAGGAACCTCATTTTGCCTCTTTCATTTTTTTGAGAGAGTGTTGGCATGTCTCTCAGAGAGACATGCCAGAGCAACTCCTAGGAATAGGAAATGCTTTTCTGCATCATCCTGGAGTAGAACTGTGGAAGAATGAGTCATTTTGCAGATTAAAAGGTCTGGGAATGTTCTTGTTTACAAGAGATGTGGATTCAAGATCTAAGCTGAAAACATACTGATTACACCGGAGATCAAAGTAAGAACATCAAATGTATCTGACCCAGATGTAACACGGCTACAAGGGCCTTTACGGTTTGTCATGTTATGCCAAGCCATATTTCCATTTAAAAACAAACAGCACCTTATCTGAATAGGATGGGACATCATAGACAAATGCAAGCTTCACTATTTTGCTTTGTCAAAATAATATGTGTATCTTTCAGGGTTTCCTTTCTTTATCCAGGTGCCTGAATACATAACATCTGTTGCTTTCATCCCTAATTCCCATGTGATCCACTGCCAAGCCAGTAAAGACAGAAGTTTTGCAGATGCCATGTGCCCTAGTTCAAGCATGTGTCACTTCACTGTTGTTTCTGACCTGTGCTGTCCCTCCAGGGAAACTTGTGTGGAACGGGGAAGAGACACCAAACAAACATGCTCCGCGTAGCTGCACTTGCTAACAACACTGATGAGTCACTTCCACATTACTTGAGGATCGAAGGGAAAAGAGCTTTGGGGAACGAAATCACAAATTCATTTTGGGATTATCTAGTATAACAAGCTCCTGGATCTTTACCTCAGGACAGTGATATATTAATAAAGCAGGCTGGATAGCTGTGGTTTTTTAATAGATATTAAAACTAGGGGGTTTTTTACATTCATGTTTATTTAACCATGCATACTGCAGAGTGAGTGTTGACAACATTAATGTCAATCATAGGCCGTGACAGTTGCATTTGCTGGAAAGATCAAAAATGAAGATGTGTAATGTATTTGATGTTATCTGAATGGCTGATACTGTTTTGTTGAATTATCAATTAGCAGCTACTGTACAGCAAACCATTACATATATAATGTAAATACATGCTAATGTCTATAGACATTAGCTTTCTCAGACTTATTTTTTCCAGAGTCTGAAGACCCACTCAAATGATAAAATTGAAGTTTTGCCAGCTAAGGATCTGGCCAATTAAAATTATATATAAACATACATACACACACACAGGCACACACCCACAAATATATGTGTATATGCACTTTTGTTTTTTTCACTTATTACATTCTATTAATCAAAAAAAATTCTAAGCAATGTGATCCTGATGTTATGACACATAGTGTCTTCCAATATCGGTGCAACTAATTCCAGGAGTACACAGTACAGACACGTTTGGTACATAAGGCACGAAAGACAGTGCTGTGTATGACACAAAATAACAGAATACTGCCTTTTCTGAAAACAAGTATGTGATTTGTCTTGATAAAGGCAATGGTGAGATCACTCTATTCAATATCTGAAAGTGTTCTTCACGGTATTTTGAGGGATGCAAGGTAAAGAGACCACACAGACTGCATCACGTGCTGGCCAGTTACACTGTGGTACTGTGCTAGGGAAGAAATGGAAGCAGGTGGTTTCACTCATTTTTGTTGCTTATGTTTAATGAATTGGTATATTCTACAAGAACCTAAATGTCTTCTGAAAACTCTTTAATTATTATTATTGAAATGAACACTCAAAAAAAAAAAAAAAAAAGCATTCCTGAATACCTTATTACTCTGAAATCAAGAATTAACAATATGTTTTTCTCCTATATTTCAGCAAGTTCTTTTCTCACTGAGTGGGCACCTTACATCATAGTTTTCCCAGTTATAAATCCATAGAAGTCTATCCTAAGAAGAAAGTAATTTCCTGTTCTACTGCATGTAAGCCATGAGTCCTTAATACTTCACAGATGTTTTTTATTTCTTAAGGTATTATTAACCTTAATCCATAAAATAGCTTTGTAATAGCGGGTCTGCTTCTGCCTGAAGATGTTCAGGTGGGCAGTGTGTAGTGGCCATCTATGGAGTTTGACACATTCAGGATTAGAGGCCTAGTGATGAAAACTTCCACTTGCCATGAGTAAAGGAGTCAGCAGCCTCTCCCTAGCGAAAAATAGGAATGTAACTTCTCTGATCCTGTATCCTTCAGGCCAACCAGAGGCCAAACTGACTCCTCCAGGAGTTTCTAGTAGCATATAGGCTACCTTGTTCCTAAGAGCTGTGTTTCTAATTAAGGAATAAATTTCTCCTGCTGCTATTTTAGATCCATCTGGGATGCCTTTATGCCAAGGGAATCCTTAGCTGTCCAGCTGAGCAAATCAACACATAGTGCGCAATGTAAGAGCACACAAAAAGAGCCTGGAAGAGGGGCACTCACCTAGGCATGGAAACTGAGTAAAGTTTTCGGCCTACAACTTCTAAAACTTTGAGGGTTGTTTTTGAATGAGGTTCTTGAATGTCTGGATGAAAATTTTCTTCAAACTCATCTGACAAAGCTGACTCGAGGTCCCAGTGCTCCCACTCTGAAGGGGTCCCACAGCCAGAGCACAAGTGGGTCAACGCCAGATGCACCCGCTAGTCTGGAGTCACCACTCGGGCATGGAGAGAGCCCAGGACCCCATGACTCTTCTATCTGTCTTTGCATTAGGGAGAACCCCACATGGGCAGCCTAGGGTACAATCCAGTCTAGATATTTCAGAATAAATTACATAGAACTTCAACAGTTGAAATCTTTTACTTGGTAGAAAACCAAATAATTCCTAGGTAATCCTAAATCTGATGACTTACCACAAACTATCACATATAATTATAGCTTCCGGAGTTCTCGGAGAAACTAAAAATTGGTACAGAAAATTGTTTTTCACGGATGATTATTACCAATTACAACCTATCAACAAACTATTTAACTAATGACTATGATAAATAGAGAAATAGCATTTAATGAAGAATGGATAGACATATTCAAATAGTATAACAATAGAATCTTACATTTAAAAAATACACACATTGCATAAGAAGCCTTACTCTAAAATAAATAGCATGTTATTTATTAGCAACAAAATAGCACTTACAGCTATGATATAGCTCATGGGCTATTGGATTAATTACCATTGTTCTGCCCCATCATAATTGTGCAGCTACAAATTTTACTAATTTGATAAGATTCGATTTATAAAATATGGCTGTCCGTTGATTGTGTTCAGTGTGTGAAAAAAAAATATTTACAATGAGAAAGAAAAGGCATCTTTTGTGTTCTCTTCCCAGGTGAAACTGCAATGCAGATCTGCCTCGAAGAAAAAATATATGCTGATTCTGAAGTCTGAGTGTTTTTGCATCCAAGCTTCATTCGTACCCTTAACTCTGTGATAACCCTCATTCAGAGCAGTGCAGTCCTCCACTTCCAGGCTTGTTTTACATCACTGTGTGACATTGCAATGTCATTTTTGATAATTCTAGCCAAATTAAGCCTCTTTGCAAGACAAATGACTTTACATTTCTAAAGCAGGAGGTTCTGATTT
The DNA here is from genome assembly GCA_013398735.1 of Nothocercus julius. Lineage (NCBI taxonomy): Eukaryota > Metazoa > Chordata > Aves > Tinamiformes > Tinamidae > Nothocercus > Nothocercus julius. The sequence continues at coordinate 5,587,104 of VZSV01000031.1, forward strand.
TGTTTTGAGCTCTAATTTTTTGTTTTGTTTTGTTTTTGTTCTGTTTTGTTTTTCCTCAGCTTTGGCAGAATATAATACTTAGACTTAGTTCTAAGCTATTGGTACTTCCAAAATAAGTAAATCATCTTCACTAAGGATAACAAACACTTCATCAAATCACTAAGGATAACATTTTATTCAATGATGGGTAACAGTCCTTGTGTTTAAAAATATTACCTATGTTTGACTTGGAAAGCAGTTTCATAAATATTTGTATTTGTGGTGTATCAGACTTTTCTTAAGAGATATAAACATTCTGCCAACTCTGTTCAGTACTGCCTAACCCTTGCAGAGAAGGTCTACAGCCGTATCAAACACCTCTCAGGTAGCTCTGGGAAGCCTCTTGTGTGCTCTTTACTCCTGCCAGCCCAGCCCTGCCTTAGGAGGCATGAGCCTTCTGGAAGCATTTCTCTCCTAAGTCCCAGAGACCCAGTCACACATATCCTCATATTTATCTAAATTCCAGCTCTAGGACACATTTGGGATTTCTTATTTTCCAGAACATCCCATGTGAGGGGGAAAAAATCTTCTTTCTTTTCTTTCTGGAGCCTTTGGTCCTTTCTAAAGGCTCATTTGCTCCAATATAAAGGAGTTCCCAACATCTGGGATGTTCTTCCCTGTGACAGACCAGTTCAAAATATTGGCAGGAAGACTGTTGCATTTTCTCATGCATTTTCAGCAATCTAAGGGTCTCAGTCATGGTCTAATTGAATTCTCCCATTGATCATGGCAGTGATTACAGTTTAGTTGCAATTGAGGCTAGTTATTCACCGACTAGTTGCAACTCTTCTGGGATGCTGAATCTCAGCAAATCATCAAGATTGTACTGGCAAGGAAAAGCTGCAGCTGAAATGCCTCTATTTGCCAACACACATGAGATAAGTCGAAACAGAGTGGAAAAAATATAAGCAGCAAGCAAAGACCTATGGACAGCTGTGGCATGACGGAAAGGAAAGAGGCTGCAGCTAAAACCAGGAGGGAATGTCAGAGAAATGCAGCAGGTGCCAAAGGGGAGGCGTGCAGGATATGTCAAGGAGTTAGCTAGAAAATAAATGACTTTTACTTAATCAGAAGTAAGCTAGAAGTTAGCTAGAAAAAAAAAACATTAATTGCTTAATCAGTATCAGCAGTCATTCTGAAAGTCAGCTTGGTGTTAAAAACCGTCCTTCTCTCCTGTCTGCATATGTGCATAACTTTACTAATTAACCGAACGGGAAGGACTGAATATGGAGAAGGCCATCTAAGTAAAATAGCTTAATTTGCATTCACAGACAGGGAAAAAAAAAAA
>VZSV01000031.1:5588460-5612528 GCA_013398735.1 Nothocercus julius
ATATGCTCAGACTCCTGCCAGCAGAAACAAGTACTCTACAAAATCTTTCATCATTTGTCACCAGGACATTCATCACTTGCCATAAAAGTACGAGATTAAAGAAATTTTTTGAAGTTTGATATTTCTTAACACATCTCCTCAAAAGAAAAATAGATTTTGCTAAGAAGCAACAGCATTTTGTCCTTCTGTTAATGCCAATTTTAACAAAATGTCTTTTATTAGAATTGACTTTTTTTGAAAGAAAAAAAAAACAAATATGGGAAAGATGAAGAAAGAGGACAGTGTGCATTTATCATGTTAAATTTTTAAATCTCTTTTGTACACCTATTACCTCACCTAATGATGTGGGAATGTAGGAAAGTGCCCATTCCCTGAACAAGAGGCTACATAAATTTCAGCAGTGAACATATGACCAAACCTTATATAACTAAAAGCAACTTTTTCTTCCACGTCCACATTTTCTTAAGTTCTTCCCCCCAAAATGCAGCCACCTGTCCTTATATATACACATATATATATGTATATATATAGGTTTATGTATATGTATAGGTTTAATGGTGCATCTCTCTCCATGTATATATATGGCCTGTATACATACATACATACATACATATATATAAAATATATATATATATATATATATATATGGAGAGAGATGCACATTAAACCTAAGTTTTGTTTAAAATTGAATGTGGATATAGCCCACTACTATATACACTCCATACTCTAAAGCCTGTAGTTATTTTATCAGTTTAGCTACTTCTCATTGGGGTATTTCAGTGCCTTTCAATGGTAATAAGTTTCATGGAACAATAAGGAAGCACAAAAGTGTCTTGATTCCCGTGGTCACTAGTGGTGTTCAGTTTGTACCAGATGCCACTACACTCAGCCAAAACCAACACTGCAATAGACTTGTCAAGTTCTCCAAGGCAAGTTAGAAAACCCTAAGAATGCTCTGAATAACACTAATCACAGTTCGAATAGCCACTATGCTAACTGAGTTTCCTCGTTATGACAGCCTGTGGTGAAAGCTTTCCACCCCTGAGTCAGACCTCTGAAATCAAAGAGTGGCACTGAGGTCACTTCACCCCATATACTAAAGGACAATTCCTCCTACTCACACAGGGCTAACACTCTCTGAGCCCGCCAGACTATTGGACCTATCAAGTACAGGCCTGCCTGAAAAATAAAGCTTACAGCAAGTAAATGATACAAAAATCACACAGGTAATTTATCACAAGGCTAGACTCGTAACTCAGAAATCTTATCCCTGGTATTATTCTTCAAGACTTCCCATGGATTAATCTACTGACATGCTATTTGTACTTCTTGTGCTTGCAAAAAGGTACTTCCAAGTCTGTTCCTGGAAAAAAAAAAGATAAAAATCTTTGTTCTTAGCTTACATGATGTAACTGATTGATACCTTGGCGTGCTACCACTGCACCCGTCTTAAGTCATCAGTTACATGTATCCTTGCTGATTGCTGCATAGAGCTAAACCAAAAAGTTTTCATGACATGTTCTATATGTCTTCCTGACAGCCAAAGCTAAATGCTGATGTGCTGCTAAAATGATTTCTGTGGCAAAGGTCTGTTCTTTCAATTTCATTGGTATCATCTTCACTATATGCTCAGAATTATTCTTGTTTTCTACAGGTCATCACGTCTATCTCAGTTTGGATGTTTTCACAAAAACCCTATGTTTGCTGCATATTCAGAGGACAAAGGCATTAGGAGATGAGATATTTGCAATGACAAAGCTCACCAGCAACTGCTTTCCACAACTGCTTGTCTCTATGAATGCCCATTGCAAAGAATTGTCTGTAATGTTCCTCCTGGATCTTAAATACAACTGTCCAAACTAGTTTCTGGTATTATAACTTTAACCTCTTTCTTTATATTATATATATGAGGACTTAGAATAAAAAGTTCAGCACTTACATTTCTTCACTGGCAAATCCAGAATGCCACGATCCCTTGATAAAATCCCTCTTCTACCCACTGAGTAGTGAAACTTCTTTACAGCATTAACATTTCCTGGAGCCATTTTTAAGTTCAGAAATAAACAAATTTCCCATGGATGTTTATTCAACTGCTATTCAAGGAACATTAATTCATACAGTTGCTTCTTTCCAGTTCTGTGTTTCTTACTTGTGTAAACACTGTGTTCCTATTTTACATTACGGGAAGCCTGAATATTATCACAATAAAGAATGCAAGCCAACAGGGAGCTTGTCCCACAACTGACAATGACTTCTCCTAGTAAATATCATGCTATTTTCAGAGTAATAGCAAACAACTCTCTAGAAGTATTTCATTTTTATAGAGTATCATGAATTCTGCCAGGCTTTTAAACTGCTGTTAGTGGACATAGAAGTTCACAGGATTTGGAATACATGCTCCGATATAGCTGAATTTAACAATTATGGGTGTTTCCCATGGAAGTGAGCGGGAGAATAGGGGTCAGCACCTTCTCAAATGCAGTGTGCCAGACTGCTACTTTTCCCCAAATGAGAAGTGTGTTGGTAGGAATGCAGTGGGAGCTAGGACACGCATCTTCCCAAAGGAATGATGGAGCTCTTTTACCACTTTGTGAGGTGGGGATTTCTGAGCTCTGAACTCAGATGGAATCAGAAGAGCCAACAAACATCCTACAGGACTCAGTAGCCCTGTCCTTTATGGCATCCTAGTGCCATTCAGGAGCTACATCTTTCCAGCCTTTCACGCTTACACCATGTGCTGTTGATCCCTGCCCTCACTGAAGAATTTCAACCATAGGTAGAGATGCTCTCTCTTCAAGATCACAATGTGCTACAAGAATCCTCCAGATCAATGCTGAATACACGTACTTGACTCAGCAAAGTTGTTAAGCCTATGCTTAAATCCCACTGACTTTATGGGGAAAAAGACTACATATATGTCTGGCTTTAAGTACTTTGTACTTAATCATAGAACCATAGAATGCTTAAGGTTGGAAGGGACTTCAGAAAATAAGGGTGGACACATGCATATTTGCATGGACTTCCTTTCTTCTGGAGAATTCCTAGATCAGGTAAAATAGACACACACACAAATTTTGCATTTGAAGCAATGTATTTCTTATGTCAAACTAGATAGAAATAATGCTTATAGTTATAATATTTGGCATTTATATCACACTGTCTGTATGCTTTTTGCGGTAGGGATAACAGAGTTAAAAAGAAAAAAAAACATATTTAAAGTGATGATGGTTAAAAAAATAAAACAGCTCTAACAAGCAAAAGAGAGACTTCATCTTCATCCTGCAACAGCAGTTCAAACCTCTATATATTTCACTTGCTAGGTCCCTCCTTGCTAAAATTGTTTTTGCAACTATTCAAATCATAAACAAACAAACAAACAATACGTAGTACATCAGAATACAACACCTTTAGAAGGAGTTGTAAGCTTTTGCCTTTAAAAGACTTTCACAAAGTTTGGGAAGGAAGTGGTAGAATTTCATTGATTGTAGTGACAAGTCAGTGGCCCTATATAAAACACTGTTATTCTGTCCCTAATCAGTCACGGGCTTTCATTAAAGCACACCTGGTAGACGTCGTGGTAGGCTGCAAATTCATCATAAAAAGTGGTTATATTAGACTTAGCTCCCCAATGAGTGTGGGCGCTCCAGATGTGCCAGTAAGAATCATAAGCAGTTCCAGGTGTTCCTGGTTACATCCTTGTTCTAATTTGCTGAAAACATATTGAGCAATAGAAGCAACTGCTGGTTTAACTGTCTAGCAGATGGAAAGACTGAAAAGCAGTGACAGAGCAACTCTTGTGCTCTTATTTGAATAAGATATTTGTACAGGTGAGTAATGATGTGAACATACCCGTTTTATGGAGAAAGATTATGAGCCTTTAAAAGCAATGTCCTCCTTATAATGAGGTCTATAAAATCTTGTCAAGTACAGTGGACCCTGCATTTGTACCTCCTATGCTGACTACTGCATCACACAACAGGTATGTAAACTATGTAAGGACAAGTTTATTTTTCTTTTGCAATTATTCTGTATCATTTTTCAAAGAAGAAATTAAACTTTGTTCCTCTGTCGTTTGATGAATATGTTGGAACTCCTTAATCTAATTCAGGACAAACTAAGTCCATTTGTACCTACTTTATGTAGAAATCAATTATCCACAAGCCTACAACGTTTTAAGTTTTATACATGTAACTAATCTATAAAACACAGTGGAACTACTGATGTGTATCACTGCGTATGTCTGTGGAATCTACCCAGGCAGGCAGAAAAGGCCGATAGGAATCTTAGGAAAGCCAACAAGGACAAAGCCCTGCACCCGGGAAGGGAGGAGCCCCTGGCTATGAAACAAGCCACAGCCCCATGGCTGGGGAGCAGCTCTGCAGAAAGTACCCAGAGGGTCCTGGGGAGATGAGTATGAGCCAAAAGCACTTGGGCAGCAAACAAGGTCACCTGCATTCTGGGCTGTATTGAGAGGAGCACAGCCAGCTCCTCAACAGAAGGATCAACAGAAAGGATGATTCCCCCCTCTACGATTCACTCATTGGCTCATATCTAAAACATTGTGTCTAGTTGTATGGCTTTTCAGTACAAGAAAAGTGTTGATTAAACTGGAGGAAGTTCATTTTGGAGAGTGACCAAGATTGCTGCAGGTGGAGCAGTTGCCCAGCGTGGAAACACTGGGAAAGCTATCCTTGCTCAGCATTGAGGAAAACGACTTTGACCATGAAGAGTCGCACAGTGGAAGAATTGCTAAGAGGCTGTGCTGTTACCAGGTTTGGAGGCTTTAAAGGCTGTATAAATTTGAGTACTCTTTCAGCAGAAGGTTGGACTACAGCAGTCCTGAAGTTCCTTCCAACCTGTCTTTTTTTCGTATGTTCACATGATTTCATCCGAGTGGGAAGATTGTGGCTGTTTGTTTTTGGAAAGAATGTAGTGCAGATGTATTTAAAGCACATAACCTAATCATTATTTTTCCTTTCCATCTCAGGAAAGAAGATGGTACAGTTCATCCTAGATGCCATCTCCAAGCACCTGAAGGACAAGAAGGGGATCAGAAGCATGCAGGATAGATTCACTAGGGGAAAATGATGATTAACCAATCTGATTGCCTTCTATAATGGAAGGACTAGCTAGGTAGATGAGTGAAGTGGATATTGTCTATCTTGACTGCAGGAAGGTTTTTGACAGGTGTCTGTAACATCATAGACAATTCCAGGAAGTGTGGGCTGGATGAGTGGATAGGGAAGTGCCTTGACAATGGCAGAACTTAAAGAGTTGTGGCCAATGGCACAAAGTCTATTTGGAGGAATGTAGCTAGCAGTGTCCCTCAGGGATCCAGTCCTGTTTAACATATTAATCAGAGACCCACAAAGGCATAGTGTGCCCTTAGCAAGTCTGCAGATGCACAAAACTTGGAGGAATGGCCACATCTCATCAATGTGTTTAAGTTTCTGAGGGGAGGATGGGTCCAGACTCAGTAATGCCCAGCAACAGGATGAAAGGCAATGGGCACAAACTGAAACACAGGTAGTTCCACCTGAACGTGAGGAAAAACTTGAACTGTGAGGGTAACAGCACTGGAACAGGTTGCCCAGGAAGGTACAGTCTCCTCCCTTGAAGACACTCAAAAGCCATCTAGACGCAATCCTGAGCAAAGTGCTTTAGATGACTCTGCAAGGATAGGGTTGGACTAGATAAGCTCCAGAGGTCTCTTCCAGTCTCAACTATTCTGTAATTAATTGTCCCATATATTGTCACTAATGAGTAAACACTTTTGGTCCCACCTGCTGTAACTCTGTTCTAGATACTGGCCTCCTAAAGCAGTCACTTTAACATTTTGGAAGCTTCAGAGTACCCTCTGCTGGTTTAACAGGAAAGTTGTAAAAATCTACAGCACAACCTACTGAAAGTATTTTATAGATGTATTTTTCTGTATGTAGCACAGCTGTACACTGCTGTATGAGGCACACAGCTGTGTCACTACATTTATCATCTACAAAGGGACTGCCTAAAGCAACATCAAGCTACACCTACTAGGATTCTTTCCTTAACAAGAATTCCAAATTTATCATTCCATTAGAATGCTTGTCCTGCCAAATACTCTCTCAAACACCATCTGTGTGAATAGCTTAATATAAAGGCTTATTCTGGCAACACTTGTTCTGAACATGAACAGTGTGCAGTAAATTGATAATGGAATTATGTCCTGAAAGATGGAACGGCTTGTCTTAATGAGCCATCTTTCTCCCTTGTGAACTCCCTGGAAGAACTTTTCCACCTTCGCCAGCACATGCCACAGATGAGTTTCTTGTTGAAACTTTGACACCAGTTAGAAAGAATGTGCATCAATCACTGAAGAAAAAATAGAAAGCTAAATTGCATGTGTTATGATGTATGACAACAGACTATTTGTCAATATATGCAAGTATGCTCTCATACACATAAGCATTTATATTTACAGACTTGACAATACATGTAAAGATGGAGTTGAGATAATCATCCTAGGAAATGCAGAAGGGTAAGAAGTCCATTTCAGTCCAGATTCTTGGACTGAAAAAATCTAAGAGATTGATCTAAGAAAATCTAAGAGCACTGAAAAAAAATCTAAGAGATTAATTGTGGATACAGCCCCTTTGCTGTGCCTACTCCATATACCTGATGACTTTTCATATTCCCTTTTCTTGACTCTCAGCCATCTGGGATCCCTCTGTTTGCCAAACCACAGCACATATAACTAAACTTGCTATCATACTGCAAACAAACACACAAATAATATTCTTCTCAAACTACATTAAAAACCTCTATGTGGATGTAACCACACTCGCAGAGCAGTTTTCTGAATTTCTCAAGATCAAGTTAAAGGGGGACCTTAGCACTGAAATTGTTTTGAGCCCTTAGATGTATGTTTCATTGCTGCTAATAGCTATAATTGGCCATTTCCTTTAAGGAAAAAAAGGAAAACAAACAAACAAACAAAAAATAACAACAAAAAAACGCATTCCATTTGTATGAAAGTTTTTGGCTGCTGCAGTTTTCTAAATGACAGCCTTCTTTGCTCAGGTACTTTAAAATATGACATTGCTGCCTGCTCCAGGAATTTAAAAAATAAAAAAAGGCAAACTCTACACTTAATATCTTTAAGACAGAATTTACTCTTGCTCTGTGAGACTGTTCCTCTTCCATCTTTTGCATGGCGAAAAGCTCTTAAATGGAACCACCTTTTGTGTGTGCACATTACTTCTAACAAATGAGGCCATGATGACAGCTACATGGAGGAGGGTGCTATTAATTATGAGAATCATTAAAAAAAAAAGACTACCAGATAAGTACTTGACAATACAGTTTGGTAGATAAAATAATTGGAAATGACAGAAGTAACATTACCTCAGTAGCTTTGTAATTGAGCACTACACTCCCGAACAGTTTGCACAGAACAATCTCACCTTTGTTAAGAAAAGCGCAACATGACCCACAAGGTTCCTCTTGTTAGGAGATTTGTTTATGCACACAATCTTTTTCATTTAGCTTTTCCTGCTGTGCCAAAATGTATGTAAGCCATCTATTTTTTTTTGGTTTTAAGGCATGTGTTCCTCCCTCTACTAATTTAATCAGAAAAGTGAAGAATAAGCAGCAAATTTTGTTTTAAACTAAGGAAAAGAAGAAAATCATAAAGAAATGCTGGAACTAGAAACATTTTTTTCTTATAGGTACACCCAACAGGCAAGAAGAATAGAGCTCTGATTTCTTGACTGTCTTCCAAAAAGATACTGAAGAAAAATGAATGCAAAAAATTTAAAGATTTAAATTAAGGTATCTTCTTGAACAAAATAAATACAGCTAATCCAGATACATCTCACAAAAAGCAGACAAAAAATAGAGAGTAAACTTATTTTATGCAAACTCTACTAAAATGACAGATTATTCTGTGTGGACATTATATACAAGTCTGCAAAACAAGAAGCACCATTACCAAAGTACACAGAATGTTTTCTTGAATAGAAATTTTTTTTCCAGAAATTTAAAGATGATTATCCTATTTGAGCCTCTATCTCATGAATGGACCAGCTTTTTAAAAATTTATTCTTCAACTACTTCTGTCCCATAAACACAGATAACTAAGTCGGAAAATGTATCTTACAGATGCACAATTTTCTAGACATTATTCAAACAATTTCTACAAAGACGGATGTGGATCCTTGCATGGTGCAAACGGAAGCCATCAGCGAAGACTAGGACAGAATACCATTAAACAAAATCAGACCACAAAGATCAACTCCAGTCCTGAAAAGCTTCTAGTCCCCTTACATACAATAAAGTCTGTAAATTGAGAGGTTCAAATCCAATAAAACAATGCTATTAAGGAGCAAAAAAAAAAAAAGCAATATTATGTCAGCAGACAAACCACTATAACAAAATATTGTTTTGGCAAAAAGACAAATAGCAGGATCACAACTTCAGACTTCAGGAGAGCAGTTTGACCTATCCAGTAATCTGCTTGGAAGAATCCCAGGGAAGATGGCACATTCAAAAAAAGCAGCACACAAAAGCTGGAAGCAGCAACAGGCAATCCAGACTGAATACAGAGACCCTGCCCAAACATGCAGCGATGGGATCAGGAAAACAGAAGCCCACTTACAGCTGAATCTTGCAATAGGCACAAAGAACAAAAAGAAAAGCTTTTATAGGTACCTGTAGCAATAGGAAGTCTAGGAAAAATCTGGGGCTGGTGCTGAAAGAGTGCCCTCTGACAAAGGACATCAAAAATACTGAAGTACTTATTGCCTTTTGTGCCATGGTCTTTAGTGGAATATTTGCATTAAGGAATTACAGTCCTTAAAGAACAGTGGGAGAGTTTGGAGAAAAGAAAATATAACCTCTGTGAAAGAGGATCTTAAGAGGACTTAAACTGGACAGGCACAAATCAATGAGCCCTGGCAGGTGATGCCAGGGTAAGGTTGTTCTTGGCTGTTTTATAAGATCATGGTATTCAGGAATTGTTCCATAACATCAGAAGAAAACAAAACCTACTTTCAAAGAGGATTTGGAGAACTATACATTGGTCAGTCTGACCTTGATCCCTGGGAAAATGATAGAGAAAATTCCTCTTCCAAACTTAGTCAGGACAAGGAGGTGTTTGAGAGTCATCAGCAGGGACTTACAGAGGGAAAATTCTGCCTGACCACCATGGTAGCTTTCTACAAATGAGATGACTAGGTCAACAGATCAAGACAGAGCGGTGAGTGTAATTTATCTGTTTATCTGCCTAAGCAGGTTATGGAGTCCCTGTTCTTGGGAATACTCAAAACCCAGCTGGGACACAGCCCTAGGCTACCTGTTCTAGTTGACCCTGCTTTACCAGGGCTGATGAACTGGAACATTTCCAAAAGGTGCCTTCCAGCCTCAACCACTCCACGATTCTGCGATCTCAAACTTAACTAGCTTTTATACCTGGCAACAAGATTCAATTTTGAGTGGCTGAATGACTTTTGCCTGCAGTAAGGGTCAAAGGAGTCACAGGCATGTTTAAGAGGCAGCGTATTTATGAAAGGTACCTGAACTCCCTGCCAACCCAAGCTCAATGCATTATCAACAGGAGACTGGAGGGGAGATAATCAGGATCTTCAGTTAAAGGCCTTAATACCATAGTAGCAAAACAGTCATATTAACCGAGTTTCACCTTATCTCAGGTTACTGTGCTCTGCCTGGAGTGGTGCAGAGGGAGAACACAGTTAGGACTTACATGTAATTGCTCGCTCTCTCTATGATCTGGTCTTCTGGATTTCACTCTTGGAGTCAGGTACCTACCAGCTGTGAGACAAATGCCAACAGCAACAGTAACATGTTCTAACCTCAACTATTTATACTCTGACATCTAAATTCTGAATAGCTAAAGTTCAGCAGCTAACAAAACAAAAAAACAACCAACCAAACAAAAAACCACTACCAACAATGTTCTGCCAATTCCCAAAAAGGACATGAGATCCCCAACCAGATCCTAAGATGAACCATTACGATTAATGAGTTGAAATCATCTATTGGTGATAGACACACCACTGGAGGATGAGCTCTTGATATGTGGCTGGAACTCTTCCTCACCTAATCACCGAATAACCTAATTCTTAGAGTAGTCCCAGAAAGTGGGAGAATTAAGTTCAAGTCTAGATCTTTCATCTCCCAGGAGACAAACCCAAAGATTCTTCCACTTTCCAGAGCCTTGGTTTAAGCAGTCCAGACTCAATAGGAACCACAGTGACAGTAACTTCCCCACCCACCCCTGCCCCAAAAGAAAGAAATTTGACAAAGACAGGGTGGAAAGAACATGCCTATTATCTAAATGACTTTATATGTGGTCATGCATGGTCACAAAAGAACAATCCATAGACTTGAAATTAAGTTAGAGTTTCCAGTCCTGTAAGAAGAAATATAAACTCAAAATATGTAAAATAACGTAGCAAACTTAGAAAAAAAAAAAAGTTAAAAATCAAGACAAACTAAACAGGCTACAGAAGAGATATGGTACAACAGATAAAGTTTCAAAGATTCTTTCAAGTAAGAAAGAAAATCTGATAGCCTAGTGTAAGAGAAAGACTGCTTCTATTAAAATCCAATTCTAAGTGCAGAAGTCAGAAAAAGGCAAGACGCATTTGATCTTTATCAGCAGATCAGGATTAACATTGGAACTAAAAACGAAAAGTTAGTTATAGTGAGAAGCAGCTGAAAGAGGTGAGGAAGATTCCACTTTGATCTAAGGAAGAAAAAAAAAAAAGCAAAAAAAAAAAACCACTGAGTAACCCAGAAGTTCTTTAAGAACAGATAAGACATAATCTCAAAAAATAAGATAGGGCAGACTGAGGGAAGAAAGAGCTTCTTTCTTGTTGCTTCTTCACCTTGTAAATGTCAATTCAAAGGCTAGCAATGATAATTAGCTGGCTGAAGAGAACTTCTTCCCTATTCATTCACATGTCATACACCAACTCGCTTAATAAGTAAAAGAGTTATGTTCATACAAGATAATCCACATTCTTCAGTGAGCTGTGTTTTGAGCTCATCTATACTCTACAGGTTTTGACGTTTCTCCTGAGAAAAGACAGCACCTTAAAACTTTTCCAATGATCTCTGGCTTCCTAAATGAACGACCTAATCATTACTTGTTATGCAAGACACACCTTTTACTATACTTATAAAATGTAGGACATTTTGCTTTGCACAGAAATTAGGATCTATGATGGAAATTCTGGGTATTCATGCCAGTAAATCCCATGTTGAGATTATGTCCAAATGGTCAGATGAAATGCTCTTTGCAACCACATTCTCTGCTCGTTCCTGTGTATTCCAGATTTTTAATGACCACCCTAAGGGCTTTAGCCAATGCATCCACATATGCCTAAATTCACTTACAACTGGAAAGGTCCTGCAGAATACACCAATTAAACTTGCCTCTAAGTTTTGAAAGATGTAAAAAGTGTTGTCCACGAGAGGCTTATTAGCTTTGCCTCCCAAACAGCACAAGGGGACAAGGCAGATAAGGTAACTGTACTATGCTTGCTCGGAAGGAGAGGGAAGAAAAAAAATTGTTGCGTGTAGCAGCAGACTTTAGAGAAGAGAGGAAAGAGAGAAAAAAAAAAGAAAATCAATTCCAGAGAGCATTCTCTGCCAAAATAAAAGTACATACAACAACAAAGGTATTAATATCTTAAAAAACTTAACACACATTCAAACAAAATAAACTTTTATTGAATGCAGTATTAGGCATTCTATTTCATTTTAGGGAACATTTTTCCCCCCCACCCAAAGAAAATCCCTTTGACAATTTCTAAAAACTGTACTTCAGATATAGAAATACTTCTCATGCCAAGAAACACCAAATTTTAGATCTTTTTCTTTCCTGGAATTATGAAGTGCAACATAAGTCCTTCCAAAAAGATGACAGTTTCCAGTAGGCACTAAAATGAGAAATCTGCAACTTGTACACAATTGCTGGGTACAACATTGTTAATTCAAATTTTATACTTACCCATCTACAGTCTTGCTTTTAAACAACTGTATAAAAAGTGGTATTTAAGAATAAAGAAATGAAGTTTAAAGAGCAGTTTCTCATCATTAAAAAAATCCTAATGGCAACCTGTATATTTATACCATTTCCACAGTATGTCAGCTAGAAGAGCCTTAGTCCAATAATTTAGGTGTAGATAGGAATGTCTTGATTCTGAATGCAGATCATAAGTCATCATGTCCACCAGGTGAATGCTCAGTTGCTACAGTCTCTACTTCCTCTCCTGTGAAATTAAATATCAGAATTAGAATATAAATAAGGATATGTATTAATTACACCATGTATTTTTGACTTTAGGAAGTGTTAAAAGCCTAGATCGGCATATTCATCAGAAACAGACAACTGATAAAGCCATACAGAAGAGCTACTCTGAACTTATAAAATCTGTATCAGATGCAAACAAAACAGTTCAAAAAAGCTGACGTAATATTAGCGTGGAAACTAAAACCAGCATAGATATTTCTATTCTAAGCATTTTTTTCCACTTTCCACAATGAAGTTCATACTTCCCATATCAAAAGTTCAGAAGAAATTCTAGTTTTTCAACATGAGAAGTAAGTTTCACTCAGAATTATCCTCTACAGAGCAAACTGCTCAGTGAAGATATAAAACAAACAGCCTTTAAGAAGCATTATACTAGCATTATACTAGTAATACCATTAATCTAGGGAAAAAAACAAAAAGTTAAATTAGTTTGTAAATAGGTTTTTTTTTCTTTTGGCTTATATAAGGAAGCCTACATAAGGGATGGAAACACACACACACACACACACACACACACACACACACACAGTAATGAATTTCCTGAAATTTCCTGAGTATCTGCACAGGAAAACCTACAGTTGTATTTTTAAAGGAATAAATAAGAACAGAGTATCGATAGAAAAACTCTGAACTGAATAATCTTACAAAATAATACTGCACAAATCCTTACAACATTGTGAGATGCAGAAGACTGTAAAGTTTATGGAGAAAGAAGCTAAGAACCAGAAAACTTGTCTTAAACTCAAGGTAGACTTGGTATTATCCTCATACAGTCTTTTCTCAAAAGCAAACCTATCTTTTGCTTTGGAATGAAAATAAAACACACACACACAAAAACAAACAAACCAAAAAAATAAACAAAACACACACAGCCCAACTCCAACTCTTCTTACCTCCTCCCAGAAATTAAACCGTATTGAACATAATTCTGTGCATAATGTTTCATACATTCAAGAGCAGAGTTCAAATTCTAAAATTTAATGTTACATTCGAACTTTCTGACTGAAGGTACAGCCCATGGTACGGTCAAAACAAACAGCTCCCTATCACTAAAACATGTTATATTTCTCCTTCTTACCATCTACTTCATACTCTGTTACTTCTGTGATCACAAAATAAACAAATTCAGCTCACCCATCCAGCAAAGAGAAGTCTGTATAGTTTTCTGAAATTTCACAGAATCGAGTCAGCTTGTCACACAAACCAATATACGTCACACAAGCTGGTACAATTAATAATGAAGAAAAAAGAATGAGAGAGGAGGACCTTTCTTTTACGATAGCAACAGTCTGCTAGCTCACTTTAACCATGTAATGAAGAGACACTTAGTGGCTTTCAAACACAACCTCAAATTAAGCAAAAAAAAAAAAAAAAAAAAAATTAACAGGACAAAATGCATTGTGACCGAGTAAGAAAATAGGTGTGCCAGATTTAGTGTGCTCTATGACAAACAATTGGAAATTATATATATAATTTCTTTTTATACAGATAAGCAACACATATATTAGAGGTGACTAAACTTTTAGAGAAAAATATGCTTCAAGGCTGTAGATACAGAAGACTTCAGGCATCTGAAGTTAAAAAAAGCCACTTGCCTGTTTTTACTATTGGAATGCATGTTCCATCCTTCTCTTCAAACCCTTCTGAACATACGCACTTGTAACTACCTTTAGTATTAACACAATCTTCATTCTCTCTAATGCATACTTTTTCTGGAAGGTTACATTCATTTATGTCTAGAAATAGGACAGAAAAGAAAGATTCCACCATTAGTGCTTTGTCACTTCTCAGCCACATAAACACAATTCTATCCAATCACACAAACAGAATCTCTCCAAGTATTTATAGCACTGCAGATAATTGCCTAGTAAAAACACTGAGGAGCAAAATGCTGCTGCAACAGATCTAACTTCTGTTAAAATAATCTGTTGTTATAAACTTCAGACCAAGTTTCAAATGCACTGAGATTATATCATTTGACATGTTTTGTAGACCTTATGCAAGGGAATGAATTAAGTAATTTCACTCCTTGCAAACTACTAAAGATTTCCCATGGTGATATTCTTTTGATACCATCAAGGTACAACTGAAGAGAAGGGAACCTGTAAATACTGCGCTAACATGATCAGTTAGCAGGTACTTATCCTCAGTACCTTCTATTGTTCTCCTACAGGGCAACTCCATTTTTATTATTATTTCAGTGTTATAGCTCACTATTATGTCTTTCATTTTGGACATCTATGAATTAAGAGAAACTGAATAGACTCCCTACTGAAACACTTTATTGCTGTTTCAGAACTGGATACAGACCCTCAGTTCTAAAGAAATAACCAACCCACAATGAGACCCATGTATTTGTTTCTTGAATCAGTTATAAAATATTTTGTTTCTTTAAGCGTGTTTCACTTTTAAGCCTAGTCATGCATATCAACTTACATAAAGAATGGTAACAGAAAACTTTCACTGCTGATGCTCATTTTTTTTTGAGACCAACTGCTGTAGTACTTCCATAGACTCAAACACTAAGGCAGACTAATGTGAAAATGCTTAACAGTTTCTCAATCTGACTATGTAAGAAGGAGTTAAGTTAAATGGTGTTCTACAATATACTATTAAATCCACCAACCTGTACACTTTTCATCTTCCTTTATGTATCCAGATGCACAGGTCTTACACTTGTCAGAACCTTCCCCTGTGCAACCTACACAGGTAGCATCACATACTAAAGATAAAAAAAAATTAAGCATAAAAATACAAACACAGGTTAAGGAAAGCATTCACCTTTAAATCACTCAGCCTCCCACACCAGAAATGATATTTCACCTTCCTCAAGCTATTAAAGTCTCCCCCCTCCCCAGTCTGCACCCAAACAGCATTATACTAGATGCCGAGTGTGATGTGCTTCTGCAGTGTTATCCCAAGTTACATTTTAAATGTATAACATGAGACTAATCTTTTTTCTTAATCTATTTCATCTTGAAAAGCAGAAATAAGCCTCCTTTGAAACTTATTAGGCCAGAAGTTATCTGTTAGCAAGCCAGATACATTTACACTCTTCAAAAACATTTAAGCTTTCAGGACAGAAAGGCTGGATTATACTGAAAAGGCTTCTCTTCCCAAACAAGCAAGAAGCAAAAAGAAACAGGACTACCCCACCTCCCTGCAGGATGTTCTTCTGTCAAACAAAACAATGAAGATAAATGATTAAAGGATCACTACAATGGTTTAAATTCTTTTTCCAATTTTACTTAAGATACTTAGTATAAGTATTTTTCAAAAAACGTGTTTAGGTGAGTAAAGTGCAAATATTGTTCTCTTTCTAGAATGCAATTCTAGAAAATAAACTAAGTAAGATTAGAAAGAAACCTTTGCATGAGAAGGATCCATCTGTATTCAAACAATACTGATCATCTTTGCAAGGAGAACCATCACACTCATCTATATCTGAAATAGAATTAGCCACAAGTTACCCAAAACAGTGGTCATACTTAAGTAGCTGAATTAGTATTTCAATTCTATGCTTCGAAATCCTGTAATAAAGGGTACAAAAGCTGTAAACTCACACCACATTCAAGGTGATAATATAATGATCACGTTATGTGATTTCCTGGACAGAAAAGTAACTTAGTAACTCATATACTCATTTGTCCAGCTTGGACTTGCAAAAACAAAACAGAGCTGTGATGCTTGGAAGCTGTTTTGTGATGATAAAAACAAAACAAAACAAGCACACCAGAAGTTTAAGCTTCCAGAATACCTGCCATCCTTGTTCCAAGTCAGTATTTTGCATGTGTTCTTTTTGCTTTTTGTTCAAATAAGCAGGCAGCTACTGTTCCGGAATACTTTTGATTTTGTTAATCCTACATAACTAAGCTATGGAACTTTTAAAATATATTTAAAAGAAACAAAAATCCACAAATGCACACACATGGTTTAGTTTTATTCAAAGGCCAAACTGGAGAAAGTAAAGTTTTGGTTAGGATCAGACAAGCTGAAAAGCAGTTCTATCTAGGTAGCTAAAACATGCTAGTCTTGTTAAATCAAGGAAATGGTGCAACTTAGTACTCACAACTCAACAATTCACCAAAAAAAAAAAAAAAAAAAAAAAATCAGACAAAGAAAGGCCATCTCAGTCATCCTTGCAGTCATCTCATCTTGTCGCTGATGACATCACTCCTACTAATTCCTTAGTTTAACTTGTACTTGATCAATTGCTGTAATTATTTTGCAAAACAGCCGTAAAGGTGACAGAACATTGGAATATCTTAAACGTCTCCTAAGAGTGCTTTACAGTTGTCTAAACAGGTATCACAAGTAGCTGTAATTTAAATCTCAATTTTAGTAGTAATTTTCAAAAGAAGCGAATTCATGCAGCTTTTAAGATTTTTTCTAGACTTTACATTAAAGTATTTTTTACTGTTTTAATTTGACCAATTAAAAAGTGCTACAGGATACTTCATCTACTTGATAAAGAATTTATGACTGGAATGTGTGTTACTCTCACTCTCTCCCTTAGCACAGTTCTGTGCTGGGGGTATTTTCAGCATTAGTGTTCTCCCTTAAGCATTTCCCTTAAGTTTCAGATAAAGTTATGGGACAAGTGTCTAGAAACACTGGAAGTCCTTCTTCCAGTGCTTCATCTCTCCTGGTATAATTGGAAAAGCTAGTGTGGCTGAACTTGAACCCTAGTAGGGCTGAGTATTTGTAACAATGAAAACAATTGGGCGTCTAGCAAAAAATATTTACGTAAGTTAACAGGATTCTTCTGGTAGTTTGAAAGCAGTGAAAAAAGAAATACAAAAAAGTTGGGCACTCTTTAATATGCAAATAAACTCCGCATCTTAGAAGAAGTGCCTCACGTCCTATTACCTGTAATCGATTGAACAAAAAACAGAGAAAGTGGTCAGTTTGCTGAAGACAATTATCATCACCAAGTGATTAGGGCAGTGGGAGGGGGATGAGACCAAGGAATTTGGCTCATACTTCCCTGTAATGTAAAAGTAGTTAAGAAAACTACGAATTGCAGAAATCTAATCCAATGATAGAACATTCTAAATACTGTAGAACTCGACACAATATAGTCTTATAAGCCACTGCTGTTGTAAATCCTGTTTAAAGTCTAGCAAGGCTTACTCACCCACACAAGCCGCTTCTTCGTTTTTCATCCAGCCTTCCTTACAATCTTGGCAGTCCTTATTACTTGATCCAGTACAAGTTTTACAAGCAGCATGGCAGGCTGAGAAAAGACAAGGCTATGAAGAGAGGCTCCAAGATGGATTTCCATCTATGAATTCTCCAAGAATGCTATTTAAGGTTCCCTAGAAGCCATCACACTTTACTAGCCTCAATCTCATTCACAAGATTATCTCTCAAAGTTAAGGCAATATAATTTACAAAAATGCAGCTCCATCCTACCAAAAACAGTCATGCAAACCAAGAACCATATAGTAAGCTATTTTTTCAAAAAGATTTTTAAAGTGATGAAATCAAAGCTTGCAATTACTGAGGTGCACACCACTTACCATCATAAAATTCTACTGACTAGATGTGATGGGGCCAGATTTGAAATATTTAGAGAGATCTCAAGAAAATAAACTTCACTCCAACTGCATAGAGATGAGACAATCTCTTATAAACACTACGCTTTGCACTACTACCTAATGAATCATGAGACTACTTCACTGGCAATTAGCTATGAGACCAAAGTGTGAAGCGGTACTAAACTTTAAGATCCAGGGAAACACTAGAAATTCAGCTGACTGGACAAGCCTTTTGTTGCAACACAAATCTGTGTGCATGTGTGTGTGCACACAAGAATTATTACACAGCTAGATGAAAAAAACAATGTAGACAATTATTTATTTATAAGATTGTGATGATTTGGTTACCAATAACTTTATTCAATATGTTCAAAAAATAAAGAAAAACTGACTACTCAAAAAAAAAAAAAAAGGTAAATAATTGTAAAAATAATTCCTACAATCTGGAAAAACTTGCATGTACTTGAATGGAATCTATGTAGTCTACATTACAGAACAGCTATTTTCAAGTCCATTTATTCCAAATACATGTATCTGAGACATGAAGAAAGAAATGACTCTAAAAATACTCCAGTAACTCCTGATCAACATTAGCTCAAGATTTTCCTTGTGATACTTCAGCTAAAAAACTAATCCCCAGTTCCCCCAAGATAAAGTTATGATTGTTAATAAAAATCGAGGGCTGTAAGGGGACTTGCCAAATCCTTGGTATTACACATCAACAGATGATGTTCTTTACGATTAAAGTAGAGTAATCACAGACCATTTTTCTGTAACTACTTTTTGTCCGCTTGGCCCATTTACAAGTGCTCCTGGTTTTGTTCAGAAAAACTAAAGATTGAAGACAATTGTCTAAGTGCATTAACAGTAGCTTGTTACCTGTACAAACAGAATGTGTCTCATTTTTCAAGGTACTGAAGTAGCCATCAGAACAATCCAAACAAAATTCTCCTGTATATTCCTTGTTGCAGCTACACGAGCCATCTCCACTTCTAGTACCATCACCATCACAGTGGCCATTCCCATGACAAGGTCTTTCTGACCCACCACGACAAGCTAAAAGGGATCAAAAACATTTTTTTTTTTTTATTTTTTTATATTAAAATCAGACGTTAAGGGAAGTAGCTTGCTATTCTCAACCACAATCACCTCAAGTCCCTTACTTCGCACAGAGTAAAATGTGAAAAACAGGACTCACACTAAAACAGACTTTCCAGAATCTTTTCTTCCCCCTTGACAGCAAGCAAAAAACATGGAACAAAGAATTCTCACTAATATATTGAAGTATAACAAGAAATCAAAATAAACTCCAGGAAAGCCAAATCATAAACTTCATCTTGGGTAAAGATCATGATTTGAAACTTTTGTCTATTTTCCTAGCTTTATGACTGAAGTTGGTATGTTTACTTATTCTGGATTTCTGAGAATGATCACAGAGTACTGCAAAAGCTACCAGTGATCATTGATATCAGTGTTGGGAACTAACACTTCACTTTTAACAACTGCTAATATAAGAGGCCAAAGCTTCTCTCTGAGCGGGTGCAAAATTTTACAAATGTCTAAGTTACACAAGCTCCAGCGGCTGAAATGCTTCCTTCATGGCTCTCACTCATCAACCTTACTTTTCTCCAATTGACTCCCACCTATTTCTACCATTGCGTGTTTACCTAATCCTTAACTTTGAATTTGTTCATTTAATCCCCAATAGTGTTTTTGTCATTTTATTCTTGAAACCAGTCAAGGAATGTTGTTTACATAGCTTCTGAAAGGCCATTTAATCACCAGATGTCAGAGATCCTTTAAGCGTGGTTCAGGTGCAGATGTGAACATCAACATATCACATGGACCTCAGAGAAATACATGATGATTTTGTACATTCCTTCATGCCTAGAAGACTTTGTTCAGGCAGGATGTTCAAGGCAGCTACGAGGCAGCAGACAAGCACTTACTATGCTGCAGTTGGTGTCTCAAAGTATTGTGCTTTATATATTTGAGGAAAGATTGAGACAAATGGGTAAAAAGCACACACTTTTTATTAAAAAAATTACCAAGGCAATCTGGTCCATATGTTCCAGGAGGGCAGCAAACTTCTATCGTTTCTATGCAAAACCACTTAAACAGATCAGGGTATTTCTTCTTTCTGTATACAAAGCACATTCATTTATCAATTAAAAGAATAGAACTTGTTTGAAACAACTGAACTTGTACAATGCAACCCAAAAATAGTCTTGAAAAAAGTTATTTAAGAATCATACAAGACATTTATTTCACAACAGAAGAGTAGACACCAATGCAATGCTTTCTTTTCTAAAACTAAGAAAATAATCTTTATCATGAACTAGTTTCTAGAAGTTCTCCAGCTTGACTTAAGTCTACTTTTTTAAACCATAACACTATTATCATACTCTACTCAAACTTTATAGTTTGTATTTAAATAGAAATTGAGATAAGTTACCAGTAAAACCACTTCAGTTAAATAAAAAGACATAATAAGACTAAAAAGGACTGTTATTTATCTTTAGAGATTACTTTCTTGTGAGGAATATAACAGAGAACTCTGAACGTAAAACTTGCAGACTACAGACCTCACTTCTTAACAGGGTGCACATTAAAACTCCTCTTTAACAAGAATCAAATAAAAAACGTCCTTCTGAAGTATTATGTTAAACAGTTAAAAGTTATGTGCTACTCTATAACAATAACATACTCCAAATTAACAGTAATATCAGTAAGTATGATTTTGCAAGCAAGCATAAATATAACAGCTCATAATTCAAAGGGCTAAATCCCATGGTACAAACATAGAGCAAAATCAGAGTAATTTTAATAAAAGGAAGTTTCTATTGAAGGTTTAGAAATTCAGTATCAGGCAGTAGTTAGGCCTTCTACGACTGTGGAAGAACAGAAGGCCAAGTCAATCGATTGTACTCAAAAGTCTATCAAATAGGCAAACTTTAAAAAAAGGACACTATTAACATACATTTTACCCATGAGTTTGTTGAAATTTTAGATCTACTTGGTCAAATACCCTAGTTTAAAGCCAATTTCTTTCAGCTCTACAAAATTAAGAAAGCTTCAGATAAATGAACTAGATCTTATTGTGGTGTGTGTAGCTCACCTTTGCTTTAATTTGCATGTCAATGTACATTCAATTCCTGCACAGTCAAGTAACAACATGAGCTATGAGGCAGTCATTGGAGACAAAAGGTATTAGTAGAAATCCTTATCCACTTATGAAGTGGTATAATGACAGTTTATCCTAATGGATTCTGGTAGTGCTGGCAGTCTATGAAAGTAAGGAAACCTTACAATAAATGTGATTTGCAGTCAACAAAATAATGTTATGTGCTACAACGCCATCCTTGCACTTAAAAAAAAAAAAAAAAAAATTATAACAGGAAGACATGGGACAGTTTAGAAGGCAGACAAGGGCAGCTGCTACAGTATCAACCTCAAGGTATCTAACTTGGAGACTTACTAGTATGAAGAAAAGATACAGGGAAGAAAGTTTCTCCTATAGTTTAAAAGCAAGGGAAGGTAAATATTTGGATCAAAGTAATAAAATCCAAAGTTTTTCAATGTTGGCTTCCCTCAATACTGCTAACTGGAAAGGCAGTAGGAGATAACATATGGGAAGCAAGATTGGGTATTTTGGTGCAGCATTTCAGGGAACAAAAATGAGGCAGTTAAGCGCAACTTTAAAAGCAAATGCAATTATGTGCAACAGCACTGGAAAAAGTTAGCCTGAACCCCAGGGCAACTCTTCAAGCATAATAAAGAATTAGCCAACCCTGGTCTGCATGGGACAGAGCAGAAAAAAACAGCTGTAGAGGAGCCTTCAGCTCCCTAAGTCACATCGTGGGATCCCCAAGACAAGACATCTGTATCACTGCTTGACTTGACCAAACAGAACTTTCCTACCAGAGAGAGGAAAAACCTCTCTCCAGAAACCTGGAGAGAAAAACAAATTAAAAAAACACCACACACAAGCACTCATTCAAAGATCGTATAATCTTAAAATATAAGAACAAATATTAATCATTTTGAGTAAACAATATACTTCAGCAAGTTTTCTTTTTCATCCAAAACATATTTAGACATTCTCCCCACTTCCTGCTATTGGGCACTACTTTCATTCAAGAGCAGAAATGTAACTGGAAGCTTGAAGTACAAATTAAGCTCATAATGATTCTTCAGGCTTGCTCAACAATCTGTATGTCACAACTGTAAAGGGAACAAAGTGAACGTCTAAATATGTATTTTCTAGCCCTGTGCTACATTAACAGTTGACTTACTGATCATACATGACTTATACTAACAGTGTAACCCCTTAGGCATTTGTCCATACACAGAGCTGTACTAAAGAGTAAAAGGTGTACTTACAGTTTGAACCACCACTTCTCTATCTGTTCTTCATGCTCTTCTACCATATTGTTGCATTCAAAGTTGCTGCTGTCACATAGATTCTCTATGATCTCTACTAGACGGATTTCACTAAAAGAGGGTGTGAAAGTCATTACTTCAATTTTAAAATAGTATGTGACATTATTCTAGATATGATAACAAAAGCTAAGCTTCAGCCTAGACTACTTTATCAGTTTATGGTGTGTAGTTCCAAAAATAGTTCCAAGACAAAGCAAATACAGGACTAAAAAATAGTTACCTAGTTTCAACTAAAAAGACCAGAAGGAGCACTACAAAAAGCACTTTAGCTTGTCTATATTTATTAGATTTGCAGAATAGAGATTTATTAGATTTTTATCTTTCCAGCAAGTTTCAAGTGCAGTATTTTTTTCCAAATTCAACAATAAAATTTCAGGTATTAGCAATACCAGTCCATTAAGCTAACAGTAAATCAAGTCTAGAATTCGCACACTTGTATCTCAGTGATCAAACTAAGATTAAAAACTTAATCTGAAACCTGGGAGAAGGATATACCAGATCACTTAATAAACAAGCATATATACAAATTAGTACAGAGAAAAAAAAAAAAAAAAAAAAAAAAACAGTTTTTATAGCTATCTGTTTGACATAAAAAGAGTGTGCAGGTTTTAGGCAGCAGTTACCAATTTACAGGTATGGCAACACTCCATGTCTAAATCCACAACTTGCATAACAACTTAGTTATAACATAATATCGTGATTTGGGGACTTAGATAGCTCTAAAAAACAAACAAACCACCCCACCAACACACACGGCCTATAATCAAAATTAGTTGTCACTGTTGTTAGAAATAACTCAGACTGTTAATAAGAAATTTCAATCTTTAAATTTCAAATACAGTGTAACCTGCTACACTTTAGTAAGAATTTAGAATTCTGACACACGCACCTTTAGCTGGTTCAGATTTTAAGTTCCAGACAGACCGTGCTGTAGAATCACACACGTTGAATATTAAAGCACAGCTGGACCAAAAGCACGGAGGCGGCTTACCTGGATTCATACTTTGAAAGGGTCTTCTCTTCCCAAGCAGTGTTTCCACCACCAAAATTCTTTTTAGCTGTATCTGCCAGGCCCTGACAAGTGAAAGCACCAGAAGAAGACAAGTAGAACACAGTGCTTAATTCTAAGCAAAACTAAGGGCAGAAGTAGTTAAAAACTGAAAAGTGCCTTCACTTCAGGAGAGCTCTGCAGCTGCTAATCCAGTTGTTACATTGAAAAGGACAACTAACGAGAAGTGAGAAGAGATAAAGGATATTATTATAACATGTTTTAAATTTTGTAACAATGAACAGACTGCATGATAATTTTCTTTTACATCAAAAAAATAAAAAAGAAAAAAAAATAGAGGCGTCAAGGGTTAAACCTTTCTCTCAGAGACTGTTCAAGCGAGTCGAACTGGTCCCTGTTCTGCTCTCCTCTGGCACTACTGAGGCAGCTACTATAACAGATCGTTTTATCTAAACCACAGCAAGGGGGTTCAGCTAGTATAAATTATGTAGCACAGAAAAATACCTCAGGAACGGAACGGATTTAGGACACCTACAACACTAACGATAAATAGCGGTGTGTTTAGGCTTTCGTGCCGCCGTGGCCCCAGAGGCCGCACACGCCGAGCCCGCAGCTCCCCCTCGCCCCAGGCGCCGGGGGGGGGCCCCGCAGCGCCGAGACGCACCTGGTTGAAGCGCTCCACGAGGCCGCGGCAGGTGCCGCACGCCAGGCGGCGGCGCTCGGCGGCGCCCGGGGCCGGCAGCAGCATCAGGAGAAGGGC
>VZSV01000031.1:5618248-5635489 GCA_013398735.1 Nothocercus julius
TGGGAAGAATGGGTGGGGACCAACTAGCCACACAGAAAAACTCTGTGATAAGGTAACATAAGATAACATTTATATCTAACAGTGTTGGAAAAGTGTCTTCACAGAATACTCTCCCACTGCTTCCACATACTCTTTAGAACATAGTATTTTATATGGCCAGAGAAGCATTATATTTTGTGCAAAAGTGTTGAGCTATTTAAAATAGAATTAAATGAGGTTAACTAACTTGGGTGACTTTAAGATGGATTGTGTACCTTCTTTCCATTACAGTATGTAAACATTTGACCTTCAGCAATCAATCTGATATTACTTTAATTTCACACTCTATTCTTCCAATAGTCCGGGGAACTCTGGGGCTCAGTGTGATTTACACGTTATGGAAGCTACAAAAAGAAGTTAGAAAGCAGTTTGGAGCAACTGCATCAACCGTCTTCTGTCTCATAACTGTTACTCAGTTTCACTTGATGTTTTACTGTACACGAACCCTTCCCAATGTGTTTGCACTTCCTTTTGGTAAGTATCCACGTATCAACATTGTTTTCCAATTGATAATTAAAACATAGGGAAAAGGTATAGCTAGACTAATGTATATACTTGTATATGATGACTAGATTATGTGATAACTAGGCTGGAAAATTTAAGCTGTGTTTTTATTACAGCATGTGCCTAAAATGACTTCAATCGTATTTTCTACTGAATCTGAATATACATCATTTTTAATCAGATGAATTTGATTAACCAGAGGTTTGAGAATATAAGTAATACATAAAATACGCAGCTGTTGAAAAGTTGCTGGTACACCTGTAGGTTAAAAAAATACAGTCTGTGTGGAAAACAGTTTTCTCATGAGACTGGAACAAATTCTCCTTTTCTAGAGTAATACATAAATCTATAAATCTATAGATTTTCCCTCCCTCCCATACTGTAAGTATAGGGACTCAGAACTAAGCTTAACCTGCTCGTGCAGTTTTTCCCCAGAGATGATAATGAGGAAAAATTAATCACGTGACAGATTTTGGTTGAGTCACTTAATGTTTCACTGTAAGTTTTTTAGCTATTAAAATCATGAGGTTGGGTTAAGAACCTGTTTAGGTCAAATTAAAAAAAGCAAAACAGCATTTTTATAAAAACAGCTGAATTGTCAGATAAATATTGTATAGTGGTAAACTTTCCAGACCATTAGGTATTCCAGGTATTAAAACATGTTGTGTTTGTTTGTTTGTTTTTCTTTTTACCATTACCATTTTACATACAATCCATTTTTGTTGTTCTCTTGCATTTTTCTTCAGAGCATGACCACTTTACAATTTAAGCAGTATTACCGTGTGGTTTAAACTGTGGAAAAAGTGGAGAAATCTCCATCTGTAGAGATATTTCCAGTTATCCACCCACATGGATTTATAGTTCCTTCCTCTTGAGCAGTAGCCTGTACTCTCTTTTTATACTTGAAATGCGGTGCCATTAGCATTAATACAGGATATACTCAGCCAAGAGAATAAACTCACCAGCTGATATTGAGCAATAATAATTACAAAACTTTGTTTGAAAAACTTTTAATACTCTCTTAAGTTTGATTTTGTTTGGAAAGCTGTTAAATATACCATCCTGGAAGAGTTCTCAAATTCTTTCCGTGATTACACTTCTCCTAATTAATTAAGCATCAGTGATGGAACGTTGCACATTATTCCAAATTACATTCCTCTCAAAGAAAGAAAATTATGGGACTAGACATGCTAGGAAGTGTTAGGTAGTGAATGGAATGGAAATAGAGGAAGAAGAACATGAATTAAAGGAAGCATTTGCCTGCAGAAAACAAACAGTGAAGATGTTCAGTGTGTCAGATGGTCTGTTTTCTTTATTTTTGCAGTGCTCCTGGCATTGACATTTTGGATACAGCAAAAGCAAAGGCCGTTCATTTGGTTCTCAGCTTTGGCAATTATAATCTTCAGAGCAGAGCTCTGTATATTCCTAGGCCTCATGCTTCTGGTGACATTACTGAATAAAAGAGTCTCAGTTTTAAAGGTGCTTTCCCATGCTGTTCCTGCTGGAATGTTTTGGCTAGGTAAGTGTTTGTCTATAGCGGGGAAAAAAACAATTGAATATGAAATCCAATTAAAGTCTTAAATCTTTTGAAATAATTAGAATTTTCTACATATATTATGATAAAGATTTGCCTTCCTTCTCTTAGGTTTTGTTTGTCTGTAGTTCCATTTAGTAGTATTATTACAGGAGTGATTATTTTTTTGAACATTTTTTTTTTTTGTGAGGAAATAGGTGTACCCAAAACTGTAGAAAGATACTAAGACCTTTGATTTTAGATGCTTATAGTATTAGGTCCTGGCCTTGAAAAGGCTTAGACATATAAGTACATTTTAATATAATTAGTTTCCATTCATAGTTGCCAGCACATTATAAACTATATCCAGTATCTATTTTCATGATGAGAAGCTAAACCCCAGGATAAAATATAACACAGCATGACACAAAGGATTATGGAGCAAGAAGATGAGAGTCACAGTTTAGTTTTATGGACAATTCTCAAAGTTTTTAAGAAAATTCTTCGGGCCTCTCTTTACTTATGCATTAATTCTAATGCCTTTGGTGGTGGCCCATGCTGGAGAGGTTGAAAAGTCTCCTCAGTTCTGCCTGTCTGTGAAAGACTTGTGCACATGCATATAAATATTCTAAGCTTCTGAGACAGTGCACCTAATTACACACACTCTTGACAAGTGCCTGGTGATAAACGATGGCTGTGTGCTGACCTTTCCAGTGTGGGCAGCAGGAGCAGTGAAAGATCATTCTGTGCCTATTGGAAGTTTCCTCATAGCATAAGCGCTTGGAGCCCAACAGAAATGTCACCCGCACTCCCATTCTCTCAGCCTGCAAACTTCCAAAATAACCTGAGCAATTTTCATACAGGTGAATGGAAGAAACAGGATTGGCAGATTTCCTGCACTTCTGTCCATGTGCCTTTCATCCATTTTCCTTCTTCACCCATTATGCTTCTTTCCTCCCTCCCAATAGATAGTAGGAAACCACTGAAGGTCTGTTTTACTTAACTCATTAACTTCTGCAGAAGCAGCACTGTTTTGGGGCAAAAATCCACTTATTACCATATGAATTTAAAGCAGGTTTCTTACTACTCATTACATTCAATGTGCTAATACATATATTTTTAAAAACTTTAGTTAAGCCACTGTTTTTCACTCCTCGGGGTTGGAAAAATGTCAGCCAGTTTCCTATGTAACTTGCTTCAGTTAAGTTTTCTATCAAGAAGTGCAAAGTGTAGCATCCCTCCCCTGCACTTCTGTTGCGAGATAGATTCAGCCTTCTTTATGGGTTTGGGTGAGGCTTATGGTGTATATTCCAGTTTACAATATGGCTTGGATGTGCGTGTTTGGATTTCTCTACTTTTTAATTCATGCAGATCTATATTTCTTTTAGGACTAACGGTTTCTGTGGACTCTATATTTTGGAGGCAGCTTGTGTGGCCTGAAGGGAAAGTGCTCTGGTATAACACAGTTTTAAACAAGAGTTCCAACTGGGGAGTATCCTTTGGAATGTATAGGAAAAAAGGGATCTATAGAATGATGTCAGCTAAACAAACCTTTCACATAATTCCTGAGACTCAGTTATGATGTTGATGAAATAATTGATGAAAGTAGTAGAAATTATTTTAACTTGTGATGTCTATTCCTTAAGTCTTTCTCTAAATTTTAACTTTCCTCTATTGACCTATGTTCATGTTTGTTGCTGTTCTACAAATATAAATCCATGCTTTTCCCCCTTGATTGTTCACATTTCCACCATTAGATGTAGCTTTGTTGCATGATGTGAGTGTAGTCACAAAGGGTAAGGTATGAAAATGAAATGCCTAGACAAATGTGATACAGAGAAAAAAACATGCTACATATTTGCAAAATCTATATAGGCTACTGTAAAGAATAGTTTACTTTACACACTTGCTGGCAATGAAAGTGCCCTTAACTCTGCTTTTCATCTTGAAGACCTCCCCGTTCTTGTGGTATTTCTATTCAGCCTTGCCTCGTGCTTTGGGATGCAGCATCATATTTGTACCCTTAGGTGCTGCAGAAAAGAGGACTCGCATATTACTTTGGCCAGCACTGGGTTTTATTTTCTTGTATTCATTTCTTCCACACAAAGAGCTGCGGTTTATCATATACACTTTCCCAGTCTTCAATATAGTGGCTGCTAGAACTTGCTCACGAATGTAAGTTTGAAATTGCATTTTTTTTTTCTCCCCTGAAAATATAAAAGAATTTAAAACTGTTTATTTTATGTGCTATTTTTATGTACTCCCCCCCCCCATTTTGGAACCGGGATTTTCTTGAGAGTCTCATTTTACAAATTCTACTAGTGAGGGAAATGACAAGAGAAAAATGAAATGATATGACAGGGTCGTTTGGCAAGTCTGTGACAGAGTCCCAATAGAGGTCCAATTTTCTGTCACAAATGATGTTGCAATGCAGTTTATTTTATCCACCAAGGAGGCAGACACATTCCAGTGTAGTACTATGTTATTACTGTAACTGTTGTCAGGAGATAGTTTAATATACAATTGAGGCTCACAAAACATGGTGTTTGTATCAAATAGTTTAACTGGGTCATACTGAATAAACAAATTGAAGTTAAATTCTGAACTTCAAAGAGAGTATATTTATAGCTAGTGGTTACAAACACAGAAATATTTAACTTTATTAATGAGAATATTTATTCAAATCTTAAATATTTGTCGCTAGAAGTTAAGTCTTTTAGAAATGGATAATAAATGTGCATTCCTTATAAACAACTGCTGTATAAAGTTTGCGTTTATCTTTGTTATCTAGCAGGGGAGTTCTTCCGCAAAAGTTCTATTAAAATAACTAGTGACCAGTTGTAGTATGAGGGGAAAATGAACAATTATTTCTCTTTTTTCTCCTTTTTTTTTTTTTTTTATTCTTTCTTCTTTTCTTCTTCCTAGTCTAAATAACTCCCGGAAATCCTGGCTATACAAACTTGGGTCTCTCTTCGTTATAATTCATCTTATAGTTAATGCAGTTTATTCGGGAGCATCTTTATATGTTTCACATTTCAATTACCCTGGAGGAGTAGCAATTCAGAAGTTACATGAGTTGGTGCCCTCAACAACAGGTGCGTAAAGCTGGTATGAATTATTCTCATCTCATTTTAATTGTATTTTTTTCCTGCTAATGTATCTCTTTATCTACACATATTGGACATTGTTTCTTCTCACTGTTTTTGTGCATCCTTTCCATTCTTTTATTGTTAACTTACTAAACAGAGTGTTCTTTCAAGATTTTTTTTATACTGTATTCTGTTTGTTTATGCAGAGGTCTCTGTTCATATTGATGTGGCCGCCGCACAAACAGGAGTTTCTCGGTTTCTAGAAATCAATTCAGATTGGAGGTATGTTATGAACAAGAGATTTTGATTTAAAGATAGGCAGCTGTTTTTTGGTTTGCTTGTTTTTCTTGTTTTTTTTTTTTTTTCCTTTGTATACATACAGTGGCAAATGTGATGAATATAGTTTCTGTTGCAGCACACTTACTAAGCCAGGTCAAGGACAATGTGAATCTCTAGCCAGTTTTGATGATATCTGCAGTGCTACCAACATAAAACTGAAAAACTGCGGCATTTTTTTAACTGTTTCGGTTCTTTTTGGCCTAAGTATCATGGATTCTTTAGAGTCATAAGGAACAATGCAAAAAATATTATAAGCTCTGGTTAAAGCTCTGATAGTGTTAATGCAACTTCATTCAGTGGAGGAAAAAAAAAAAGTTGTAGATGAGCACTATAAGCAGCAGTGATAAACAAGTAGTTGTAAGAATCAGAATATTTAAATGCTGAGTAGGAGACATTTTTGGTATTGCCTGCTTTTTAGGATGCAGACTGAAAAAAAGACACACTTTTGATTCTTAGCTCTTCAACTAAAGTCTACTTTTTTCATTTAAAATATAATCTTAATGAAATGATTCAGAATAAAGGTACAGAGTATCTCCCTTTATAGGTGCGCAAAACAAAAGCAGTACAAGCTGATTCTAGTTTCAACTTAAGATGCATTCTGAATATGGAGTTCTTTTTCCCTAGTTATCCTCTTGTTTAGCTGGTGAAGAATCACAGTTTAGATATGGCAATGATTTGAGGAGGAGGAAGAAAAAATAGGCTTTTGGGGAATCTGCAGGAACGGTCTAGGTTGATATGCCTTATTTTATCACTGTGCCTTTTCATGTTATCTTGATGGTTCTGATTGTTTTAAACTCCGATTACCTTCACGGTTACCACTCCAATGTTTATTTTTAAATTGATTTTTATGTATTCAATCTGGAGGAGTCCTAAGCCATGAACATTTAGGATGAAACCTTAAACTGCTAGAGTACATATGATAGAACAGACATGTTGTCTGCAACATGCAAACATGCAAAATATTGCAGTCTTTAGCCATAATTTATATATTCTCTAAATTCGGTACAATGTGTTTACTAATTCTCTAAGTTTTAATTCAATGTGTTTATATTTTCTTTTTACTGCAAGTAATTTTTCCTTGCAAGGTTGCAGTGCAGTGGGATTGGAAAGCAGATGAATAATATTGCTGTCACTGACGGACATTTCATACTGTTGCAGCTGAAGGGTAGTTTGTCTCTCTCACTTTTATCTGACTTACCACAAAAAATGCCTCAAAGGAGGGCTGATTCATCATAAAGTTTCATATAAAAAAAGGTCACACAAAATCAGCAACTGAGTGTCATACACAGGAGTGCCATGTTGTCTGACAGCACCGTGCCCCAAAGTGTGATGGCACCAGCTCTCTGTCTTCTCCTTACATATGAGAGTGACAGCCTTTCAGATGGACAAAAAAATTTACCATCTTCACAGACTGTATATACCAGATGAAAAAAAGATTTATGGATGGAGTGACTATGAAGAAAAATTGCTTATCTGAATAGCTACAAGCCATAAGTAAAAGTGTCTTAAAAGTTATCAGCTTTCACTGTGTTCAGATTAGATCTATTTGCCTCAAGAAAAATGCAGGTCCACTGTTCTTTTTTCAAAGAATGATGAAGGCTTGTTCACGTGGGCTTTAACACGGACAGGTGTTAACAGCCTTGTCGTCAATTAGTGCAGTCTCTCAGAACCAGGAATAAATATGCTGTGTAAGCTTTAAGTATTTTAAAATAATGAAACTCAGAAATGCTTGCAACCGGATGAAAGGCCCTTTAGTTGCTAATGAGCTCAATGTGAAATTACAAGTTCGTAAAGTTATTACTAAATATGCTGGTCCTTCTGCCAGTCAGGGCACATGTGCCCTCCTAAGTGATAGTGTGATCTTTCTGGAAATAAGCAGATGAAATTAGTGTGAAATTTTAGTAGAAGGCGAAACTTAATGTGCAAGGTCTAATTCTGTATTGTGTGGTGTATTTACTGACGCTTCAGATTCTGTCAGTCTTGAGTCTGTTTCCTGTTGACACCTCCAAAATTTGAGTTAACAATATACACAAGTCTTTCATTTTATCTTAGCATACTTGTTAGTATCTTAAATGCTAATGATTTTATCTTTACAACATTACCTTAGCAGAAATTGAGATTGTTTCAGTTTTTTTCACAGAGGAAATCAGAGATACTAGAGGCCAAAAATTCAAAGATATGTGTGGCAAAAAAAATGAAGACTGGGTTTAGTTCTGTGTAACTCTTAAGAGTATTTAGGATATTTGGTTTCAGCACTTCCCCATCTGTGTCCATGCATGTAACAAAGGCCGCAGCCTTGAGTAAGTTACTTGTGAAATGTGTGGGAGGAATCAAGCGCCTAGGAATAGGAGCTAAAAAAGCTGGTGGAAATAGTTTGTAAGGGATGGCAGCACAAAGGGTGAAGAACTGGATACTGTTCTTCACTGGGGATATATGGGATGAATATTTCTGTGTAGTTAAGATGCCCAGGGCAGTCTTGTCCTGCACAAAACTAACAACAAGTAACTACCACCTTAACCTCTGTTTTCTAGACTGTTACCTGCTGTCGGTGTAGAATACTTTGCCAGGATAAAGAACAAAGATTTTAACCTACATCTTGGAAATAAATTAAATGATGGTCTGTAGAGTGTTTTGAGATGGACTTAATCTTATTCTTTCCTGCAGAAGTTACTACCTAACGTAGTAGACTCCTAGTAGACTGCCTGCGTAACCCTTGGGCTATTAATTCCATCTGCTTCTCTTCCCTGAGCTAATAAAAAACAGCTGTGAACTAGAGCAGTGTCTGTGTAAGACAGTGAGAGATCTACTTCAAATTCCATAAAGCAGACAGGTTCACACGGTCCTGTGAGACGAGGAACTTCCAGTTCTGGGCCCAGATCAGACAGAAATTGACTGAACTTGCACCTAGATCTTCCATATGCCTACCTAATGCTTGAATTTCTTTCTGTGGTATAAAAGACGATCTATTTATATGAGTAATTTTGTCATCCTGTAAATTAACTTCTATGGCTAAGCTGACAGAAGTGCCTTATGAGGCTAAAGACTTCTTCCTTCTTCTACACACTCAAAGCATAGGAGTTAAATGGTATTAGAACTTGACAGTTGCTTTTATTTATACATGGGCACATGTACACACACACATGCAAGTGTGTGCGTGCGTTCACTTTTATATACATGTGTATGTTTAGCTGCCTATGTTTATAAAAGCTGACCCAAAGTGCCCTGCCCAAACACAAAGTTTGCATGTATCAGGCAACTGAACCCACAAGTAACAAGAGCCAAGAGCCAGGTTAGTACTGTAATTGCCATTTTGTTTTGTTTTGTTTTTTTTTTCCTTCCATAGAGTGTCCAGGAAGGTCCTTTTCAGGCTATTCTCTCAGGATCCTAATGTAACATTATACTACCAGAAGAGAAAAGTTTCTGCTGAAGTGCCCCAGAAATTTATTTGAAATTAAAACAAACCAACCAACCTTACCTAAACCTCAATATTCATAGAATAAAAGTTAGCCCGTCCAGTTTTCTACAATCTTAGGCTTTGCTGTAGAGACTCCTTCTCTACAGAGCCAGAATAAAGGGTTGGATATGAAGTATTTTGGCTGTCCTTTCTTTTATCACAGTTGCAACACAAAGACTTGCTTGGAATGACTGCGAACTCTCAGGTTTAATTTAATCATGTGATATAACTGAGAATGTTACTTTTTGTATTTCCTCTTGGATACTACATGGCCTTGTGGTAATAGAGACATTTAATATGTAGAGAGAGCAATGTAAATAAGCCTTCTGTATTCTTTGCAGGTATGACAAAAGAGAAGATGTTAAACCAGGAGACCAGATGATGTTTTCTTACACACACATACTGATGGAAACAAATCCTCTTCAAATATCACATTACAAAACAACCCACAAGCCACTGGCAAATATATCTGGCATCAGTAAAATCGGGTTGAACCTTACTACACTACCTCCTTTTACTTTAAACTTAAAACCAAAATTAGTACTGTTAGAAAAACTTCCCGTATTGTCCTGACTGTGAATTTTAAGTAAGTCTTTTTCATGTAATTTTGCTATGAGTGCATAAGACAACTGCAAATTGTCGTTCTAGGGCTGCAATTCAGCTTCTGTGAAAAGTTACGGAAAATAATGTTGGTATTGATTGGTATTTACCTCTGTTTTTTACATATATATTGCAACACATTCCTAGGCAGTATGTACTTAAGTACTGAGCTACATTGTTAGCTAAATTTGAGAGAGGATACCTACAACTTTTAACACTATTTAATAAAACCCATGTACTTAGTTCTGGTAGCTGTTTCATAACACAGCATGGCTATGTCCTAATTGTCCTATATAAGATATATAATAGAACCAGTTTGTGCTACTGCAGTGATTAGATATGTAATCTCTGTGTGCAAAGATATATCATTTGACATATCTGCAGGATTGTGACCCCCTTCAGTTGTCAGACTGCCTTTGTGAAACTTTTAATTATGTTAACATCACAGCAAAGCCATATTTATTGTAGCCTCATCACAATACCTAATTGTGCCCTGTAGGCTACCAGACTAATTAAAGTGAACAATTAAGTTGAAAAGCAGTTGTACATCTTGGCAAGCACTGTTTCATAACAGATTTGAGTAGTAAAGGATGGCTGTATTTATTACAACACTGCATGAATAAGTGCAACTTGGATTTCACAGAAAAGAAAGATAATTTTCTGTTGAGAATGTCTGCCTAGTTTGCCGAGTGGAAGAAGTTGTGTATACCAAGAAAGTGCATTAGAATTTCAGTTAAAAGCAGTTGTAATTTGACAGGAGCTCCAGTAGTTTTAAAAAAAATAAATCAATGTTTTTGAAATAAATGTGGCAGAAAAATATTCTGTACTGACTGAAGCCTTAAGAGTAAAAAAAAACATCTGGTTGAATGTGTATATATATATATATATATATATTTTTCCCTCTTAAAGCATATTTCATTCAAGGACCTAGTTTACCTGTGCATGTGTTTCAGTTTGTAGGATCTTGGTTTTGTTTTTAGCGTCTAGTTTATGTATCAGAGGAACTGATGTGGGGTGGAGGCTGCCCCGCAGGGGGTGGCTGCTGCACCGGTTTCCTCACGCTGACAGCTGCCAACGGCAACCTGCCCGACTTGTTACTCCAGTCTACAGCTTCTCTTGAAATTACTCAAGTATTATCTATTTGACTTCCCTCTGGAAGAAAA
Source organism: Nothocercus julius (assembly GCA_013398735.1). Classification (NCBI taxonomy): domain Eukaryota; kingdom Metazoa; phylum Chordata; class Aves; order Tinamiformes; family Tinamidae; genus Nothocercus; species Nothocercus julius. The sequence goes on from VZSV01000031.1 coordinate 5,628,950, forward strand.
AATGAACTTCTTCCAGAGCCAATCTGAACATCAGATACTTCCTTCTGCACCATGTGAACTATATGCGCAAATACCTGGTAATTTGGAAGAATGCAAAGGAGAAAAATCTGCTAAGGATGTAGGCTCTTGTGTGTGAAGCAAAAATAATTAACTTTTCAGTACTTCCCCTGCAATGGAATCTGTAAATGAAGTACATAAACTCGATTTTATCTTGCCCTAGTGAAGATCTCCCAAACTTGCACATATAGTTATTTCAGCTTTTCAAAGTGGTGGTGGCCTGAGCCCCTTAGGCAGCAATCTTTTTCTGCTAGCTAGAGAAAAACAAGTTGTATTAGGTGTGTAACCTTTGCACCGCAAGCTGGTGCCTCAGGTTGCACGTAATATGCAGACATTTGGCTCTGTAGTGCATACAAAGCGTTTCATCTCAGTGAGTGATGGGCACAGCTAGCTGGGGGGTCCTTCACACACCCCTAGGTGCTGGCTGAGCTTTCAGCAGGGCTAGTGCTAAGCCGTGCCCTGCTCCACCCACGCAGAGTTACCAGCGTAAACAGGAGCCATCTCCAGTGTGCAGTGCAGTTGCCTGGGGTAGAGGATGGGACAATGCATCCAAGACGACAAAAAACAGACATGCTGCATCTTTGGGCAGTTTCTCAAGTTTGAGGTCCTCTTGCATCTTGCTCTGCTTACGTGGTTCTTGAAGAGGACTTAGTTGTAGGTGTGAAAGCCGCTTGGTCTTGCAGCGCACGAGCTCAGGACGAAGGCAGCGGTCTCGCTGGTCTGCGCTGGCACCCTGGCTGCGGGACGAGCCCGGCAGCGTGTGCGGGAGCAGCCCCCTCCGCGAGGAGGAACTCGGCAAGGATTGCTGCCCGCTTCCCGCACGCCGTTTCACAGAAACTGAAAGCTACCTCTCCTTTCTTTTAAAATGAGTGTTCTGAGTCTTGGCCTTTCTTTAGCTCAATGAAGGTTTGTGGGCAGAGTTTCCACAGGAAACATGCAGCTTATTTTCTTTACTGTAAATTAGTACTCTTTAAGGTAGTGTGATAAAAAAGAAATAAAGCACAGAAGAAAAAAAAATGTGGGGTTTAAGTCCCCGTAGATATAACAGGGTATGAAGTCAGTCTCCTACACCTTTCACAAACACCACGTTTACTACAAACTTTTCTGGCTTCTGGAGGAGAGGGGGAAGGGAAGGTTGGAGGAAACCCCAACTTATGACATGAGTCTTCAGGTAAGAGAAACCCTCTGAAAAATGGAAATTACCAAGGGATTATAAAACACCCTCATTTTTTTATTATTTTTTTTAAATCCTTTTATGTCAACCGACTGCAAACAACTGTGGCTTAAATATAGCTTTTCTTATTAAGAGCAGAAGTAGCTATCGTTCAAATAATTGAGTGCCTAATTAAAGCAAAAATATATAGTACTGTTTATCTGTAAGTTGTTACATCTATGAGCGTCAAACACAATACAGTATGAAGAAAATGCACTTAATATGTTCAGTAGTGCTGTACAGTGAGATTTACTTTATGATGTCTTTTAAACTTCCCAAAGATCATCAAATGTTGAGTATTGTCCTGTATTGCCTTTTGAAGTTTGACTTAATTTCTTAGAAGCAAGGTTTGTACCTGTAAGTAACAAGGCTAACACATGAGTAGGACACACATATATTACTGGAAAAGGCCCAAAGAAGATGAAGAGTCAGTTTTGTAGCACAGGATTTATGACACCATATAAATTAGCAGGCAGATGTAAAACTAAATAAAATAATTGTATATTGCAGGAAAAAGTTGTGGAGCTTATTCATAAAGGGTATTTTGGATGCTAAATGAGGTTCAAAACAGGATTAAACAAATCAGTATCTCATCAAGAAGATCAAGGTCCAACTTGCAGTTCTCAAAGTCTCTAAGAAATAGTGTTCAGAGCTAGGGAAAATACCAGACTTTTACCTTACAACCTTCCCTAACTAGCTGCTGTAGGTCTCTCTAAAGAGAATTCTGTGGAGGAGGAAATGGAGAATTGCTGTACTGGGTCATATGCATGTAAATATTAACCTGTTAATGCAGAGGAAAGTGAGAAGGTATCTCCCAGGTTCTTTCCCACACCACCTATTTCTTTCAAAGCAGCAACTCAATGCAACGTAACTGCAAGATGCCACTCCTGGCATTTAGAAACAGGTCGAGCCCTTTCTCATTTCACAGATCCTATTGGTACAAGAGATTTACACATTTAAGTAAGCAATGATTTACATTCACTCAAGACTGAGAATGTGCTGCCTCACCTTGTGTAGAGTGAAAACTGTTCTAAAACTTCTGTCCATAATTCTATGGAATTACAGAAAAGGTGATAGGACATTTAAGCACTTGTTGGCTGCGTGTTAACATCAAAGCAAGTGTGTGTGGAGGGAATGGGGAAGAGTACTTTTTCATTCTTTCCTGGAAAGCATACATTCATTTAGAGGTTTTGAGTAAGAAGTTACCCAAAGCTTCTCTTTTGTTCTCTGGGATTTGAGAACAATTTTTCGTATGTAATAACATGTAAAAGTAGACTTGCACTGAGGTCTACTGCCATCTTCCTCACTTTGCACCTGTTTTCATTCTTAAATCCTGCCCTTACCCCCTCAGAGAGTCTTCAGTCTTTGTTGTGCAAGTGACTTCATTTGCTGTTTGCAAAAGAACAAAACCTTGGATCAAGTTTATCCTCACGACTGTTTAGCCACAGCTGTCTGAAGTAGTTGGTTACATAATTAGTTTCCGTGTCTGAAATGAAATTTATTACTACCTGCTTAGCACAGGACACAGAAGATACAAAACGACGCTTGCAAAAATGTCTGAAGTGACATTAGAAAACCACAGTAAAGTTTTTCTTCATTTTTGCTTTAAATGCGTAGGTGTAGATGTTTTTTTTTTTTTTTTTTATCCAACTCCTGTATCAGCTCTTTTGCTTAATTTACCAATTCCAGTTACTTCTGGGTGTTCACTTCAGACCTTTGTCTGAAGGACATTTGCAAGGATGTTCAGTATTTTTTTCTGAAACAGTAAATCTGTCTTTCACAAATCCTACTTTATTTCAGCTGCAACAGGTCTTGGTTCTGTACCAAGGCTTGGTTTGTCTCCACTTATGTCAAATCTAAGGTAAAAGCACTTTCGGAAATATAGTCTGTCCTTTCCTTTAAAATTGTCCATTTGAATCAGGAAACTGAAAGAACGAGTGAGTTAATATAGGGGAAAAAAATCGCTAGGGGCAGCTGAAACCTATAGCCATTTAGTGTTCAGGTTGGCAATAAAAAAAGTTGGGGCGAAAATGAGGTAGTTTTTTTTTTTTTTTTTTTTTTTCCTTATTGCTAAGAATAAAGCAGAGGAAGAATATAGTTTTGGAAAGGCTAAAATATTGTAAGGCTTATATCATAAGCATCTTAGAAAATCTGAATAATCTGGAATTAGAAAATGCTGTTTGCTAATTCTAATATTTTTATTTTCCTGGATTTAGAGATACCTATATTTCAGTATGTTACTGTCAGCTCTTTATTATGGTGGAGAAAAAAATGTTCCTTTGAAAGGACAGATCCTAACAAGCGTACAAAGCTACTCTGTGGAGGTTATCTATATTTACCCTTGATTAATCACATCCTTATGCTAGAATTAAACTACATTCTAGACTGAGATTTCTCTTTGTAAATTCAGAAGCTAATCTTGGCTGGGAAAAGCCATGTGCGTTCTTAGTAAATGGTCACTAGCTAAACTCTGAAATCAAACAAGTTAATTCCCTTTTGAGTGGCCAGGGGGAATGTAGGACAAATGCAAAGATCCAAGATGGGAGTCTGCAGTGTAGGAACCATTATCCACACGTTCCTGGAGCATAATATAGATCGTGATACTTTACATTATATAAATACTTTACAAAACTTGAAATTTCATTTCAGAACTGTCACAGATCTCTACTTCTTCCCCCTCCTGCCTTTAATACTTAAGATTTCTTGCTGCTTAGTATACAAATTGCATTATTGCCCACTTCTATAAAAAAAACAAGCTCTGAGATCCTTACCATTTTGATGGTGCGTAAAGAATTTTATATATATCTATATATACCTATATAGATACCTATATATATACCTATATGTATATCTATATATACACCTATAGATACCTATCTATATCTATATATCTATGAAGAAAACAAAAATGTTACTTACTGCATTTACTTCTTAAGTTGTCCTGAAATTCACTCAATTTTAAGTTAGTATCACTATTCCCGGTTTGTCAAATCAGTGTATGTAGTATGGTGCTGTCTACTGCTGCAGGACTTGTTTCAGCACAAACTTAACTGTGAAAATTCCCACTGATAACGGAGCTTGTGCTTTTATTACCTTCTGAGAGGATCTGCACTGAAATATGCAATGAAAATAAGGGAGCTTTCTGTGCATTACAAATCTGAGAAGGGATGGAAAGAAACTGAGGGCTTTAGCAATCACCAAGAACCTGTATTAAAAACAACATTCAGGTGAAAAACAAGTTAAGGAAGTGAAAAACAACACAAAATCTGCCCATTCAATAACTTACCGCCATAATTTCATGAACACTGATAGCCTTTCTTTTGAAGTCTTTCTTTTCCCAAAGAAGTCAGTGCCTGAACTGGGGTTGGAGATGCTCCTGTAACTCCTACAGAAGGATCAAGGCTTACATCCAAACAAACTTGTGCTTTTGGTCCCTCATATGTTTATTTAGGTTTTAAATGACTGCACCTCTGAATTTTAAGGCCTTTCAGGCCTGCAAATCATAAAGATCTAATGTAAACATATAATTAATTCTCAACCAAGTTGATACCGAAACAATGCAGACTTAAGAACTCATACCTTTCAAAACAGGAACCTATAGTTACAAATAAAACAGTAAGTTTACTTTAATTTTTACTTTTAAAAATAGTGATTGTAGTTCTCACATACTCTCACGAAAAACTTTGACAAAAAGCATGACTATACAATTAAATGTCCGTTTGAGGCAGAAAAGGTAAATCAGAGGCTACAAAATACAATCATTTCAATTTTCCACAGGAGCTACAGTGAAGAGTGTCTTAAAACAGAAGAGCCAAGAAGCTCCTTTCCAGCGTGCTGGGAGTTCTGGGAAGGTTTTTCATTTCCCAGCACTCCTACTTCACTGCTTCTTCATCTTCCTACCTCTCCACTCCTTTGGAGAGATTAAACATCTCCTTACACAGGTCAAGGTTATATTCACAGTTAAAATATTTTGTAGAAAAAAAAAAAAAAAAGATAATAATTAACAAGCAACCATTTAAACATGTTTCCCAATAAACTGCTTCAAACTCGTCTAGTTCCAGCTATACCTAAACTAGAACAAGTTGTTTTATTGCTGCAGAAAACATGTGTGCTTCTTGATTAATCCTAAAGGAGAGAAGTGCTCATTGTTGACAGTACTAGAAGTTGCCTCTTAAAATAATTGAAACAAAATGCAGTACTAGTTCTTCTAATTGTGATTTACTTAAGTAGTAGAGGTGTAAGTGTAGCTGATTAAATAGCAACTGAAATAATGGACACTATTAAAATGCTCAGAGGAATGTCATACGAAAACCTAAGCCACTTGGAGAAGAATTTCACAAATTTTACTGAGGTAAAATAGCTTGAATGAAATTAAAAGCACTAGACTCCAGGCCTAAAAGTCCAGAGAGGTAAATGGAAAACTAATCTTTTCACACTGCATGTTCTATGGTACATTTATGATTATACCAATTTTTATTCAATGGTTGTCTTGAATCCATCTGAAAAGAAAAAGACAGTGTTGACTACCACTAGCAAATTGCAAATAAAATGTTTAATTTCAGAAACTGAGTTCACCATTTATAAATACACTAAAACATGGTAAATGCAAGATTAGATTAGGCATAGGTACAGTATTTTAACAAAGCTACAACTTTTCTAAAAGGTCATAGGCAAATGATGACTTATTTTCCAAAAAGTATTTAATGAAAACTGATCTAAAGATTTAAAAAAAAAAAAAAAAAAAAAGGAGAACGTTCCTTTCCAATAAAAATGCTGGCTATTTTTTTTTTTTTTTTCCCACCTTACTTGAAGTTCTGAGGGCGCTACGATAACCCACTTGCCTGCTGGACACCGACAGTTATGCATCAACCCTACTACACAAAATTCTAAGTAGTGCACCATATCCATAAGGCTATTACTGAAAATCAGAAGATCGGTTATTTTCGTACTAGAAACTTTAAGACAGGTTGCTCTACACAACTGAAATTACATTAGGAATAAGGGCTCCATTTTTACAATAGGGAACCTTGTAATTTTGATGCACTAAAGATCAGAAAAGGCTTTAGAATGACATTAGAGTGTTCACCATAAATTTCTTGCCTTTTTTTTTTTTTTTTTGTACACAGCATTAAATAACAAGCATTAATTCACAAACTTTGATAAAACTTCCAAAGACCTTTTATAAATACCCAGAATATTTCTGTAGTTCACTTACAATGTAAAACCTGAACAGGAGAACCAGAATGGGAAGTTTTACTACAGATTCCTGT
>VZSV01000031.1:5666742-5702444 GCA_013398735.1 Nothocercus julius
GAGCGGCCGGGGGCGGCGCGGGAGCGGCCGGGCCGCAACCGACGCCGGGGGCCGCCCCGCAGGGAAAGCGGCGGCTCCGGGGGTGGCCTCGTGTGGAGGAGGGTCGCGGAGCTCCGGTGCCGGGCTTTGCCCCCCGAGGGAGATGGCCGGGGCCCAGGGTGCCGTCGTCCCTGCAAAGCAGCGTCCGCTTGTCCTTATTGTTTAGGGCTGAAGAGCATTCCTGTGCCTTTCTCCTCTTAATGGTCTGCATGAAAGTGTCCATTGAGAACGGAATTGCCCTCTCGGCTGGGCAGGGGACCCTGCTCCAGGGGCAGTTCTCTGAAGAAGAGCAAGGTAACCAGGAGAGAGGTTGGAAAAGGGATCTCTAATCAAAAAGCGCATGTTGTTATGCTTTTCTCTTGGAAAAGCTGTCCAACACCTCAATAAAAAGTAGTTTTGCCTCATACTAAGCGTTCCACATAAGCAGCTGTTTACATGCACTTTTGCTGTGATGAGGGAAAGTGTCTGCTGGGACTTTCTTACAAGCAGCTGATGTAATTTTAAGAGAGGGAAGCGGTGGGTAACTTTCCAGTTTTATCTCCTGCAGCCTCTGGGTTGCTGTAAGGGTCAGAATCTCTGTTATGCTGAACAGAAACTGGTGTTTTAGTTTACTGGTTCTCAAACCTGTGCCCATGGTCTTCCTCCCTGTGCTGAGAGGAGGGGAGAGAGATGCCTGTGATAATTAGCCAGGAAAATGAAGCCACTTTGCCAGCCATAAATTCATTATGCAGAAATCTGCTGATAGTTCTAGGATATTTGTAAACAGGAGTTAAATGCTGTGGGAGCTAAAGCATGTTTTTTAAGTAACTTGCACTGAGTTTCTAGAAAATTAGGCCAGAGTAGTGCCAGATCCAGTTCTGTGTTCATTTCATTATATTTGTAGGGTGTCCATTTTCCATTTAACTGTGGCTGTAATGTTTTATGATTTAGCTTTATGTATACGTGAGTATTAGAGGAAAGATGCTTAGATGCTAGCCCAGTCGTCTTTTTTTTATCCTCTGGCATATACATCTGCTTTTATCTAACAGCAATTCTAAGGCCTAAAGGCAGAACTTGTGCTTTAGAATGTTTTCTTCTTCTTGTTGCCTGGTTGCAGCCTTATTTAAGAATTTTGAGAAGGAAGGGGTAAGGTGTTGGATATCTAGCATTACTATTTTTGTTCCGAAGTGCTGGATTAAGTTGGATAGGTAAGTGTGGACAAGTAAGATTTCTGATTTCTGAAGGCTGCCTGTCTTATCTCTCCCTCATGAATTTGTCAAGATAATCATTGTCGTGATGAGCATTGTTGTGCGTGTTTAGTATTTGTAGGAAAAGACATTAACTTTGTCTAGACATTAAAGTCTTTTTTTTTTTTTTTTTTCCAAGTGCAGATTAAGAGGGAGACTTTGTTAATGACCTGTTTTTATCACTTGCTTGTGAGAGGCAAAAATATAAATATGTATGTGTATGAAAAAGAAGTCAGCACACTTGTCTGTAGCGTGTTGCTGTGCATCAATGTGTTTTGTTCTGAATAGTCCCTAATGTTGCTATGTATGTTAGTAAGCAGATTTCGGGGCCAGAGTGTTATCTTTGGCCCCTGAATTGCAAATTCTGATGTGGGGACTTTTAATTCCAGTTAAATTATCAGTGTGTCTTTAGTTATTAGGACATTTTGTAGAACTGTTAATGTCCTAAACTTTTTCAGGTACAAGTATACAAGTTGCATCACTTGTATATTGTTTTGCAGAATTAAAATAGTAAGTTTTTCACCCAGTTGTACATGAAGATGCATAATCTTTATATCTGTCTGCCATTTAGAGAGAGTCAGTGAAAGATCTGTAATGCTTAAATGATGAGAGTTGTCTTTTTGGTGTTTGTTTATGTTATAAAACATGCAGTACGAGTTAAGGAATACCCATCCTTAGTCAGATCTGTAAGTAACTGTCATGAATAATAAAACAATATTTTCTTTCGTTTTGTCTTTGGGAAAACAAGGTCAGTTTGTGAGACACAACTAGCTCTTGAGATGGTCTGATCTAATGGGAGAGGCTAATCTACCCTTCCCTTTAAAGGGGTTCCCTCAGAATTTTGAAGGTGCGTTCTCTGAGGGATTGACATCATAAACTGAGCAAAAGCAAACACAGGCTGTGAATAATTCATATGTCAATAGTTTTGTTCTTTCCTATTTTCTTCATGTATTAGTAGTTATGCTCTCTTTCAATGTAATCTCCTTATTTGTCTATTTGTTGTATACTAACACTAGTTGAATTATTTTAGCAAATAAATAACTCTGCCTTGAAATTCTGAGTTTCTGGATTGGTCAGAATTAGCATGGTGAGGCCCTAATACTTTCAGCAAACGGTTAATGATCAAGAATATTTTCTTCTGTAGCTCATGATTATGCTTGCTGTTTCTTTATTAAAAAAATTAGAAAAAAAAAAGAGAAGGGAATACAAAAACTTTTTAACTTGACATATCAATTTGTCTTTAAAAATATTTTCAGCCTTCAGAAAAAGACAGCACTAAAATACCAGAAAACTCTCAGTTAAATGCATAGAGTTCTCAATTAGATTTTTTGTTATCAAAATGTGTGCTTAATAATGGGGGGAAAAGGCTGCCTTTTTGTATGGTATATGTTACATGTGCTGCTCTCATTCCAGTAGGGAAAAAAAAAAAAAAAAAGAAAATGAAGACAGTTTTATTACAATAGGCTTGGTTTGGAATTTAAAGCAAGTGAGATTTTTATCTATCCTAATTGCTCTGGGAAGAAATCCTGAAAAAAATGGTCAAGATAGAAGGATGTGTGTGTGTGTGTGTGTGTATATAAATATGCATGTTTATGCATTCATATGTATATGCATGCATGAGTACATGTATGCTTCACTGTCTAACAGGCTAGATTCTAATGTTCTTGTTATTTTGCACATCTTAGCAGAGTTTAAGTTGTAGCGTGGGCCTCTCTAAAACAGTAAAATTACGTTGGTACTGGTAGCTCTCTAGTAATGGTGATTATGTGGTTCTTAAATATAACAGTTACATAAACTTAAGAGAGAGATGAAGAAAGCCAGTAGGTGTTGAACAAATTTCATAGTACAGAAACTCTTATTAATTGGAAGTCTATTATTACAGAGGTAGTTTCTTACAGTATATCAAAACTGTATTTTTTTTTTTTTTTTTGTCGTTGCGGCACTTCTGTAAAGTTGTTTTTCTGTTACAGAATCGTTACAGTTAGTGTTTCTGTAGCATTTTTTTATATTATGAATTCTGTACAGTGGAGATCCTTTTATCACGAGGTAAAAGTTCTCATAACAGCGTGAGCACAGTCCTGTTCAATAAAAGGTGACAGGTTAACTGATCTCTTGGAAATCAAATACATAGTTTGGATAGACAACTTTAAGGGGTTTCCTTACTAAAATAAAATGAATATTTTAATGTAAATGTTTGTAGTTCATTATACTAACTGTTGCTCTAATTTTAGGTAAACATTACCAAATGAGGAGAAAAGGAAGATGTCATCGAGTATCGGCAGCAAGGCACTCTTCTTCCCCATGCAGTATTAAGCACTCCCCCACACGAGAAACCTTGACGTACGCTCAAGCTCAGAGAATGGTTGAAATAGAAATTGAAGGTCGCCTGCATAGGATCAGTATATTTGATCCTTTAGAGATTATATTAGAAGATGATCTTACAGCCCAGGAAATGAGTGAATGTAACAGCAATAAAGAAAATAGTGAAAGACCACCAGTTTGTCTAAGAAGCAAACGGCATAAAAATAACAAAGTGAAAAAGAAAAATGAGGCTCTTCCAAGCTCACATGGTATACCTGCTACAGCAGCTCCACTTCCAGAACCGAAAGTGCGGATTGTTGAATACAGTCCACCTTCTGCTCCGCGGCGACCTCCAGTTTATTATAAATTTATTGAAAAATCAGCAGAAGAACTCGATAATGAAGTGGAGTATGACATGGATGAAGAAGATTATGCATGGTTAGAAATAATAAATGAAAAGCGGAAGAGTGATGGAGTGTCCGTCGTGTCACAAAATATGTTTGAATTCCTTATGGATAGGTTTGAAAAAGAGTCTTATTGTGAGAACCAAAAACAGGGTGATCATCAGTCTTTAATTGATGAAGATGCAGTGTGTTGTATATGCATGGATGGCGAATGTCAAAACAGCAATGTAATTCTGTTCTGTGATATGTGTAACTTAGCAGTACATCAGGAATGCTATGGGGTGCCATATATACCTGAGGGCCAGTGGCTCTGCAGACACTGCCTGCAGTCCCGTTCTCGGCCTGTAGACTGTGTGCTGTGCCCAAACAAGGGAGGTGCCTTTAAAAAGACTGATGATGATCGTTGGGGACATGTTGTGTGTGCTTTGTGGATTCCAGAAGTTGGATTTGCCAATACAGTTTTTATTGAGCCAATTGATGGTGTCAGGAACATTCCCCCAGCCAGATGGAAGTTAACATGCTACCTCTGTAAACAGAAAGGTGTTGGTGCCTGCATCCAGTGCCACAAAGCAAATTGCTATACTGCATTCCATGTGACATGTGCTCAAAAAGCTGGTCTGTATATGAAAATGGAACCTGTGAAAGAACTAACTGGCAGCGGGACAACGTTCTCTGTGAAAAAGACTGCCTATTGTGATGTACATACTCCACCAGGCTGCATACGGAGACCTCTAAATATTTATGGAGAAACTGAATTCAAAAACGGTGTTTGTAGAAAGGAGGGATCTGTCAGAACTGCTAGGTCTTCATCAAAAGTCAGAAAAAAGACAAAAAAGGCCAAGAAAACAGTGGTTGAGCCCTGTACAGTTATGCCAACAGTATCTGCTCCTTATATACCCCCTCAGAGGTAAGCAAACTATCCAGTTGAAAGAAATGTGAGCTTTATTTGTGTGTTTAATTTAAAAGCTTAGGTTTACAGATTTAAAGTCTTTATGCATTTCTTATGTCTTCCTTAAAGATCATACTGAGAGGATTAGTGTAAATCGTATATGGCATACTTTTTTGAAATGGATTAAAAATGCATTAGCTTCCCCATAGAAATCAGTAGCTGGTCTGACTTGCCTTCAGAAATGTTATTCTTTTGTCAGACCGAATGACTTTTGTGCTTAGTACTGAGTAGTAGCTGTTCATGATAACTTTGAGAGTTAATTGCTTTGGAATAGTTCATGTATGTGCGTGTGTTTGTGTATATGTATATGAACGCATACACATGCACACACATTCTGCTTCATTTCATAATACAGGCAGGGTGGGCATTAACTGTATTCATGAATTGGGAATCCAGACTTCTGTTCCCAGTTGCAATGGATCCAAATAGAAAATCAGATCTGTATATGGTAAGATTTGAATCTTGTTTTGAATTTGAGTATAAACCTGTGCTCTAAAATCTATGCAAATAGTACTGGAAAGACACTAAGAAGTATTTCTCTTGTGATGTAGAGCAACATCTCAGGAGGTTCTTCCTAAATTTGCATTTTCCTTTTGCCAGTGCAGTGATGTTTATCAAGGCTCAGAAAATTTGGTGCTTTGTAGGTGGTAAGTTTGTTGGCCAATGCATTCTCAGTCATTGTACATGGAAATGTGTGGCTTCCCATATAGTGATGCAAATGCCTGTCCTGTGGCTTAAATAAAATGTTTCTATATGGGGGGGGTACATGTGATAAGAGTTTTAATCTTAATCTTGACTTTGTTTACAAATTTATATTGAGGTAGAAAGATGAAGCTTTGGATTCAGTAAATGTTTGAGATGTAACAAGATACTGTGTTCAAAAATGCAAAATCTAGCATCAATCAAAATGCAAAAAACAAAAAAGCAAAAATATATGGGGAGTAAAGACAAATTTGTTGTTGTCACTCCATAGTTGATTTGTTTTCAGCATTTAATACATCGCTGTGTCTGCTTACTCTTTGAATTTGACAGAACGGTACTTCAGAGTTTCTAAAAACAGTTTCTATGTGCAATTTCATTATATACATTATGATTGGACTCCAAACACTGGGACAGTGAATGCTTTTATGACAAACGTTGCTAATTTGAAAGCTGACTCCAAGTCTGAGATAGTAGGTAGTTAAAGCTAGTCAAATTAATCTGAATAAATAAATAATTTGAAACTGCAACCGGTTTTTATTAATATTTTGTACTAATTGCTGACTGACTTCGAAAAACAACGTTTAGCTCTTGAGTGGTGTTTACAAGCACCAGGTTAGTTGATTGCACAGTAGAATTGTATGTTTTTTTTTGTTTAGTGAGCTAAAGAAAAGCTCAAGGTGACAGCAGGTAGCAAATATTACACTCTTGTTTGTGGTAGTAGTGGTAGTTTGTGGGAAAGTTCGTATGAAACAATTTGATCTTGACTGAATTAGGACAATTTGGTTTGAGGTTTTTTGGGGTTCTTTTTGTGAAAGACAAAATAAGAAAGAACATGAAGTAAATGGTAGTTGGGAATTAGAATGAATATCCCTAGTTCCAATTCTGTCAGTTCTTCTCCTAGGTAACTTTTGTAATACTTAATACTAAAAGGATGTTGTCATTAGAATTAAATGATTTTTAACAGTGTCATTAAATGTTAGGACATAAAGCCTTTTTTTAATTCAAAACAATTCAGATGCTCAGCTTTCTTGCAGATATGCTCACTCTCTTTTCGCTAAAAATTAGCCTGTATCCTTATATTGACAGAAATCCAGACCCAAATCTCTTTCTGCAGACCCAAACCTCAAGTTGTCAATTTTTCTTTAGTTCTCCTTTTCCTTGTGCATTCTTTTTTTTTTAAATATGCATCCTTATATTAGTAATCAATGATGTAGAACAGTTCACAGCAGTCATTTAAATCATCCCTTTAATCGAGTTTGTTTTGTTTTTCTGTTTGTTTGTTTTTTCTTGGAGCTGAAATCTGATTTGCCTTTCCTGGCAGCAATCTTAATTTAAATGGTTTAATTGTTTTCCTTATTAGAGGAGAATCATATAGGATCCAAGCTTAAATACTGTGTTTTCTTTTTTTCTTTCTTTTTTTTTTTTTTTCCTCCCCTCTGTCCTCCTTTTTCCTAAAGAAATTGAAATAACTATGTTTTCCACATCTCAGAAAACTGGGGTACCTTTGTGGAAGTGTTTGATTTCTTAGTGTTTAATATCTAGCATAGTAATATGTCTACCTGGTAGATAATTGATTCTTTAGAGAAGATAGCTGCAGCAGATTAGCCTTGTTAAGATGATAGCGATACAGTTGTTTCCTTGAATGTATGTGAAAGATGGCGTCTTAAAAGACCTTAATATTTGCAATAATGCTGTTCTCCAAAACACCTGTCTTCATAGCACAGCTATGTTAAAAGGTGCACGGCTATGTTAAAGGTTCATTCATACTTTGTGATTTCTGCAAGTTTTCTGCAGCTTTTTTTTATTTTTATTGTTCTATCTGTAGGTCAGGTTTCTGAGCTACTGCCTTGAATGATTTTGAGAACTATACTCCTTCCAGTTACCAGAATTTCCTACAGAGATGTCATACTCTAAGCTTTTCATTTACAAGTTATGTGGATAGTGTCATTCTACAGATCATTTGTAAGCTAATTATATGACCTCACAGGCTCTCATTTGCAAACTAGTGACACAGGAGCATGCGGTCAGATTTTGCAAATGTTGAAATGGTGATTACAGGAGGGGAATCCCCCCTTGCCTGATTTCCCCTCCTTTTCTTTAAGTAGGAGATTTTTTTTTTTTTTGTGCCTTTCTTTAAAATAATAATTAAAAAATAAAACAACAAAAAGAAAATCCAATCCAAAATGCCTGCATATGGCAGAGATGAGCTTAGTCTCAAGAAGTCCAAAATGCTTCTGTGAAGAGCTACTGACTGTGAGAGGAGGTGCCTTGTGTGTGTTTTGGGTGGAAGCTTGGACTCTGGGTAGCGCTTAGACCCTTTGATAACCAGTGCCCAGAATGCTGGTCTCCTGCTGTCACCAGCTTATTTATTTAGCTGTAAACAATAGCAAATTCTGTCTGTGGGGCCAAGGTTCATACTCTGATGATGTGCAATGATGGATAAATAGATAAATAATTCTTTTCAGCAGTATTTTATTTAGGCTGCAGGTGCAAAACTTAGAAGTTAGGAAATCTAAAAATTTTACAGTTTATGATCTTAAGTTTTTTTCCTTGTCTGTGTGAGTTATGATTCTGTACTAGTTCTCTATTCCATTTCTTGCAGATTTTTTTCCTCTTTTTGCTGTTCTTCCTTCTACTTTTATAACAACTGTTTTATGTAGTGAATAGGATAGATACTGAAAGAAGCAGAATCATCATGTTAGCTGGAAAAATTCAGCTGTCTTCTCTTATTTTTGAGTGTTTGATTTGTAACAGAAATAATACTGTTTTGGTCTAGTCTTTTGATCTTCTGTACCAAGAGAGGTATTTAAAATGTGATTGAGTAGTGAGGCCAGTATCAATGTTCACAACATCTACAAAACTCGTGCAACTAGAATGTTGGGGGCATATACTCAGGCCAGAAGCTGAATGTCGTAAAATACCTAAAGGCTTCAATATGTTTGGGAAGTGCACGCTGCAATACAGTGTAAACTGCTTTGTTACAATGTTATCCTAGCGAGCCGTTCTCTTCTAAGGGGAAACAGATATGTTATATAAATCTTTACTTTCATCTTTAATTTTGTTTCTATGTGACATATAGTCTCTGAAGTTTAAGAAAGTATCTGAAATGTAGTAGTTACAGGGAGCAAAAATAAGCAGCTTTCTCACACCGAGTTTCATAACAAATAGAAACAAGGTGGTATACTTGTGTATCAGCTGTATTGCTCCATAGTGTTAGTAAAAGAAAATGATGAAATGCGAAATAACCTGAAAAGCAGCACTTAGAGACAAGCATTTACAAACATTCTTTTGAAACATTAGACTGCTAGTACAGCCAGTGCTTCTTTTGCAGCTGATTCGGACATTTATTTATTAAGAATATTTTCAGAAACTTCTTAAGTAGGGGGAAATAGCAAGAAATGTTGCTTAAGAGCCAATGTACATAAGTATGGAGTATACTTCTGGAGACAGCAGTGCAACAACATGGGAAGCTAGATAAATCCAAACTAATTTTTCCTAATCCTTTATCCTTGGGTTTATGAGTATATGTTCTTCCACAAAATGTTCTGGAAACATTTATTTGAATTATAAAAGAACATAATGCAGATTATGCCTTACAGTCTCACCTAATCATTAGAAAATTCAGCTACCTTGGCAAGGTGGAAAGAGAAATAGCAGTTTTGCAGAACACTTACTATATAACACTGTTGAGTTTTGAATGTTGTTTGGTAGTTGCTTGGACAGTCAGATTATTATAAGAAACTTGTGGACTCTAAAAGAGAGAATTTTTGTGTCAGTAGTAAAATCTGATGTTTCTTCTAAGATCAGTTAGCTTTAGAACCCTTCTGGTCCCTCTGGAAACTACTGCTGAAGCCAGTGCCCTCTATTAGTTAAATCCAAAAAAGAATTTTGCTTAAATCAAGAAAAGAGCTTGCTAGCTTTGCCTCGCTAGTATATTAAAAAAAAATAAGGTAACTTTAGAGCTTTCTTCTCTTAAATTTGTGGCTCTGAGTTTACTGAATGTGGTTGAGAAAGTGTGTGTTTTTCTTCAATACACTGTAAAAGTGGATTTTTTGTTTGTTTGTTTTAATGGGGAAGATTGTTGTGTGTGTGGCATTAAAAGCATTTATCTTGACTGATGTCAAGGAGAGCGGATATTACCCTGTATAAAAGTCCACAGGGTGGAAATGATGTGTCTTATTTAAAGTTTTTTTTAAAAGGGGTTATAGTAGGTAAAAGGGAATATAGGTATCTTTTCTTCATTTTCTATATTTTCTTTTCTATTTCTTTCAGAGGTATAATGAAGCAATAGAACTACTGTAACAGAAGCAAGAAAAGTACTTGTTTAAGCAAAAAAACTTAAAACGGTAATTAGTGTAGGCTAGGGATTCCTATAAGGTGCATCATTAGCATCCTAAGGGTCCTCTGAGAATCTCAGGCATCAGTGATTCCAGTTCTGCTTATTTTTGTTATTCAGTTAATAAGAGCAAAATTCATGCTCCTGACTTAATAGTAAAACACAATAGCTATTTCAAATAGTTTTATTCTCAAATATTTTTAAGTTTCTCCAATTGTGTGAATTTTTGAATTTTTTTTTTCTCCTTCAATGACAGGGTGCAGAATCTTATAAATACTAAACAAATATGATTTTTAGCATACATTCTCTGAAGAACTGCCTCCTGGCAGCTCATTTATTTGATAGTCAACTTAGAGAATACACAAAAAATCAGCAAGTTAATGCTGAGACTTATTTTATTGCAAATAAAATTTTTGATTAATACTCTATCTTCTAATAGATCTAGCATTTTGAGATTATTTCAAAATATGATATGACTGTACAAAAAGTGAAGGAAAGAAAATATTTTGAGTAATTTTAAAGAAAAGTCATAACTTGAAATATATGAAGTATAGAAGGTGGTGGAAGTGAATCTATGCCTGTGACTTGAAAAGACTAAGGAAGTTTTCAGTATGACTGTTGTTGGTTTTTTTTTCCTCCGAGGTCTGGAAGATCATAAATGTAATTGTGAAGGTAGAGACAAAGGAACATTAAACAGCTAAGATGTACCAGCAAAATATTTTTGTCACTCTTAAGTTCAACCTTCTGTTTTCCTGTCTTAAGAAAAAATTTGCAAGCTCTTTGTTCAAATACAAGTCTTAAGAGAAATAGAAGCCCAGCTTCATAGTCATGTGTAGCAGGGAGAAGGGCTTCCTACATGTTCTGTCAAACCCAAATATTATGCAAATACTGATAAATGTAAAGAAAAGAATAGGAACCTCGAAAAACTTCAGTACTTCAGGAAATATGTCAGTGGATTTATTGGATCCTCAACTTAGCAGAGAAAAGCAAAATTTATAGCAGGAAATTTAAACATACAGAAAGGAAAAGCATATGATTGTGAAGTGATTAAAGACTGCACTGCACTAGTAAAGGATATGATTAAAAGTCCTGTTTCTTAGAACCTTTAATGCAAAAGCTAGGAAACAGTCATAATTAGGGAGACGTATATGAGTCATGGAAATTCTGTAGACTTGTGTTGCTCAGAGATTTAAATGAAATTGCTAGTGTTTGCAGCATTTGATGTGTATCCTATTGAAATAGGTAGAAATCTGTCCACTGATTTCGGCTAGTTACAAAAGAAATCTTACTTATTCGAAAGGAAATAAGAAATTCAAATTATCATATGTTTATATGTTTGCCTTTTCTTTAAAGTTAATCAGAGTTTTTGTGGTGTGTGTGTGTGTGTGTGTTTTTAATGTAGAAATTTGATTTCTTCATAGGGGAGGGAAAACTCTCTTTCCACAACTTAAAGGTATATTGAAAAGTAAGGGTTTACAAATATTTTTGAATAGACAGCCACTGCTAAAGGTTTTATGTGAGAAGAACTGAATTTTGTCAGTCCAGACACTCCTCATCTCTGGAAGTTTAAATTTTTGGATACAGAGTTGGAGGAGTAATTGGCAAGGGCCCAGAATTCTTCCCAATTCCCAAAATAGAAACTTTCATAGCCTTTTTTTTTTTTTTTTTTTTAATTCTATTTTTATGGCAATTCTTCTTTCAACTAGTGTCTGTGGAATTACTGTTATTATGTGGTTATGTGTGTTGTTTTTCCTCCTTTCCCTTGTGTTATTTTCTATGCTTGTATGTCAGTATATCCATGGAATTTTATCAGGAAAGGACTTGGAATTTCCAATGTTCTTGAAAGTCAGTTTACTCAATTTTATTCAATTTAGACGTTTAATGTTTTGTTCTGGCAATTTAAAAAAACCCATATCTATAACCTTTGCATTGGAAAAATAGGGTGAGCCCTATTTGCCCGGTGCAGTGGAACCTCATTTGATTATTTATAGGCATTACCATAAATAAAAAGATTTTTTCTTGATATTTTAGTGGAGAGGTGTGTAAGTATTATAATTGAAATACTAGGTTTAGCTCATGTTTAAAAGTTTGTTTGTTTGTTTTCTAGTGGGTATTTAATCTTACTGAACCTTATCAATTATTGCATTAAGTTCCTTCTTCCTGAATTGTTGTGACAGTTAGAGTGAAACAATCACATACTTGCTGTAGGATGGGAGTTTTCTCTCTGATTTGTATTTTGAAGGACTTATATTCTGAAGTCTTAAGAATGGAGACACTAAGACACCTGTAGTGTATAGACACACATAATATTAGAGGTGAAATCTGTGAAAGCAGATATTGTACGATAACTGTTGCTTTAATGCCCACTACTGTGCAGGCAAAGTGGCTGGTTATCTCTTTGATGGCTTTATGTCGAAATGCTGTATATCTAGGCACCAAAAATACTGTTTTCAGTTTTTCTTGTAACTAATTGCAGTAGTTGCCACAGTGATATGTACAGAAATCGGGAGAGGAAGCAGCCATGAGCAGGAAGAGGAAGGATGTGGAATTACAAATGTGAAAGAGCAGATCTCTCATATTGGGAAAAATATTTTATGCTTTCAAGTTTTAAAAAAAAAACAAAAAAGAGAGAGAAACATAAAATTAAGTGCACTGCATTAAGAGCATCACCAATATGTGATAGATTATCCACCAGGTAACTCTGGGTGAGGAGAGGATTAGTTCAGAATAGCTGATAAATCACAAATTCTCGCCAAATATGTTTCGATTTTAAATCGAAATTTTTAATCAAAACATAATTTCATTTAAAATAAAATGTAATATACATGGTAGCAGTCTGTCGTGCTCACTCAAAGGAGAACAGTTTACTTCCCTTCTCCTTCTGTTGCTTTTGCAAACGCAGGATATTTTTAGTGCTGTAACTTACTCTCCTCCTAACACACAACAGTTCAGGATCACAACTGTGCAGCTTTGAAAACTTGAGTTGAAAAGGGCGCTTTCCCCTTCTGAAAGGCAAGCTGATGAATTGTAAGGTACTTCAGTATCATATTTGCAGTAAATGTTGCAGTGTTTTAGGGTAGGATATGTGTGGAGCTGGGGGAGGGAGGCAGGTCTGGCCTTCCCAGTTGCTGTGGAACAAATACAATGGTTTTAAAAAATGTTTTGACATCTGTGTAGTCTTGGAACATAGCCCAAACACCAGAAAATCAACAGGGAGTATGCCTGGTCAGCATGCCAAGAAATCAAAAGGCAGCAGTAGTTGAACAGCTTGAGAAAATGGCTGGCCTGCAACTATAGTTTGTGTGTCGTTTCTGGTGGCTTTTATCAACCCGAAACCTCGTGCTCCCCTTACAGGATCAGTTACGTAAAAAGGGGCGCTGGAATTCGTGGGAACACAGTTACCTCTTAAAGATTATTTGAAAAAATAATCTTGTAAATTTTTACAAGGCTTTTTTTGGCTGCTAAATTTGTTTTAATTTGCATTGTTATGGAGAGACAGCTTAGAGAAATGGATTAATCTTATTTACAGATCTTCTCTCTGTTTCTGCCTTTTTTTTAAATAACTGATAAATTGTCAGGCAGGGAAACAACATGTTTTGTTGTAGCTGTTTAAGTCTCAACACCTTGACACAGGTTACAGTTGCTCACTTAGTGTACAGTGTAAGAACACTTTTCCTCTGAACTTAATTGTGTTAATCATTTTGATGTTTTGAGGGAAAAATGTTTAGTACTTAGGCCTTTTCAGAAGATCATTTAGAAATTTGTCTAACATTCTCTGTTCTGTAAGGAACTAGAACAGCAATAATACTTCTGATCTCTTCTGCCTGCTTTCTGTGCTAACTAGAGTTGTGGCTTTTTATTTTTGACCTGTCTAAAGTTAATTATACGATAGGAGAGACAGTAACTCTGGCCGTGTTTTATAAATGTGCATTCCTGGGCTAACTTCTTACTTCTTTACGCTGTTTTGCACAGTAGTTTTGCTTTTGTCAGTCTCAACAGAGAGATAAGAGACGCATAGTGAGATTGGTCTGTTGTTTCTGAAAAGAAAGTACTGCAGCTTAAAGTAATATAATATTTTATGCATATATTTTAAATCTTTTTTTTTTTTTCAGTACTTATATGCTTGACTTGCAGTTGACACTTGTTAAAAAGACTTTACAGAATATTATTCTTTCTGAGATGTTTTTACACCAGGTAAAAAGACAGTAAAAGAATGCTTATGTGTTTTGTTCTGGGAACTGATGTAAATTCTTTTGTAAACTTTACTTCTGCTTGGGGGATTTGTCAGTGTGGTGCAGCCGTTAGCCCTGTGTTGTGCTAATCAGAATCTGCATTACAAGCTATAAACTCTTCAGGCAGCTCTCCCTTACCTATCTAAATTGTGTTTGTTTTCTTCATTCTTAAAAAAAGTCCTTTATGTCTTATTAAAGAAAAATAAAGAAAATGGAGCCTTCAGCAACCTCCTTTGGGACCTCTAAGAATTTTATATTCTTTCTTTTAGTGCTGGCTCAGGGAGGAGCAGGAAGATCCTTGTTCAGGACTGACACACGTGTATTTGATTTCGTTAACGTATTCAAATTCATTATTGCTGCATGTATCTTTGTGAATGAGACTTCCTTTCCCGATAGGATGGTACCGACGTGATGATGATCAAGGTTGGGAACTTGAAAGTCAGTGACCGGTCTGTGTTCCTTGCAGGGTTCTGCAGCAGCAGATTAAACTTGTGTTATTTCCCCAAAATGGTTGTATTATATCTGTCAAAACTTGATTAGTTGCAGGCAATAAGAGTATACCTGAGAGTATATGACTAAGCAGAAACATGATAAAAGAACTGTGCTGTGGGTTGGGGATTCTTGTGGTTGTAATGTCCTTGCCTAGCAAATAAGACTGTAGTGTAGGTGCTTATAGATATTTGCCATGTGAAGAGTCTCTGAGCTTCACTGTATTTAGGTAAATTAAGGCATGATTTGATAGATAATATATCATCACTACTGGAGCCTGTTGTCTAACTGAAATATGATCAGCCAGTGTTTGTTTTTTTGGAGGGGGGAGAAGAGTAAATTTTTATAACATTCTAGGTTAGTTTCTGATACACTTTGTTTTTATTTGGATTTTGAAAGTAGAAGAATAACTTCTGCTAACATTTCTTCAAAGCTTATTCTAGTATTTTACTGTCATAGTTATCTGTGAATAGAGTAGTTCCTTCTGTGAAAAGGCAAATGTACTTTAAGCTGTAATTAAAGATGTTTGTTTAGTCTTGCCACATCTGATGGGTGTGAAGTCAAGGCACCTTTCTTCATGGCATTTGGCTCATTTTTTTCTTTGCTTTAGTTCAATGTGTTTTGCGGTTTCTAAGAGAGATGTGAAAGTGATTGCATTTTGTAATTATTTTTAATTCAGTTGTGTATGAAGTTTAATATGGTCACATAACTCTGAGCACCCCTTCTGTCTTTCAGCAAAGACTTTAAAAATAGTCCTGTGTCTGTCTGAGCTGAATCTGAGCTTCCTTTAAATTAAGCTACAATATTTTAAGACTGCCTAACAGGCTTAGTTATTCACTGAAAAACAGTTTAGTTGAAGAAGGGAAGGAGACCTGTGCTTCTGCTGCCTGTATTCTGTGGTCATGACCAAAAGGTCTGTAGCTAGAGTTAGCCTAGCACTGAACAGAACTGCTACACCTTACCATCAAAGGACCTTGTAAAAAGTAACTATGGATACTGTGGATTTTGGTGAAATCAGAGTAAATTGACCTGTATGTTTTTTTTGAAAACTACTGTACACGTTTCTTGAGTAGTCTCCAAAAAATATTCTCAAAAATAATTTTATCTATGATCCTTATAACTTTACATTTACTTTATGTAGTTGATTCTTTTTTTCTTCTATCACTTAGCTGAGAAGCTGCTTTATTCCTAATATTAAAAAGAAGAAAGCAGAAAAACTTATGTATATGTTCAGTATGTTCATGATGGGTGTGTTTTAAAGCTCATTGTATAGTGCCCTACAAATTGGACACCTCTCCTAAATTTTCTATATTAAACTTAGTTGGAGAATCTGATAAATATGCTATCTTGTATAGAATTTTGCTATAAGCAGTAATATACTGGAAGAACACTTAACACTTCTGTTGCACTATCCTATAATTCCGTTTTTACCTGCTGCTGAGGTAAAACCTTACCTTTCTTTACCTGCCTCCCCACTGCAAAAGAAAGAAACAGAATCACAGAATAGTTAAGGCTGGAAGAGTCCTCACTCCTACAACCTCCTGCTCAATCAAAGTCAGCTAGAGAGGAAGGGGGGGAAAAAAAACAAAACAAAACAAACAAAAACCCTAACATCTCTACCCCCTGACACCAAACCAAATAAAACAAAAACAAACAATGACAACAAAAAACAGAATGCAGGTGGTTGGAGCCCTGGGACATAATATTTGCATCTGTTTAAAAAACAATTTTGAAGAAAGTATTTATTTAATCAAGGTATTTCATTTAAATGATTTATCATTCTCTCTTGCAGCCTTTGTGGGGATATTTTCATCATATATGTAGGGTAAAATCCTAAGGGTTTGCTCTTTTCAAGTTTTTCTCTTTACTTACTGAAAGGTTAATGTTAGTTCTTCAGTAAAGCAAGCTCATACTTTTTTATACAAAAAATTCAGATTTGCTTTAGAAGATGCTACTAACTGTGTATAAGTGACTACTAATTCTGCATTATAGTGTGTGTAGTAAATAGGCAACAAACGATCTGGAAACTTCAATATGCATTTAGAGCTTTATTCCTCATTTTATTTTAAGTATAGTTAGTTTTAAATTCAGATGACATTTTAGTCTGAGCTCTGATTTTTGATATAAACTGAACTGCCAAGGATATGTATTTGGTAGTAAGTTGTTGCTGGGAACTAACTGGACTAAGAATGATGTTAGTAAAAAAAGTTAGTAATATGATGGTCATTGCTGTTGCCCTTTTATATATTTATATATTCTTGATGTTGAACTTCCATAAACAAATATATTCTGTGCTTTGCTGCAAAAAATACAATATCAGTTTTTCCATATTTTAGATTAAATAAAATAATGAATCAGGTGGCCATTCAGCGGAAGAAGCAGTTTGTTGAACGAGTGCACAGTTACTGGTTGCTTAAAAGGCTGTCTAGGAATGGTGTTCCTCTGTTGAGAAGGCTGCAGTCCAGTTTACAGTCGCAAAGAAACACACAACAGGTATGTGACACACTTTTTACTTAAAAGAAGAAATCAAGAAGTCTCTGTTTTAATAAATACCTATTAAGAAGGAAACAGCATCGAGTGAAAACTTTCCCTTTTTTTCTATATGCAAAAATGGGGAATGTATTATATTAGACATGATATAATTCTTACGACTTTTAAATTTCTTTTAAGATGTACAAAATATTTGGATTATCTTTAGTTTTCCTTAAAAATTTAAAAAAAAACCATTGTCACCAAAGCTCTTCTAGTGCTATGGTTATGGATAATATTACGTCTTTTGGAACTCCTTCCTCAACGTGTCATGAATCTTAGTAAGATAAAAATAAATTTTATTTTAAATTCATTAGAAGAAGCAAATAAAGTTAAACTTTGCAGCATAGAACTAAGAAAAATGGAAAATTTTACAGAGTGAAGGTAGTTGTATTAATTTTACAGTGTTTGAGGTTTGGATTCATTTTCTCCACACCGTTTTCTAATAGCAGAACAACGAACAAATCATGATTGAAGTTAAAAAACCTTTTTATTCCACTTTTAGTTTCACTTCTGACATAGTTAAGCAGGGCTATAGATGAACATAAATTTATATTGATTATTTTGTATATTTTTTACCACAAAAATCACAGGTAAAAATACATCTAAGCTGTTTAAACTTTTATTTATTTAGCAATCAGAATTGCTGAAAATAGGGAAGAGAAAGTTACTGAAGTTTATATCAGAATCAGAAAACAATACTTCTCTTCTTCCCGTTTTTATAATATGATCCATGTTAGAAGTATCAGAAGATCTTAATGTTTCAAGTCATAAGTGACTCTGAGAATAATTAAAACCTCTCGTTTGAATTCTGTGAATAGACCTGTACATGTAATCCTAGAAATGTAGTGAAACAGCATAGTGTAGATATTCTTACTGCATCCTTTTTAAATTAAACTGGGAATATGGTTAGCTGTGCTCTTTGTTGTTCTGCACTTGTTTATGACTTCCAAGGGGATTTTTCTTGTAAAATGCCTTTTAGGACTTATGAATGCATTTTATAGCTTTAAAATTTTGGTATATGAGTATCGTTTACTTGTACTAGATTCAGATTTTTTTTCCCCTTTAGAGGTTAACAAGAGCTTAACTGTTACTCCTGGTTGAATTGAATTGTGTTGTTGTTTGCTGATAAATCATTGATACAGTCATAGAAACACCATGGTCAGCATTGTTTCCTAATTCTTCCTAATTCTTCCTTTTTCTTCTGTATTTCTTTTCTTATATTTTCATGAAAAAAAACCTCACTAATCATTAATTCATTGATGCTATTTTTTTTAACCTTTTAGGTGCAGTTAACTTTGATTATAAATGGGCCATTTTTTATCATTCGTTCCTTCTGCGTTCTCAATTCTATGATACTTTTTTGGAGGGGGTAGTAACTTCCCCAATTATTCCATTTTTGAATTTTGAATTCAGAGTATGATTTGTTATTTATTAGATAACTGCTTATCAGATATCAGGATGAATTTTACACATTAATTTCAATGGTTACAGGACTAAAATTCTGGAGAAAATTATATCGGTGGCATGCTGCTTATTTGGATCATAAATTGTGCGTTACTCACGTAAACTCTAAACCAGAGCATGTTCTTATCCCTTCAGTTCAGTACCAGAATTTTCTGTTCTTCAGAATAGTATATCTGCCAGTTACCTTGTAATAGTTGCAAAGTCCAGGGTGCATGTAGGAAGCACATTCCTAGCTAGACCAGAATTACAGTTTCTGAAAACATTATATTTACTAGTAGATGGTTGGAAGTACTTCTGCTGTTAAGATGTCGTGTTTTCTTCAGAAGAAGAGCAAAATTTCTAAAGAATAAGTTAATAACTGCCAAAGTAAGATAATTATATTTGATGTTTGATTATACAAAAACAAGTTTTAGCTTCTAGCTGTTTAAAATGACTTCATTATTTATGTTCCTGCCCAAACACTTGTTTTTTATTTTTCTTTTAAATTTCAGAACGATGCAGTGTTCTCAAGCATTAAAATACTGCATTGTTTAATTTGAAATGAAGTATTTATACTTCTTGATTTAAAAACTAGAGTACTTGTTTGTGTTGTGGTATTGTAGAGTACTTTGTTGTATTGTTGAAAACTTGTACAGTTGATCTGGGCTTCATCTTTTGAAAAGAAAACAAAAGTTTCAAGGAAAGTTGAATAATAAATGATTCTGATGGAAAATGTGTTGGTAGAGCTTGTCAACGAGTAATACACACTCTCTCTGTCATTGTGCATCTTTCCATACTATTGTCAAATGTTCTTATGAACACCTATTGAAATAATTGTAACTGCAAAGCATTTGATGTGCATTAGTCATGTTTGTTATTCCAAGTATAAGCCAAGCCATAATGAACATTTTAATAATCAGCTGTGGCACTGCTGCTACGAGGAACTCCTCAAAATTGTGCAACATAGATTACTTCTCCAATCACATGGGAAAAGCAAGCATCATTACTTTATAATTTCAGTTTAGACAGGAAGATTCTTTTTGTCTTATTTTATGGAAGAAGTCAAATTATCAAAGAACCATAAATAAATTTTCATTCAGTCCAAGGAACGTATATGCTGAGATACAAATCCAGATTTTTTTTTTTTTTTTCTGAAAAGAAATAATAAAGCCGGATATTCTAAACAAAACTCAGAAATCGTTTTCAGAATAGTTAGTAGAAGATACTTGGATCCTTCTTCATAAACATTTGATTTATTAGAATGAATTTGGCAGGGGAAAAAACTTTCCATGATTCAGAGTAGCTGCCTAATGAGTTACTTTTGAGCTAAATTGGGGTACGCTTTTCAAGGTGATGTTACAAAACTCAGAACAGTCCTAAACAGACTGGAAAGACCTTGGCTTGTATACTGCTAGAAGGAAGACGAACACTCTCAAATTAATGAGATTAATGTTTTTCTTCATCCTGTCACTCCCTTTTCACCTCATGTCAAAGTTTCAGAGGAGAGATTGTGGATATCCTAAACTAGCTTACATCCTCTTTTTTTTCTTTTTTTTTTTTTTTCCCCTATAGTTAAAGAGTATCTTTATAAAAATGAGGCGTGAAATCCAAGCGCAGCAGCTGTTCCTACTGCAGTGAGATTGTTCAAAAACTGTTATTTTGAAAACCAAGTAGAAACTGCTAGTAACTAAGGTCTTAACTGCATTGGAGTTTTCAGCAAGAACATTTCATTAGTTGCAGTCATAAAATGACATTGGCTGATTGTCATACAACGATCTTAAATAGAGTTATAGTGATAATATTTGATCTTGATTAATACAATTAGTTTTGTTTGGCTGAAGTTACACACCCTGTGAAGAGTGAAACTATCCTCACATTTGCATGCAGCACAAGGAATGATTTGTTGGCACACAGTGACACTACTCCCACCAGTATACAGTAGTAGCATATTCTTCATGGCGGGAATTCAGGCTGAAGATTAGTTCTCAATAAATGTATATTCTGAGTGTAGAGTACTAGGAAGCTTCTGTTTTTTTCTTGTTTTGTCAACTAGGGGAAGCTTTATGGATTTGTTGCAGTAAGAAAGAAATTTGGACCAGAACTTCCATGGAGTTTAACAGAAGGAAGGACCTTTGCTTGTCAGAAAGCTTTATTATAGAACTAAAAACTTGGAAAGGAGGAAGTTTAAAAAGGAATTTTATATTAGCTTTTGTTAGGTATGAGAAGCCTGTGCTCTTTTCAGTTTGTGTGAAACTTTAATCTTAGTAAGGTATATGTTGTATATCAAGCAGTAGGTCAGTGTAAAGGGGATTAATCACAGCTGACATTGCCATATATGCCAGTGTCACTTTACGTCAAAGTAGCATAAATTTGGGGGCTCTTGTTAGTCCACAAGCAGAAGTATCATTCAGGGTTTCATTGTGTGCACAACAAAACAGCAAAGGAATAGATGCTGTTGATACTTCGGGGTCACATCTGCAGATTTAAACCAATGTGGCTGTGTTATGGAGTGGAATCAGGTGTTTGTCCAGTGGGAGTGCCTGCACTGGATCAAGAAGCTGATCCAACTAGAAGAAGAATCATTTCAAAAAACTGAATACAAGTTTTGTTTGTTTGTTTGTTTTAAAAAAGTACAGCTGCATCTCTAGATTTAGTCAAATGCTTAGGTCTCAAGTAAACTACCCCAAAACCTGGTATGAGAAAGTAATCTTTTCCTAGCTCTATTTTATGTGTTCTGCCTAAAAACTAACTTGCTTTTGTTGGCTGAGCTTTCAGCAGGATCAGTTCTTAGGCAATTGCATAGGGCAAAAGAGCAGACAACATTGCATGGCTGCTAACAAAGAGAGGACAAGATCTCAGCTTTGCGCAACAGCCAAAGTTTATCTTTGGTCCTGAAAAATAGTAAAACCATGGAAAAAAAATATATAGCTATAATATCAGGTAACAAGTTACTTTTCTTCATATGAGGTCTGTGCTCCAAAGTGATGAGGTGTGTGAGGACAGGCATTAGTGGCAGTGCGAATTTTCAGGTGAGTCCCTGAGAAGTCTAAGGAATAGAAACTGACTATACTAATACTTATTCTACTGTCAAAATTAACTCTGAAATGCCACTCTTACAAGTTAAATTATGTAAAAAGTATCTAACTCTGGGCCTAATTAGAAGAAAGGGGACTGTCAATAGTCGCAGTAATTAGGATGAGGAAATACAATTTTATGCCTCCAATTTTTCCTTTTTTTTTTTTTTTTTTTTTTAAAGAGGAACAAATCTTTGTTTCCAGATTTCAGTATTTTATACAGAAAATTAGGGATTCTGAACTGTAGTGCAGTAAGAGATTTGAAGAAAACAAACTTTGGAACTTCTATAGGTACTTATGTTTGCAGTTTCAAAGTACATAAAGAAGTAAAATATTGTGTGGATCTTTTGAGTACTCGCAAATGTATTAGGAATTTTTAAACTACCAGTCCTTGCAGCTTTATTTTTAGAATCTTCTGTCTGAAAAATAGTAAAAATTTTATTTAGAGGATCTGTAATATTTCTAAACTTCAGTTAGGAAATTATTTTGCTTGTAACAGCCTGTAATATAATCATTTCCATTGTCCCCAAGCAGTTGTCTCTATTCCTCTGCCATCTAATATTTATAGTTTACAGAATTTGGATACATGGATTTAAAAGGAAAAAAAAAAAAGTTGCTTATCGTAGTTGCTTGACGTGGGCTGTATTTACAGTCTTGATGGTGTTTTAACTTTTTCAGAAACTATTTTTATTTTCCCTCCTCTTCTCCCTTTGGTGGATAATTGATTTCATTTCCTGTCCTTATAATTCATAGTCATCTTTTTACTCTGTTATGAGTGATCCTGTGTCTGCTGTCTTGTTTTCACCAGGTTTGAGTTGGACAGTTCTGAAAAAACTACTAGTGTTCTTGCTCGTTTGGATTTCAGTGTTAAAACATTTGATCTTATTTTGCAGCTTATTAGATTCCTAAATTGCCATTTACTATATTAATATTTCTCATGTAACTTGTCTTCATCAGAGGATTGCTTTCTGGATTTACAGATGTTACTTTCAGCTACAGAATTTAGAAATTGAGGCTGTCCTGACACTATTTTCGGTTGTTGTTTTTGTTCTGCGGAGTGAAGCTTATGGCTGAGTGCTGTGACTGTAAAACAAGAGTTTCTCCTTTCCCATGCATATGCTGTATAATTGTATTGTATAAAGATTAGTGTTTTCAATTTTTGTTAAAGCCTTTTGATTATTTTCTTAGAGAGAAGATGATGAAGAAATGCAAGCGTTAAAAGACAAATTGAAGTACTGGCAAAGGCTGCGCCATGATCTTGAAAGAGCACGTTTGCTAATTGAACTTATACGTAAGCGTGAAAAATTAAAACGAGAACAGGTCAGTAGACTAACAATTTGATGAAATTTTTCTAAAACAAAAGATAGTTTAAGTATTCTTGCACAAAAGTTTTGCAGTAAGAATTTGTCTTTAAATCTTTATTTGGGATCAAGAAACATGGGTACACATGTGTGCGCACACTGATAGTTTAAAACAGAATTATTTAATAGGCCTTTCAGTTACACTTTTAAAGAAGGTGCATTTCTAACTTGAAAAAACAATTGGTTCTGCCAGCAACTATACTGAGGTTTTTTTAATTGCAAATAAATAAGCTGCATTTAAATCATACGGCATTATGAAATATTAATAGTGGGAGAAGGGAATTGAGGAATTGATAAGAAAGCATTGTGTAATAAACCTGTGAAGGCAAAAAGTTTGACCTACTGTTAAGTTGTTAGCCATCCTTTGCTATACAAACAGCACTCAATTTCTGTCTTCTATAAGCTGTACAATTCACTGCAAGATAATGATCATTGGAAAATCTTGGATACATTCATGTATCATTATAGAAAAATACCTGTTTGTGTGTCTTTGCATGTCATTATGTATACTTTGCATATTGTTATTTGGCACACATATATGCACATATGCTTGTAAACATAGCATTAATGTATCATTGCTATAACAAACTTGTTTCAATGTTGGTATCTTTCTAAATGTCCTGAAAATAAAGCTGTAAAGGAGTCTTAAAATAGACAAAAGTAATGGCAATTCTAAACAGTAACCAAATATTTGAAAAAGCTGTCACTTTTTAAAAATGATTTTATTCGCATTTACATAGAACGAACACATTATCTTTTGAAACAACTTTTTTTCTTTATTTTACTTGGCCTGTTAACATTGATC
The DNA here is from genome assembly GCA_013398735.1 of Nothocercus julius. Lineage (NCBI taxonomy): Eukaryota > Metazoa > Chordata > Aves > Tinamiformes > Tinamidae > Nothocercus > Nothocercus julius. The sequence goes on from VZSV01000031.1 coordinate 5,690,636, forward strand.
ACTGTTGTAAATTCGTTTGCTACATTTTGAACATAGTTACACAACTACAACAACTTAATTTTAAGCAGCTTACCCTTAAATGTTGGTTCTTATTTTCGCAGCTGGCTGTGTTATTACACAGTAATTGCTTTGCATGTGTTTAATTAAAAAAAAATACAGTTAAAAACTAGAACAAAAAATAGTTCTTAAAACATGAATCTGAGTTCTAAAAAATTGTAAAGCTGGAGTTAAGTTGAGTTTACAGCAAAGGGATGAGAGTGAATATTTAGGCGTTAGGTGAAATTTTATGTCAGACCAATGCCGACTAATGAAAGTAGCATAAGCTCTAGAAGTGATTTTTTTGAAAATAGATTTTTCTTTGATATTTCAACTAAGGAACTCAGTGTCTTAAATTCTTGTATCAAGTACTTTTCTCTTGCTGCAGAACAACTCAGAACACTATCTTAATGAAAAGTACTTAACTGGGTAATTATTGCTTGTTTAGGTCAAGATTGAGCAGGTTGCTATGGAGCTTCAGCTTACTCCATTCACTGTACTTTTGCGGTCAGTTCTGGATCAGCTGCAGGAAAAGGATCCTGCTCGTATATTTGCTCAGCCGGTGAACCTTAAAGAGGTATGTCTTGAACTTGATGTTTCCAAAATGCTTCCTCACGTCTGGATGCAATTTGCTTCATTTAATAACAAGAAATAAGTAATGGCACTGCAGAATTGGGAGTAGTGTTATATATTTATTTATACTTATTTATTTGTTTATTTCTATTCTGGTAACTTACATTATGACTTAACTGCTGTGAAAATCTGTTTATGTTCATCTACCCAAATAATTTCCTTTGGGAAACACTAGCATGGAATAAAGTGAGCACATATAAACCTAAACCACTTCATGCAAAGCTAAAAAAGGCTAAAGAGTTTAGGATGGTTCTTTTTTGTTTTACCTTTTCTTTTACTTCTGATGTAATGTTATTTGATAAAGCAAGTTTGAAGGAATTCTTAGTAAAAATTTAAAATGTGGATAGCATGTTTTTATTTGAAGATTAAATTCCCACTTTTTTTAATCTTGGAAATCAAATTATCTCAGGGCATATGTGTATAGATACGTGTCCATGCATGTGTGCGTGTACGCGCACACACACACACACACACACATTCTTCCAGAATTCTAGAAATAAATATTCTGGGCATCTGTTATTAGAGCTCAGGTTTATTATCTGGGATTCAGAATCATGTAATGTGTAAGCTTCTGTTGATGTGTAAATTTGGGAAGATCAAAAGATGCAATTTTAAGCTACATTGCTCAGCTCCTGATTTGAGGTGTTGACAAATATGAGGACAAAAAAAGAATCGGTTAATAACTAATGTTACTTTGTCTTTAATAAGATAATTTGAATATGTTTTTAACTATTTTTGCTTTAAATATTTATTCAAAGGTTCCAGATTATTTGGATCATATTAAACACCCTATGGATTTCTCTACCATGAGAAAACGGTTAGATGCTCAAGGCTATAAAAACCTCAGTGAGTTTGAAGAAGACTTCAATCTTATCATAGATAACTGCATGAAATACAATGCAAAAGATACAATATTCTATAGAGCTGCAGTGCGGTTAAGAGATCAAGGAGGAGTTGTTCTCAGGCAAGCTAGGCGAGATGCTGAAGGGATCGGTTATAATAATGAAACTGGAATGCACTTACCTGAACGGCCTAAACTTGAGTCACCCCAGCCTTTCTCATGGGAAGAAGGTAAGGTGCTTTTGGAATTTTTTAAGTTATGTTTTTCATTAAATACAGACTCTACATACCTTACACATATTTAAAATTATGATCAAATCAAAATTTTTTCAGTTTTCCGATGAGAAATATATTTTTTCCTAATACAAGCTTTTTCTTTTGATGATTCAGTTGATTATCTTCTACTGCTTCCATCATTATTTTAACTTAGAGTTAATTTAAAATTTAATTTTAAAAAAATGGATTTTGAATGTTTTCTTTTCCATGGTTGTATATGCCCATAAGTCATAGAACATGTCTGCTAGTGTGTGTAAAAATAAGCACATACTTAAATTGCCTATTCAGTCAGGAATTTAATGTTTAATAATAGTTCTGTCTTCTTCAATTAAAAGAAAGCAAGTTGGAAATATTCAGAATTAAAAAGTCATCTTTTATCTTAAAAGCTGCAAAATTCAAGATATGTGCCAGTGAAGGAGAGATAGCATGCTTTGTTTATGACCATAATCCCACCCTGCTCTTTGAAAAGAAGCAAATTATGTGTTAAGATGTCTTCCTTCAGAGCTAAAAATTCTTTGCTCCTCTACTTAGTTTTCTTAAACAGCAGCCTGATCAAGAAGAATTCTAGTAATATCACATAGGAGTTCTTCACTGTTGGCAGTGAAGTTACTAAAACTGCAGTCAAAGTAGCTTTCTGGCATTTTTTTTTTAAATTCCAGAATGTGATTTTTTTTTTTTTTTTTTCTCGATATAGCTGTTAAGTCTGGTAAAAATTAACATGTTTTCTGTTACACGTATTTTGACTTCAGTGGATAGATTACTGAATCCTGCAAACAGAGTGCATATGTCCTTGGAAGAACAGCTGAGAGAGTTGTTAGAAAAGCTTGATCTCACCTGTGCAATGAAATCCAGTGGGTCAAGGAGCAAAAGAGCAAAACTGTTAAAGAAAGAAATCAGCGTTATCCGCAACAAACTAAGTCAGCAACACAACCAAGCTCCTCAAATAGAATCAGGTATTGGAAGTTTTGAAGAAGAAAGTGCAACATTAGAACAAGAAGGAGAAGAAGAAGGTAAGATTTTAAACTCTATTTCAGTACTACTGTGGAACTCCTCAATCAGGTGGTTTGATCATATTCTAAAATTTATTATATTAATAATTCACATATTTTTAAATGGCCGTTTAGTGCTTGTTTACAGTTAATACGTTAAGACTATCATTATTTGTTTTTTAACCAATATCCTTTCCCCAAATAGCAAGGATTTAAAAAAAAAATCAGAAATTGAAATAGAAACAATATCAGAATGGAAATGGGTTTGGAAATCTCAATGCCGTCTAGTACTTTTCAAAATCCAAAATGAAGAAATGTATACAGGGGTCATGTGATTTAAGTCAGTGGTACTGACTCCAGCTGCCCTACTGTCTTTTTTTTTTAAATAAATCTAACTAGTGATAGGATTCACCAAACTTGATGTTTTATAATGAAGGCCTCCATGTCTAACTGCCCTTCCCTGGTGTCCCTCTTGGTCCTCAAAATAATGATCTCAGATCCTTATCTGCTTCTTGGTATTTCCCAACTAATTTTAATGAGAGCAACACACAAGAAAGAGCTGACTTTAGGTTACGGTGGAATATTGTGTTGACTTTTTGAAATCAGTTACTGATGTCTTTATTACTCTTCCTTAAATGACACGTTATTGACAGTTTGTTCAATGATCAGCATTTCATTCTGTTCTCTAAAAAGTTATGTCATTATTTAATTTTCTTGAGGAGAGGTAGAGGCATGTCATATCTTGACTAACTGCATCAGATGAGGGAGGAAAAGATGGAAGGGAAAATGGAAGCATGGTTAAAAACACTAATTTGTATAGAGCAGCTTGATGCTATCAAAATTTTTGGAAGTTGAACTGAATAAAATGCCTGTCTTCAACAACAGTTCATACAGCAGCTTGCTGTTTAATTCTTAGTGTGATTAAGAGAACCTGTATTTCAAAACTGTAAATTGCTGGAGATTAGAGTGATGTGGTAGAAAAACTGTACCTGATGAAGCATCTAACTTATGCATTTAATTTTTAGGTGCTAATTATTCTTAAAATGTTTCATGGTGCTTAGAGTTTGTTGGGAGGGGGGAGGGTTCCCCACCTCCCGCTTTCTTATACCTTCCTGTAATGGTACCACTGAACATATAGTTATTTAGGGAAGTACTTTTTGGAAGATAATAAGTATACTACTTTTTTTGTTACTTTTAACTTAACATTTTTAGGGCAGCTAATAACCAGTAACTATTTTCTTTAATTTGAAATACTTAATGCTCTTTATTATATTATCTAGAGTTGATTGGCATCATGGTTATAATTACGATCCAGTCAAGAGCAGTAAATGTTAATTCAGATTTAGATTTTGAAATGGGATGTGGTTGGAAGAGGAAAGAAACAAGCTGCCAAAAAAAGAGAGAAAAAGTAGTCAGTAGAATCGTCTGATGAGAATGTGAATCTTTACATGAGCCGGCTTTAGAATTGCCCTCTGTAATTCTGTTTTGAATTTCTAATAGTGACAAACTGTGTCTTAAACTCCTGTGGCATGTGATACCAAAATAACTCAATGAACTTGGTCTTGTGTTATCGAAAGAGTTGAAGGGCTTTCTGTGCTTAAATCTTTGTTTTAGTCTTTGAAAAGATTTTTTTTGAATCTTTGGAAATGAATTTTAAAATGCATTGTAAGAAAATTAAAATCAGTTAAAAAAGCATAGGACATTCTTAAGACTTTCCTTTTTTTAATGGTGCTATAAATGTGTTTATCTGCCTATAGATCTCATTCTTAAGGTCTTCTTGAAATATTATTTACCAATTCAATTTCTTGCATGCCTTGAAAGAATGTGAACATCGTCACGCTTTATTTTAACAGTGTATGTTATTAATAAGAATTATTTCATACAGAAATTTATACAGATGGAGCAATCTTTTTGATATGCACAAGATACTCATTTCAAAATATGCATTGTGGAGCCAAAATCAAAACAATACATAGATAATTTTTAATTCATGGCAGATACAGGGTTTAAACCCTTATTGTTTCACAATTTTTATTCAGATGACAGAAAATTAACAAAAATTTTGTTTGACAGCATAAGTGTTTGTTGGATACATTGTTCTTACGCAGCTACTGTAGAATAAGCATTGTCTTTCACCTTATTAACTCATATCTTAAGAGTCTTCCTGTTAAAACTAGAAAGTTTTAATATCTGTGTACATTTTTGTTGATAATTCTGGGTTAGGAAGTTTTCACTTGTATTTGGGCATACTCTGAGAGTAGAATGTTGTTTTGTGTTTTTCCCCATCACTTGGGATGGAAAGCTAAAATTAGCTCTGTACGCTCGTAGTTACATCTCCATTACATTTTCCCAGCATCAAACTGTTGAAATTAACTGGGAAATGATTGTATAAAAGAAGGGGAAGGAAGAAAAAATTGGTAGAGGGTGGTTTTTCTGACTTCTCCTGTCAAGTCTGCAATAGTGTATTTGCTAAATAGTGGCTAGTAAAGCAGCAATTTATTTATTTATTTATAGTTAAATTAAACTGCTATCCACAATGCTATCCACAATTGTAAAGCAGCTTTGCAAAACGTGCATGTCTGTAAATTTTATAATACACACTAGCTCAGTCTAATAGATCAGGTTAGAATTACAGCTTTTTAAAATACTTACTTGATAAAATTTGCCATAGGCAGGTAAGATGGATATACAAGACTGTAAAATGTAATTTATCAAACATCCTGCTCTAAAGGTGGTGTAGCTACATTTAACAGATAAATCCTACACTGCCCCAATTTTTCATTAAACAATCAAAAAAAAAAAGTTCTTAGATTTAGTTATGAAATTAACATTACTGCTTGAGAGGTAAAAAGTATTTATCCAGGTGTAAATTGTTAACACACCAAATATAAACACCTACTTTTCATCCATGTTAGATTCCCAGTATGAAAGTAGGAACTATTAACTAGGACAGACTGTTGCTAGACAAGGTTTGTTTTTAAAATGTTATGCTTTGTTTCCAAACAACAATTTATTTGGTGGGCTGCACATTTATAGTGAGTTTTATAATAGACTTTCTAACTACGAGTTTTCAAAAATCACACTCTATTTATAATTTTTTCAGGAGATAAATCTCCCCCTAAACTTGAACCATCAGATGCATTACCTCTTCCTTCAAACTTGGAGACTAATTCAGAACCACCAACCCTCAAACCAGTAGAACTCAATCCAGAGCAGAGTAAGCTTTACAAAAGAGTAAAATTTGATAATGAATTATATAGCACTTCCATTCAGAAAGAAATAAATGGACACACTCCAGAACACTTACTTGACAGTAATCTCAATGAGTCGACTGTTTCTGCTGTAGCTGAGTCATCAACTGATGTAAACAGACGTACATCCATTCTCTTCTGCAAATCGAAAAGTATAAGCCCCCAAAAGTCTGCAAAGAACACTGAAACCCAGCCAACTTCTCCACAGCTAGGGACCAAAACCTTTTTGTCTGTAGTCCTTCCAAGGTTGGAGACACTTCTGCACCCAAGGAAAAGATCAAGGAGTGCATGTGGAGATACTGAGGTTGATGATGAGTCCCCTGTAAAGCGCCTGGACACAGGTAAATGTTACACAATTTATTTCAATGGATACATCTTGAAAGATAGCATACCTGTTAATTTTTGACCTACGTGTAATTGTTAATCCTCAGTTTAGCAGGTTTTCCTTATAGCTGAATAAGCATGTACAGCTATTTGGTTACTGTAGGAAAATTACCAATTCATCGTTAAGTTGGCTCTTACAGTTGGACTTGGAGTAAACCAAGTTTTACCATTTCACAGATTTCATTTTAGTAAGTAGATTTTCAAGTTACCTCTGTGTATGGTGTTTCAGTTGCATTTTTTCAGTTATTTTCTATTTCCTCTGTTGCATCCTATAAAAAAAGGTAAATGAGCTTGTCTTTTTGGAAATTTCCTGCTGAATTACAAAGCAACCTCATATATGATGCCAAACCTAGAAAACTCTGGAAGGGCATGGAAAAATCCATTATCTGTGAACAACTTTATTTTGCTGTAATATGACTGCATGCATATTCTGAGGTTGTACAACTGATAACTATATGTGAGATGGTGTGTATATTTACATGTTATATAGCAGTGTTAAGATCCCGAAGTGTAATGATGTTTCTTCTGTTTCTCAAGTCTGTGAGCTTGCATATTTAAAGTTGAAGAATCTAAATGCAAGATTACAATCTTAATGAGGCTTCTCCAAACAATTTAAAAGCTAATTTTGATGATGCAGTGTAGTTGAGAAACTAACTACAGCTTTTCTTCATGAGCCGTAGTTCTATTTGGAGAAAATTGAATGAAACGCTATTTCAGGAAGAATAGCAACATCAGGAAATTTCTAAAGTGCATTTCCTTGTTGTTTTTCATGATGTTACAACTTTGATTACCTTTTAAAATAAGCGTTCTGTTTCCTTGTTGTGTTGGTAACACATCTGCTGGTACAAATACAGCATGTAATTTTTATGCCTTTGAATGAAAGCCATAAAAAATCAATTACAAAATTATTTATTGTGAAGATATGTTCTGAAAGGTGTGGGGGGAGTTGTTTTCTTTTTTGGAGAGGGGAAAACAGAGGGAAGTCTTCTTGTCCATCTATTTCCCCCACTCCCATTCTTGATTTCTGTTTGAGAAAGGGTAGAAAGAACCCATTTATCTGATCTGATAAATTAGGAAAGCACATGTTCTTAGCAGGAATAATAAGAATGTTCTTAATGAAAAACTTGCCTAATTCTTAATAAATAAATCAATAAATCAGAATTCTGCTCCTCTTCTTGTGGTGTACATGTATGAGACAAGTACGCTTTGATTATCTTTTTTTAATGCATAATCTCTCCTAGATTTAATGTATTTCTCATTTCAGAGTATTTATATATATCACATAAAAAGGAAAAAAAAAATCAGAAGAAATTTTGTGTTGCTAAAATTATTTATGTAGCCTGTTCTTGAAACTCATGAAAATTATGCCTAGAAATAAAAGTTAAATAGTTCTGTCTAATACATAGGAGCATCTATGTTGTCCATTGTTTTGTTTCACTTTAGAAGAGACTGTGTCTGGTAATGGAACTTTTAGCCAAACTGAATATATCCAGAAGTTTGAATCTCTCTCTCCCCTTCTATCTGTTATTTTATAAGTATGTATATGTGTTCATTAAATCTTATTTCCATTTGCAATCAAAAATTTTGCTTTCATATTGAGAACTTTATGCGGTATTTTCGAACTTGTGGCATCTTAACGAATTTCAGCATTTTTTTTATTGTTGGCTATTTTGAGCTATGGCTTGGCAGGAATTAGTTCTGCTTGCACAAACCCCAAATGCTCTACAAGATGTAAACCCGATTGAATTATTTCAGTTTTGTTTATGCAAACTGTGGTGAATTCATGCAGATACTTATGCTCAGTTAAAAAAAAGGATGAGATGATCTATACAGTAAATTAATATTCCCCTTTCCCCCTCCCTATTTGGATGTTTATCATGAGTTTGTAATTTCAAGATACGGTTTTCTCCCACACCTTATTCAGTCTTCTGAAAATATTCTGCCTTAATGTAACTTTTATTCTTAAGAAAGAAGTTCAAAAGAAGACTCAAACTTACCTAATCTAGCTCAGTAAAGCCATGCTTACTTCATCTATTGTTTCATTGTTCTCATTAGCTACCTATTATCATGCCCTTTTGAATTACTTACAAGGTGTGTAGTATTGCTGATTTGGTATTCAGAAAGACAGAGAAAGATCTATTGATCTGGTGCTTTGATGGATAAGATGTTTCAAGTATTGTTGATTTTTGTTTTCCATATACAAGTTAATTATTCAAATACTGTTTTTTATCAGAAATAAATGGTTATGGAAAACCAAAATTTATCATTCTGGGAGGACTGAAAACAGTTCAATTTATACATGCCTTCCATTTACAGGAAACCTAATAAAAAAAATATACAGCAATAGTGCAGTGTACCTTAAATTTTTATTCCATAATGGTCTACCAAGTCACTATTTCTTACATAACACATCTTTCTCCATAGTTACTGTGTGGAAATTTAGATTGCATAAAAGAGAAGTGTGTATAGGTTTCCTATGCCTGCTTACTGTATATTTTTTTGATAACTTAAAAAATAAAGCAATTGAAGAAATAAAGAGGTTGTTTTTGCTCAAGAAATCATGGTCAGAGAATAATTAAGTGGGTGGTTCCTTAAGTTGAGACTGCTACATCTAAACTAAGATGAAGTTTGTGACTATTGCAAAATATATATCATGTACTTTCCTTGCGTTTTGTTTTTGTTGTTGTTGGAGACCTGCGTCCTTTTCATCAGATTAATAACTTAATTGGTGTAGCTGTTAGAGGAAAATGAAGGTGATGAGTGGATAGAAGATAGATTTTTGGTGGCCACTAACAGGTGTGCCTTTTGAGTATTTTGGAAATTTGTTCTGAATCTAATTTACCATTTTATATTTTTCATTTTTTAATCAATTACCTTTTAGCCTTTTACAAATCTAAGAAAGAAATTCAGTTATTCTTAGTAGTCTGTATTCTAGGCCGAACTGAAGTAGTTAAAATTTGTTCTCGTAACAGAGTTATGTTCAGTCCTCATAAAATTAGGATCACAAATAGTGATTAATGCATTACAGTACATTTGTTTTTTCATTATTACTTGGCTAAGCATCAGTAATGAAGTATTTTACTGGAAGGTACTATTTGCTCTATTATTCTCGCTACCAATTGCACTGAGTTTTTCTCAGGCCACTTGAAACAGATGTCAACAAATACTTAAACCATGGATCAATAAATTATAGCACTTAATGGTTTAAAAAAAAAAAACTTTGATGTCTAAATTTATAATTTCCTAATGCACACTTTGCATATGGATATCAGTATTTGACAAATCTAATTATATCCTGTTAAAACAGTTAATAAATGTTGATCTGATTTTGTTTCAGTCTTTGCACTATAAAGTGCTTGATGGCACTTAAGACTGGTATGCAGGCTGTCAATATATGAATTCCACTTAGAGCCGATACAGTATCGTATTGTAAAGATGACTACTTTTGCTCAGTTTTATTTGGTGTCATAAGGATAGAGATTCTGTTTTGGGATAAGATAAATATGGATTATTTCTTGTACTCTTCAACATTTGATTTATAATAAATCTCTGATTCTCTCTGGAGCAAAGGCCAATCAGATTAAATGTCAAATGGACTTCTCCCTAAATAGGAAAAAAAAAAAGTAAGTAAAATACACATATTTAAGAGCATAACTTATGTCCTCTGTGTAAAATGCAGCTTAAATCAGCTAAAAATCAGTCATCTCAGTTAAAAAAACTAAATAGTCAAAATTATTGAATTCCTGTTAGAATGGACAAGAGTAACAGTGTATACCCATTTTGTATGTAAAATCTAATAATTTGATGAAATCAACTGACAAAGTCCTCATACTTTGAATAAAACTATTCTTTTTTTTTTTAAATACATACTGATTGCTTCCTGTAAAATCTGATGTGAAATTTAGATACTAAGCACTTAGTGAAGGCCAAAACTGTCAACTTTATTTCTCCAGGAAGTTTCAAAACATAAACATTTAAAAATAGTTTTGCAAACTGAAAGGAAGCATTGGAATTTGTGAGTGCTTGAGATGAGTTGTCCCCTGGTTGTTAAATGAGTCAGTGTAGAGATACGGGGGTTACAGCAGCTCAGCTGCCCGTAAGTACCCAGGAGGCTGAGAAAGCAGGAAAGATGCCAATTTTGAATGCTATCAAAATTTCCCAGGGAGTGGGGACTCATGTATTTTTCTGATTGTTTTTGACAAAGTGGCAGGTTTTTTTGCTGGAAGTGCTGTCTTTGAAAGCACCATCTTTAGAGGGTTATTTTATAATACTAATTCTTAGCACCCAAATTGCAAATATCATATTTTCTATTATCAGTATAACTGAATGCTTTTGTAATAGTAAAATATTGCCAGAAAACCCTTCATTTTTTTCTTGGTGCTGTAAGAATTGTGGACATTTTTACAAAACTTCATCATTTCATTTTCTTGTACTACATAGCACCCTTTTTGGGGGCGCTTTTAACTTTCTAAGAAACAGAATATTGTGGTCCTTTATGATTCATCTTTGGCAGTTAATACTAAATCATTTTTTTGTGTGGTGCAGATGATGATCAGAGAATTAATGCACTTTTTTTTTTTTTTTTTGAAGGCACATTTAAAGAGGGAGAAAAAATAAAAGCTAGTGAAATTGGAGATCCACATTATGCTTATGAATTGAGGGCACACTTGCCTTTGTGTTGGGGCTGAGTACAGATGATACAACTTCAGACTCATAAACTTCCCTATACTAAAGTCATTCACACACTCATATCAAGTACATATAAAGTACCAGAATTGATCAGATTGTCATTATATTTGACCTGTTTAGATTTGCTTAAAGGTGTTTTTGTTTGTTTTTTTCCAAGAGTTAGATCATGATAAACATGTGACTTTTAAATCCATCAGTAACTTTGGGCATTGAACTGAAAGGTCAAAAATACAATTATTGCGGGGTTTCTTCCTCTAAAGTCTATATGGGGATAGTTCCCACAGTATGATTGACTGTGAGGTGAATGTCTCATGAAATTGGAAGTTTTTTTTCTGGATGAGAACAGATACTGTAGTTGCACGCACAGATATCTCTCAGATCCAAGAGAGATAATGGATTACAGTGTTGTCATTCTAATATTTCAAACTTGGGATTACTCCTGAAGTCAGCCAGTGAATTGTTTTGTTTTCTTTCTTTTCCTATACAATGTTTTATGTTCACCTGAGGTATATTAAAAAGAAAAAAAGGGGAGTGGGGTGGCAAAGACACTAAATCATAAACGCATAAATGTTACATTTTTCTTAGAAACAGTTATATTACAGTGATTAGAAAGGCAGTTTTCATATCTGGTTTGCAAAGATCTGTGTTACAATTTCAGTAGTAACTAGCATTATGGCTTTTTTTTTTTTTTTTTTTTTTTGATATTTTTTT
>VZSV01000031.1:5713295-5732909 GCA_013398735.1 Nothocercus julius
TTTTGCCTTGGGAAGATAATTTCTGTAGCTGCAGAAATGTAGAATATTGGTCTGTGATTTAGATTACTAGCCAGTTACTTTAGTAAGGGTAGTCCTACGTACCAACTGTTGACCTCTGTGGAGTCTTGTGTTAAAAATCTTAGAACTAGATGAGAAGAGGTCATATGGGACTGCACATCCTTTTGATACTTTAGAGCAGGAGATAAGGGCACCTGTCTGCCGGAACGGTGATTTCTGTCATCAGTATGTATTTCTGTATCACCAATGCACATCTCCCCAGAACATACTACCTTCTGGTGAGAGGCAGCCAACCCCAACCCTAGAGTATGTGAGATTTGGATAGAAGTGAAGTACACAGAAAGGGTGAGACTTGGTAGGTTTGTTTGGGCGCATGGAGTGACAACTGTTCTGTGCTCTGCTGGCCTAGAAATGTCATCTGTAGATGGTGCAACTCTCGGTTGTTCATGCAGTGGAGGAGGTGGTAAGGTTGAAAATAATGTAATAGAGAAATTAAGCTTGTTAGAGTGGGATGAGGCATATAGAAATGTAGGACAAATCTGTTGGAAAAAAAGCTTTGTTCATATGTTCATGATTGGTATTAAATTGCTTAAGGGAATGATGTTAATGCACCCATGTCAAACGGTCTTTTAAAAACGAAGAGAATTTAATATTTCTTCTCTTGTGAATGTGGTATATTGAGTGTATTAAAATAATTCCTCTTCAGATTCTTTGATCTCATAAAAAAAAATTCAGGTGTGCAGTAGAGACTGTGGAGGAAAAGATTTCTACTTTATGTGAAAGCATTTCTATCTACAGTTGAAAAATTTGAATTTGTAACAAAAAATGGAAGAGAAAGTAGTTGCATTTTTATACATAGTTAGGCTGTGGGCAAAAAAGGGAACATAGTGGATATTTGCTAAAGGAAAATTGTTAATTTTTGCGTATTTTATGAAATTAGAGCTTACTGCTTTTATTGCAAGATGTACTGATAAATCTAAAATTAAAGTTCCAAGTCTTATTTGTAGCAAATGAAGTTAGTTACTGAGTAATGGTTTTAATATTAGTACCTTTGTAGTTTCAGCCTACCAAAATGTGGTAAAGGTAAACCAGCACTTATACGAAGACACACATTGGAAGACCGAAGTGAATTGATATCGTGCATTGAAAATGGAAATTATGCCAAAGCAGCAAGAATTGCAGCAGGTAAGCACAGACAGTTGTATTCCTAAGAATACAATAGAATTATATTTTGTGTCTTTACTTAACAGATTCTAGCTTTCTTATTTTCTCTGCTGAAATACATGATAGTATTCTGAAAGTGCTGTTCATAGCATTGCAGAAACTACTAGTGCATGCTATCAACTTTTTAAAATTTTGAAGAGAAAGTAGTTATACCAGGTTTCTTGAAAGCTAAGGCTTTTTTTTTTTCCTGGTGTGAATAAGGCTACTCTAGTAGTACAAGCAAAATTTGAAATGAGGTACTACTTGTGTTTCTGTTGACATTGTTTATTTGAGCTTTCCGTTCCAATGCTTATTCTTTATTTACTCTTTTGCATAAGAATGTTGAAAGTAAGAAGTCCCCTTTTATTCAGGAAAAACTGAAATTGAAGAAAATTTTAAACAAATTGGAAATTTCCAAGAATGATGTAATAGTTTACCAAATTTGAGGGAAAATATTTTGCTAGGTGATATGTTTTCTATCAGTTTCTCTATTCTAAATGTATTTCATATGTAGTCTCATCCAAGAGAACTGTGTCTGTGGAATACAGTGTTGCCCCTGCATCAGCCTGGTTGTGTCTAGCAGGTCTATTTCCAGTGTCTAACTTTAGAACTCTTTTCTCCCTTATCTTGGGTGTTCCCTGTCCAGGCCTCCTGCAAGTCTCCCTAATGCAAACAGACTGTTTGCCTTAGCCTGTTATGTCCTTCTCATACAAGTTTTGGTCTATTCTTTGCAGCTAATCTGTTTTCATCTGCTGTTCGGTTGTTCTCGGGTTTAATATTTTTATTACATTTCTACTTGAAATTCCTACACCCCTCTTTACCTAGAACTCTCCTTGGTCCCTCTTGATTATATTTAGCTGCATTATTTTATTTCTTCTAACCTCTGTATTCTTTTGACCACTTTGTGCGTTCTGATACCTCAGTAGATGAAAAAGGGGTGAAACAGGAAGGAAGGCAAGTGAAATGTCTTGCATCTGTTCCATGTATAATTGGAACTTTGTCATGATTTACTAGTAAAATCCCAAATTTTACAAAAAAATGAATTGCAGGATTGTCCATTCTTAGCAAAATATCTCAAACAATTTTGCTTTACAAGTATACGTGCTGTAGAAACAAGCATGGGGAATACTGCTGTGCTGGTTTGACTACTTTGATGATTGATTAGAGGGAAGCAGGTTAGAGGGACCACGTCTCTGCATTTGTCTCAAAGAGCTTTATCCTCTGCATGGTCTTCATTTCACTGGTAAGTTACTAAAGAGATTGAAGAGAAGACTTGCCCAGCCAGGACTTGCACAGTAAAAAGGAAAGTCTCAATTTACCATTTTTGCTAAAGTGTGACCAATCACTTGTTCTGGAGGTATCACAGGTACCTCATGGGAAGCAGAAGGAGTTATGCTGTGCTTGGCATTACTGGCATGAAAGTAGTCTCTGTATGCTCTGTATCTCTGCACTCTGTATGCACAACACTGTGCACACTTTCTCCAGCCATAGTTCAGCAAATAGACTTTCTTGTCTATTTCTTGTTTAAAACAAAATTCATCTTTTTATTTATTTTTCTGAAGTTTCCTACTTGGAATTAAATATTTTAAAAAGGTTTTTAGATATAGTGAGTCAGTAGGGAGAGGGGAAAAAAAAAATAACAAACAACCAAAAAAAAAAGCCAGACAAAACTGCTGATCATACACATTAGTGCAACAACCCGTTTCACCAAACAAGTTCTTACAATGAAAAGATTGCAAGAATCTCCCTTACTGGTTATGTACCTGTGAATTCTTTGAGGGAGCCGTGTTAAGTGCATCCAGTGAAATTATTTGTGCCTCTCTATTTAAATATTGGGGGGTTTGCATCAGCTTTGCAGCTGAGAATAATGTAGGCCTCTTTTTCTTTGTTAGCCGCCCTTAAGAACAGGACTCCTTTTATTTATCAGTTACTGTTCTCTGTGTGTTTTCAAAACACAAATAGTCTGTATGTGAAGGACGCATTCATCTAAATATTTATGACTGTCTAGTTGTTATCTGAATATTATATGCACTGGTCATAATAGAGTAGAGAAGTAAAAAAGCTGTCTAAAATTACTGTTTCTGTTGTGTTGGAAGTTAATTTGATCAGCTGTTTTATTTTGAGGCACTACCAGAATTGTACATTCAGATTTGGTATGTTTTTCCATAAAATTCAGCATTTACTCTCCAAAGTATAGGAATGCCTATATGTATTATTTTGGTGCTTATACACCTGAAAAATACCGTTATGGCTTTTCATAAGAAGGCAAATAACATCCTAGACTGATATTTAAATTTCTCTAAAGATATGCACAAAGGAACAAATAAAAGATTAACCAGTCAATAGATTTAATAGCTGTTTTTACAAGGTTATTTTAGTTAAGTAAGCTCCTGCTGTGATATCAAATCATTAAGAAATTTTGCTTTATAATAGCTGGTGTTTTATAAAGTGGGGGATCTCTAAAAGTTTATTTCCCAATAAAGTGTTTTGTCCTAGAAAAATTGTCCTAGAACATATTGCAGAAAATGACTGCCCTCTTCTGCTGATCACCTTAATCACTTCCTCTTTGCTATTTGTAAGACTTTGCTTTTATAAGGTTTGAGACCACCTTCTGCTAACTCTTTCCTTGCTCTTCACATAGAAGGTAAATCTACCTTTCAGATTTCGGTGCACTTTTTGCCCGTGCCCTTTGTAAGTGCTAGCAGATTTGGGAGAACTGAAGATCTTTATGTTTACCTTGGAAAGCAGAGAGCTCCTTCTATCTAGTATTACCTTGCACTAAAAAATTGTGACCGTAAAGGATCTTTTGATAGCAGATACAGTGAGTGCTTCATCTTCCCAGCTCCTGCTCTTTCATCCTGTCTTCATACTGCCTCCTTTTCCAGTTCCATATTGAGGGGCTGATAACCCACTGACCTTTCTTACCTGTAAGTCTTTAGGGGACCACAGTTATAGCTGATGGAAGGATTTAAGCTTGTCCTTCAGCTTAGTAGTGAGCTACTGAGCTGTAAGTGGTAGAGCAGAGCAGTAACATAAACAACTCTTGTTATACTGCCTGCCGAGAAGGAAAAAAACACTGTTAGAGCTACATAATTCTTTGCATCCTGCTAATCGTCTTGAACTCTCTTGCACAAAAGGGCTAAGCAGAGACCACGAAGACTGATTTAAAAATGTATATATCAAATAAGCAGTCTAAGTTGTCAGGTGATAATCATGTTACAGGTATGTACAAAGCCTTTGAAACATTCTTGCAAGTTGTGTTTGCAGTGCCACCATCTCTTTGACAGGACTGTCATATTTTCAGAAGAAACTATTCATTTGGGGGACATTGGTTTTATGTTTTGAGATTTTTGCAAAGGGAAGTGATTATTAGAGTTTGAATGCTTGTTTTCTGGGAATTAAGATGTCTTAGGATGTGCAGTCTCTAGAAGCTTCTAAAAACTTATGTTTTTACTTATGGGCTGGATTCATATACTACTTTCATTTGAAGAGATGTTACAAACATGACCTGTTTCCTGATATTGGGATGAAGGGTGGTATTAGGGATGCATTTTAATTCTAATGGTCATGAGATACGGGTGGGAAATGAAATAAAGAGGGATTATTTAATATTTGATTCTTTACAGTATTAATGTTGAATTTTATTATTATTTCTTCTTAGAAGTTGGGCATAGCAGTATGTGGATTTCAACTGATGCTGCAACATCTGTTCTCGAGCCTCTAAAAGTGGTATGGGCCAAATGCAGTGGATATCCCTCTTACCCAGCTCTGGTGAGTACGCAGCTTCCCCCCACAAGTACCCTGGGGTACTGTTTCTGTTATGAAAATCTTGTTGGATGGATTTCCGATAACTCTTTAAGTTCCCATTCATTTTGAGTCAAAGTGAGTTATTTTGCCCTCTCTAAAGTTTTTCATTAATCCAGTTTATAAAATTATTACAGTATCAGATGCTGAGTCAAAAACTTATTTATCTGTCCCATTATCTGGCTACTTCTCTTGCTACTCTTTCTTATATATGTTTCTTATTATTATGCTACTCATATGTGATCGATGCGTAAAGGATAGACTGATTAAGCATTTGACTGACTTGACAGTCTTAGAACTATGTATTTTCTATTTTTAAATTAATAGAAAGAAATGATCTGCAGCTTATTCAAGACAAAGAGTTGGAATAAATTAAATGATTGTATCCGGTTGTAAATCACTTGACAGGAAGCTGAAACTGTTGTACCCTTATTTTATGAGAAATGCATACAGTTCTATTAAAATTAATAACCTTCAGAAAAAGTGTTTCAATGGCTTCAGGAATTTGTGGGTATTAGAAACTGTATGGGTATTATGGTTCAATTTATATAAAAGACTATAATTTTATGACAGTGATAATACTTGGCAAGACAAGATAGGTTGAAACTAACTAAGACGAGTCAGGTTGAAACTAGTGGAGGGGAGTTTCAGAGCCCTTGGGTGATTTGCCTAAAGAACTGAACTATGTGTGAAAGATATTCACACATACTCCAGTATTATCTTTTTGTTGTCTTAGTTTCCTTAATCCGTTTACTCTGCTATACTGTGGAGTGTGGAACCAGTGTTGAGTTTGGAAAAACAGGGGTTTGTGTATAGAGGAGGAGGTGATTTTTCATGCTTCAAGGATTTTCATGCTTCAACTTCTGCATGCATGACATCTTCTTCCAGAAAGAAATAATCATACTGTACCATAGGCTATTTCTTTCTGTTTCCTTAGGGTTTCTGAAATTCAAAACTCCAAACTTGAGATCAGTTATCACTAGTTGAACTAAGTGAAATTGAAATGTGACTTAGAGAAAAACTGATATAGTAGAAACTGCTCCATAGATGGTCTGTTTTTTTTTTGTCTGGGTTTTTTTGGTTCATCTTGCTTTGTTTTTTGTTTTTCCTATTTATTTCAATTAATTTTACCCCTCTGTCTATTGAACTTAAGCTTAAAAAGTTGCAGGTGTCTGTAATACAAAGCCAAATACACTTTATATACAGTGATTGTTCGGATTATGGTTCTTTTCCCACTAACTTTATTCATAATATAGAAGCCATTAGAGTGGATGATGTAGCTTTAAAAATTAGAATCTGTCCTTTTTTTCTGTTTTTATAGATTATTGACCCTAAGATGCCTCGTGTTGCTGGCCATCACAACGGTGTTACAATACCAGTGCCACCTCTGGATGTATTGAAAATTGGAGAACAAATGCAGACCAAATCAGATGAGAAGCTTTTCTTAGTATTGTTTTTTGACAATAAAAGAAGTTGGTATGTTATTGAAATATATTGGTTAATGCAGTAATTTAAAATTTTAAAACCTGTACCTTAAGTGTAAAAGAAAATTGAAATACTCTCTTTCCTATGCATGTATATATTTGAGTCTGTTCTTAGACCAAAGCATATCACCACTGGAAGATACTATGGCCAACTTGGAAGTAGATAATGCATATTATTAGATAGTCCCTTTTTTTGGTTTGGTTTACAAGCTCTCACTCTACTTAGGTGTACTCTCTAACATTTTGATCTCCACAGACAAATGCTTTATTAATATTCTTTTTTGCAGTTCTTTGCCATCCTTCATCAAGCCTTCCTTTTTCTTCATTTCTTTCGGTATCAGCAATACCCTGTGTGGAGTCTGAAGGGAAAATGCACACAGTGAAACAATTCTTTCTCTTCTGTCTCCTTTAGTTCTTTGTTAGATTTTTTTTTTCTTTTTTTTTTTTTTTTTTTTTTTTTTGGTCAGATACTGAAAGAAACTTCTCACCTATTTCTTTATCTTCCATTCATCAAGACTTCTCTTTCTTTCATGTGCTCTCTGGTTCTTGGTTTCCTTCTCCCTTCTTGTTTTCCTCACAGTTTAAGCTACCTTAAAGTCTTTTTTGCATCTTAACTCTATTCTTGAATTCATTTACATTTTCAGATACCATTTTCCTTATTAGCTAATTAAGTCTGACATCTGTAAATGCTGCCATCCTTCAGATTCTCTTTGTCAATAGTACTCTGTAGCCTAAGTGACTTACCTGAAATTCAGAACTGTCTATTCCTTTTGGTCCCCTTAGATCTGTTCACATTATCATCATTCTTTGGCTCGCTCCTCTCAGTTCATTGATTCTTTTTTTTTTTACTATTACTTCTTTGGCATGTCCTTCAGAGGATCTTCTTTGTTCCAGTGTGCATGATTTTAGGAGATTCTTTCTGAGAGCAGCTTTCCTCTGCTGTCTGCCAGTGGAGAACATCAGTTTTTCAAAGAGGTTCAGTATCCTGATTCTCACACTGTGGTCTATACCACGAATGTAACACAAGGTCTCTCTAACCACTCTCGTAATCGTTGCTGTGACTCCCTGTTGCATGATCTTGAGAGTCCTTGCATCTCTCTTGGTTTTCACATGTAGATTATCCTAAATTTGACAAATACTATATGTTTCCTGCATGGACGAACAGAAAAGGCTAACTATTAGACTTCTTTTTTTTTTTCCCCACTATGTAATGCCTAATGTGCTGCCTTTTTCTTTAACACTTTTACCCTGATGATTTCAGCCATTTAACTACTCATTTTTGCTTCACATGAAACGTAAGTGGACCTTACGCACTTTACCTCCACATCAGGATATCTGTTATCTTCAGTCTGTGATATCAGCTATAATCTATGAATCTTTTCAAATAAACCTTTTTTTTCCTCTGCATTTGGAGAACTTTCTGAAAACTTTCTCCAAAAAACACATTCTTAAAACTTTTTTCTGTGATCTATATTAAAATGATAATGCTTGGACTCTTGCCCATCATGCTTATGATTGATAAGATTAGTCTTTACTATCTGTATCCTTGGGTTGTCTTTTTGACTGTTTTTAGGCTCAATCCTTATGCTCCGTACTTTGGGATTGTAGTCTAGAGTGCCGTAATAGAAATAGTATTTCAAGAGAAACCTTCTGCTGCTCTTGAAGGAGAGCCAAAAAAGAAAAACTCAAGATGAAAGTGTTAATATGAAATATTTTAACATCAACCATTTGCAGTTTGTTTAGCTGTAAATGGATTCACAAATGGATTCTTTAAGAAGCATGATTTCGTATCAACTTCTTAGTTTTCTTAATATATGTAACTTAAGCAAACAAAATTAAAACACTGATTTATGAAAGTGAACAAAATATATTTGATACCTTTTTATTTAAACAGTTTTTTTTTTTTTTTTTTTTGGGGGGGGGGGGGTTTTTTTTTTTTTTTTTTTTCCCCTTTATGTAGAAGCATGAGGATGTAAAGCTTTTTTCCTTATCACTTTTCCATATTCAGCAGTTAATAATATTTCTAGAACTTAAAACAGAAAAGTACTCTGAATACTGACTTAGTGGCATTTCAAACTACAGGATAAAAATGCTCTGCTTTTCCACATAAAGACCAAACTGAGATGTCTTCAAAATGCAAGGCAAATAATCATCATCTGAAAATTCTTTTAATACTGGAAATGAAAGAATGAAGCAGTATGAACTGAATCTTGAGTCACATCCATTTTTAGTTGTAGTAGTCCCCAAAATAAATTATCAGTGTTTTAATTGTTTTTAGTTGATATTTGTCATTAAACAATGTATTATTTGTTGAATTTTAATGTAGTTTTTGGTCCACAAAAGAAGCTTAGTTAATCAATAGGAATTTTATCACTTTATTAAAGATGGCAAATTTTTAATTCACTAAATGAATGCAACACCCTTTGCAGTGGACAAACTCATTTGTTTTATTCTAAATTTAATTATTTTGTTCTTTCTTACAGGCAGTGGCTTCCTAAATCCAAAATGGTGCCCCTTGGGATAGATGAAACCATAGACAAGTTAAAAATGATGGAAGGCCGTAACTCAAGCATTCGTAAAGCAGTAAGAATTGCTTTTGATCGTGCTATGAATCATCTGAGCAGAGTCCATGGAGAGCCAGTCAGTGACTTCAGTGATATTGACTAACAAAGATTCTACCAAGGCATGAAAAATACCATACACTGACTTGAACTCTACTAATGAACCTCTTTGTCTAAAAGAATGTATTGAAGATACAACCCCTTAATTGTTGATTCAGTGGCTGAGTTCTGCAAACTTGAAATAGTCAAGCAATTCCTAAATCACCATTGCCATATTGATTAATGATATTATTGTGTTGTAGTTTGGAGGATTTTCCACTAAACCTGTTTAAAATGTCTTGTTCATAGTGTTCATATGTGTACATAAATGTATATTCAACACTTAACTTATTCTGATTTTAGAGGTAGTTCTTTAATTCTTTTTATAATTTTGCTGGGGAGGGAGTTGGTTTTTGTTTCCATATTTTTTTTTTTCCTTTAGTTATCTAAGCACCATCTTCCAGCTTAAGGTGTTTAGTGTATTTGAAGCCTAATATCAAAATGACATCAAATATATGTTTGCCTAAATCATATACAATATGGTGCTGCTTGTATCATTTCTTCCTTGGTCTGTAGCTTCTGAAAAAGACTTCTGAATGTTTGTGTAAATCATTGCTCTTTGCACAAAGTACCACGTATTTAAGATTGATGTAAATTTACAGTTACAAATATGTATTTTAAGAAAGGAAGTTGCATTATTTTGGAGGGTACTTTGTGAGAAAGACATCAAGAGAAAAATTATGCTATGTACATCACTTGCAAATCACCAAAAACACTCCATTGTTGCCCAAAATAACTTCTTATGATTGTTTTTGTTTTAAACAAACCTGGCTTAAAGCCTGCAAGCACATTATTTCTTTCAAAACCATATCCCATTTATCTCCCATGGGTTTTATTTTTTGTTGATATAGGTGCCTCCCTGTGTTTTATTTATTGTAGAAAATGTATTAATTTGCTTTATAATGAAAAATAAAATTGACAAATATATTGATATGCATTTTTATACAGGCACATGAAAACACAACTTGCTTTGGGAGAAAAAATGTATTGGAAATTGTATAAAATAACTTGATGGTTTGTGTGTAATTTCTTTTTTTTCTTTTCTTTTTTTTTTTTTTTTTTTTTTTTAACTTTTAATCTTTTGTTTCCAATGAGGGGATTTATGTAACTTTTAATTTAGAACACTTTGGTAGCAATAGAAACTTTGGATACATTTTTGTATGGTACATGTGATGTATATAGAATTAGTACTTTATTTTTATTTTTAAGAAGTAAAGCATTATGTTTGGGCAGGGGGAAGAAGGAGGGTGGGTTTCCAGAACTGCATTTTTATATTAAAAACAAAAATAAAGTCAAGATATTGATTGTTGAAGCTACTTTATTCCTACATTCACTGAAATACTGAATTTGTAACAATGAAAATGGCAAGGTATGTTTGCAATGTGATTTATAATGACTCCATTATTTATAAATGCACTGTGTTTGAACTCTTTTGCAGTGATATCTTAAATACTGTACCAAGTTATATAATATGAAACACCAAATAATGCATATGAATGCACGAAGTATTTATGCCCAGCTTTTTTATAAAAGACTAGCAAATACAGCAAAACCAATACTTTTTAAATCCTTTTTTTTAAAAAAAAAACTCATTGAATAGCATACTTCATTGTTAAACCTGCTTGAATCTTTATTTTAAAGGGACAATTACTTTTTAAATAGTTTTTAATGTTTTTATTCTCTATTGTTTGTAATACCCCCTTAGAAGCTTGAAATAAAATTTCTTTCTCAACTGTTAATTTTTGTCCTGAATTCAGCCCCTGAAATTTTGCTGTAGTTCCCACTCTCTTACTCCATGACAGAGTTACTAAAAAGTTGCTAGTTCAAGAGCCTGATGGATTTTCTTGCTGTGTGGCAAGTAGTGCCATCCTTACTCACACCTCTATGTGTTCGTTATTCCACTGAGATTATAGTAGTTGCGCCCAGCTACCTCTGATGGATAGTAATAATGGCAAGTATTATGTGGATTCTATCAATTTTGTTAGATAAATTCCACCACTGATTGAGCAAATTGTTTTTTTGGTCTTGTTAGTAAACACTCCTCCTTGAGGAGGAGTTAGGAGAGCAGGTACCTCATAAGGACTGTGGCTGTAGTGCTTTGCTGTGACAGAAACATTTGCTACATCGGGTAAAAACTTCAATAAAAAATGTTTGACTTGATTAGAACATTGTGAAGTGACTTGGAGGATCTGCCTTATAACCTTGTCCATCTTTGAGATGAGTGGAGCTTCATTTGCATGATATGAAGATGCTAAAACCGCTTATGATCTGTTAGACTTGTCTCTTAAAAGACTCTTCAGAAAATAGCCTCGTTTTCCTAAGACTTAGATCATGTTTCAAACTTGGGCTCTCTAATATACTCAAAACTAGTGAGTTTGGAATTGAATGATGATTCACAGTCTCAGCGTCCATCTGGCAAGCAGTGAAAATGTTTTGAATGTCTCAGATCTTGGTAAAGTTACAGTTTGGAATAGAGAGGTAGTACCTGTATGATAATAATTTTGGTTATCTGTAAAGCACGTGGGTTTTTTTGTTTGTGTTTTTGTTTTCCAATAATAGCAATTCTATGATTTTGTGCAAAATACTTCACATCTTGAGCGAAAGCTTTGGTTTGAACTTGGCTGAGACTTCAAGTTTAATTTTCTGGTTTTTATCTCCAGAAGCAGCTCCATCAGTTCATGAAGACGGCAACTTTGCTTTCTTGATCTTACAAGTATCTGCATGCATAGAGCAGGATTCCAAACAGGAAAGAATTATTATTGGTTAAAAGCCACCCCTTAAATATCTTACAGAAAGCACAGTGCATATTCTTTTTATGTGAACTTGCAAGGAAGGATATGTCATTTTTCTTCTGTATATTCATTGAAAACTGAAATTGCCTGGGCACTGTCCTAGGAATTCTTATTAGAAGGTGTCTGCAGCAATGGCTACAGCTTCTCCAAGACTCTAAAATACCAGGTATGTTCCTGTGGTCCTACAGATCATGTTTAAACTTAAACCATTTTCTCTGACGTGTCACTATTGAGTACTAATTTTAAGGGATTTCATACCTATTTAGAAAAGGAAGCTTGATCTACAAATATTTTATTTTCAAAATCTATAAGCTAGCTCTGTACAATAGGTGAATAAGCACTCAGAAGTATTCTCTGTGCTTTAGACCAAGCTCTTAATATGACGCTGTCTGTAAAGTAATTGTAGCGAGAAAGATACATTCTCATGGAGGAAAAGGAAGGAAAAATCGATACCTCCCAGTTTAACACCCTGGTGCTTGCAATGGTTGTTTATTGTGATTTTTGTATTTTTACGCTAGAGGGAGCAGCACACCTACACTGTCAACATTTGTAAAGCAAATAGTTGAGTACTTGCTTTTTAAAATTCTGATGTTAAAAGTTGTTGATATGCTTACCTATTTATACTCTGTTAAAAGTAGCTTTCTCTGAAATGCATCTTGCAGCAAGATAGCATTTTGGGAACTTTTTGCTTGTTTGTTTTATATTTTACTGTTTGAAAAGCTAGTATGTAGAATAGGAACTCCTATTTTCTGACAGTCTCACTTTAAGTCTCATTTCTTGTTACAGGCAAGTAGCTTTTTACATTGAATTTTATTTGGCTGTTAGTTTCTTCTCAGATGTGTGGTGCTATGCATTAATTTATAATGTCACAAACAAAGCGAGTTGTTTCCTGTTAGTAGCATCTTACAAGTCAAGTACATAGTAATTGATGGCAAAATTCAAGCTTTGAGATGAAGGTGAGAGATGAGACAACCCCCTCTGTCCTGCAAGGTGGCAAAGGAAGGTTATCTCTAGAATATTCACAGGAGAATTAAAATTAGTTCTATGTGTGGTTATGTGGGTAAAGATCTTTATCTGTATAAGGATAGCACTTCTCTCTGAGTTTCTCCCACAAATACAAGTGGAATGCAAATGGAGGTAAGATTTACTGTCCACATTTTTCTTAACAGCTTTTGGTTATCTTGTGTACATTTTTATGTAACATCATTCAGTTATAATGACTTACCTATTTGATCTGAAAAGGTTCATTTCTCCTAGAGCTTCTCTGATGAGGTGGAAAAGTAATGAATTGAAACTCATAAAAGTTTTTGAAGCTTAAATTACTCTTTTGGAATAAATTCAAAATGCTAAAAGCGAAAAGCTTTTTAAAAACTATATAATTTGGTGTTTGGGAGGAGACTAAGTTTATTTTAATCTGCCTATTAAGCTTTTTTTCATTGCCTCTATGACAGAAACTGCTGTGAAACCTTTGTTAGTCTGGGGAGTGGGAGGGTAAATGCAAGATCTCAACATCTGTAATTCAGGTTATTTGAGATGCTTTTCTCTTAATTTTTCTTATATATCTCTTTGTCCTGAATTCCCATTTCCCCTTTTTCAATCTAAAATCATTCAATAGACAAAGTATAGAATAAGACCTTTTTAAATTCCTGTTTTTGTCCTTAGTGTGATGTATTATTTGTTGCTATTTTGATTTCCATGAGATCGTTGAGGTATGTGTATATACATGTAAATTACATGGTCTTACTTCTTTTTTTAATAGGTAATGCTTTATTTTATCTGATATTCTGTAGAATCTACCAATGCTCTGTTTGCCTTCCTGAAGACAATAGCTTACATACACATGTGCTGGGTGTTTTGTGGAAAAAGTAAAATGCTTTCATCCAAGTGAAGCCATAAAGCTGTCTCTTAAATGAAATTATCCAAGACTTCTTCATTTGTCTTAAACATTCTCAGATCTTAGGCTTCTTTTCAAATTCTTTTTTTGTTTGTTGAGATGCAGGACTACTGAGCCTCTGCTTCTTTCCATTTCCATGTGCCACCCATACATATATTTTAATGAGAGGTTTTTTGCATTCTCCTACAGAGAATCTATCTAAATTTAGAAGTTATGCCTCTGAAGATTGCTGTTCAACCCACATTGGGAAATGAGCAGTGTAACTGGAATAAGGAAGGGTAATTTGGAGACACCTAATACTGTATAAGTTCACAGTCAATGTTTTACTTATTTCTGTGAAACAGAATAAGTCTGCCAGTGACAGACATGTAAAAAAATGAATTTACTGTCTTAATTATTCAAGTTCTGCCCTGTTTCTTGGACTCTGAGCTGGAGTCATTCATGTCTCTGTTTTAGCTACAGTGGAGAGGTGACTGTGTCAAATGACTGAAATGTGTTAAGATTCTTACTTTCTAATGTACAGAATTTACAAAGATTTTGTTACACTCCAAGTTAGTTTAAATTATAAGGGATAAATGAGGATGGGGCACTAACACTAAAGCTTCCTGAGAAATTAATGTATCATGTTATTTTTTTGCTGCTTGATGTTGCTTGCATAGTCTGTATATAGTAACAAGATTTGCATATTATTTCAAGCATTTTTTGTAATATTTTAATATGTCAGCATGTTTTCCAGAACAAATCGGTACTGATGTTTGCATTTTACAGGTGGGGAGACAGAGTCACAGCAAGGGAAATGATATTCCAAAATGGATCAAGAAACTTGTGTTTCTTAAAGCACACTGCAACTTTCAATCTGCTAGACCTCGTATTTTATTAGACTCGGACTTTTTTACTCCCTCATCACATCTGATCTTTTCTTAGGATTTATTTAAAAACAGACTTAAATTTACGTTATGGTGTTGTTCCTGAATTGCTGCTGCTTAAACTTCTCTTTAGCACATTTATGTGCACCATTTCAAAATGTTAAAATGAAAATAAATTAAGAGTAATAAGCTCATCTTACCCTGTAAAATAAGCACTGCTTTAAAACCAAATGGTATAGCATTATTTATTGCAAGCTTTCCCTTTACAGTGATCTTGGTTTTTACTATACAAACAAAACCTAGTCTTCCTTAGCTGTTTCCCTTTCATTAAAATTATATCAGGGAACAAAAACCTTTTAGGATGCATGAAAAGAGATAAAATCACAACATGTTACAGAGGACAAAGTAGGTGTCCTGGGGTTTGGACAATCATCAAGTTCAGCTCTGCAGCTCTGTGATTCATGAAGTGCATTAACACATGGGCAAAGGAAGCAAGAGGTTTTTGACAGCTGATTTGACATACAGCCATTGAAGCAATAGGTTAGAGGCAAATGGGCAATAAAATTTAACTGGGCAAAGCAACAAAAAAGCAAGCTTGGTTATTTTCTGGAAGAGATTGTGTAGCTCAATTGCTTGCAATAACAAGTGCTTGCCCTTGATGGCCTAGAAGGTCTCTTCAGACATGGTGGTGTTATGTCCTAGCTGTTACGATGCCCCATGAGGGGTGACTATGACTTGTTTATAGCTTTTTAGCTATTTTTAATAAGTCTCTCTAATGAAGAATTTTCTCTCTATGAATTTCCCCCTCTAATTTATACATCAAAATATGTCCTCAGAATAAATCATCAGATGTAATAGTTTCAAAGGTGAGAAAAGCAAACATGCTGGGCTCTTGCTCTTGCTCCTAAGACCTTTTCATCTTACAAAGTCACATTCTTTTTATTAGTTGATTCTTAATGTGTTAAATTCTGCCATGGGTGGAGGTAATGATGATGTTAATGCCATGTTTATCATTAATAGGTTTAAAAAAAAAAAAATAGCAATTAGGGATGATGATAGTCTGGGTAAATTAAGAAACCAATATAATTCATGTTAATTACTGGAAAATCCTTTGGAATAAAATGGAAAATGTTTCAAAATAAGCAGTAAGAGGGAACTGTTAGAGATGTTACTGAATTAATTTATCAGAGATTAGTTATGTCTGTTAGCCAGAAATCTACAAAAATCAGCCCAATAAAGCTGATTTTGACAAACAAAACTAAAAACTTATGAAATCATTATTTTATAAAAGAAAAGCTCTAATTTCTAGGCATGGAGAAGGAAGTTGCATAGCAAATGAGCACAGGCGGCTCTCAATTTAAAGCCAGAATAAAAATAAGGAAGGTCAATGACAAGAGCAGCACTGTTAGTCGCATGACACTTCCTCTGGAACCTCGTATGACAGAAGCCCTGCTCACGGTGCTTCCTTATTAATGCAATAGCTCAAAGTGTCCATCAAATCTTCCGTGCTTCATATAAACTACTTGCAGAAAAATAAACCGTTACTATTTTAGCATCTCAGCAATAAAAATTTTGGCTTTGAGAACACTGAGCTTGTTTCATATTTAACACAGTGTTTTCATTAATCTTCGCTAGTCTGACACTTTTATTTGCAAGGTTACTAAAGCTGGCAGTGATGTATTCCATCAGTCCAAGACCTACGTATAGTTAATAAACTTCACTAGGCTGTTTTATTACCTGTCTTTTTAAAACTAGTGGTGGCACAGTCTGAAGCTCATGTTAGGCCTTGTCTTTTATTTAACTAACTCTAGTGCTAGCATTAAATGTGTGCATTTAATGTGTACAATAGTGTACATTTAATGTGTACAGTAATATGTACAATTATATAACAACTGAAAAAAAAAAAAAAGCCTTGGGCACACCTGAGCAATGTCACAGGTCTGGTAAGATTTAGGTTTAACAAGAGTTAAACCTAGCAGGCGATAACTCCTGTGTGTTACTGATACTTCTGCAGTATAAATGCTTAACATCTCACTGATTCTCTTTACATATGCTCTACATTGTATGCACAAGTAGTAAGGGTTGCCAGTCTGAACGGAAAGTGTTGTAGAATAAGAAGAATCAAATGAATTATTAAAAGAAAAAAAAAAANCTCTCTCTCTCTCTCTCTCTCTCTCTCTCTCTGTCTCTCTCTCTCTCTCTCTATATATATACACACACATATATAAATAAACATATGTATGACCACTTAATGATTAATTTAAATCAAAATAGGAAGGAAAACGGATTTAGAACATAAAACTAAGCAATGCATTGCTTAGTTTTGCTAATTGCATTTCAAAACTATTTCCATTGATTAGTGCTGGTAAAAGTAGAAACCTCGTGTTGGAAGAAAACTTGATTTTGAAGATTGGGAGAAACTTTTTATCTTAAAGGACAGTAAGGAACAACAGTAGCCTGATAATAGAGATCCTATAGTTGAGCCACATACAAGACTGCGGCAGCCTATGAATACAGCCTGCAACGGAGAGCACAGATAGAACCACATATAGGTTGTGTATGTAGGCTGGGGACAAACTCGGCGGTTGTGATGCTGCTAGAACTCTAACCAGACACTGCAATATGATAGCTGGTTAAGTTTAGTTCCCAAACTGTATGTTGAAATACTAAAAGGTTTCATCTTTCTCTTCATTTTGGAAGAGTGGAGGTGCTGAATATGAATCAATGACACCACTAAATTAGCACAATATTCTTTAAGGGAACTGAGTACTCTATCCTGATGGATGAGTTGTTCATTTAGTACAAATATGCTCCAAAATCTCAGGAGAATTATAATAGGCATAAGTTTTCTTATGAAAAACTTTCCTCGTTAATATCAGCTTATTGTGAAAATGCTGTTAAATTATAAACTGCTTAAATACATTTCATAAACACAGCTCATTTTTATTAAGCAAGCGCAACCTTAGCTAAATAGGTCTTCTCCCTCAGACATAAGAGACTAATACTTTCAGGAACTGAATTTTTCCTGATCTAGAGATTTAGGATAAAATACACATATTACTGAAAAATCTCTGAACAAATGTTTTTGACAAAACAAGATTAAACCTGGCTAATGCTTTTACTCTATTGAGGTTGTTTACTTGTTTATTTGTTTCAAATGTTACAAAAATGCAAGTAGAGATTTTTTTTTCTAAAATAGTTTGTTGCAAATCAAACTGGGTTGTCAGAACTACAGAAGTTATACCCTAATACATATTAAAGCCAAGCTTTATCCTGTTCCCTAGCAAACCTCCTTTGTTATCTGGAAATAAGAAGGACCTAATAACTGCCTTAAGCTCA
Organism: Nothocercus julius; assembly: GCA_013398735.1. Classification (NCBI taxonomy): domain Eukaryota; kingdom Metazoa; phylum Chordata; class Aves; order Tinamiformes; family Tinamidae; genus Nothocercus; species Nothocercus julius. The sequence continues at coordinate 5,731,356 of VZSV01000031.1, forward strand.
GATTTTGAGCATGGTTTTAGAATTCTATTTAGCTGATCAGTGATGCTTGGGTAAGTGGTGGCAAGAGGAGAAAAGCAGAAACATGTCAATAATATCGACAGAAATTTAGGGAAAGTAATGCCTGATATTAAACTATATGGTTAAATAAAGTTTAGGAGATTAAGATATTAAGTGAACCAAAAATATGTAAAAGGTCCATTCAGGAGGCAGAGGAATTGTAATATCCTCTTTGGGGATAGTGCAGGAAATAAGGGACCTAGTGGAAGGAAGCTGGGTCTCCTCTGAGCTATAGGGTGCTTCTTGGGGGTCTTTACCTGGTAAAACAGAGCTGCTACCAGGCTGCTCCCATTCCTGCTGGCTTTATATTTCCCTGGTCCTGAAGATGAGGTGTTCTGGTGTGTATGAAGTTGGCTTGTTATGACTATCCTCTTTGCTCCCTCAACTCTAGCCAACATCCTTATCTTCACATCAGGGACATCTTCAGAACAGAACGTTTTTGCTATAGCATAACGTGAGAGCAAGAAGGTGCTCAAGAGACAGGTTAACTAGATCCTATTCAAATAAATGGTCTTAACCAGGACTAACACATTGACAAGTGTATGAAAATAAAGATCAAATAAGGAACTGGTAAGTAGCAATTCAGCTGGGCTTCCTATATTAATTTTTTTTAAATAATACAGATTTCCAGTGCATACAAATCTGGGAAGACGCCCATTTACTGACAATATGACTGAAAGCTCAAACAGATTAAATATATGGAAATAATCTAAAAATAATTAAAGCATTTATTATTTAGCAAATATGTCTGCACCCTGCAGAAAGGAACAGATTCATGACAAAATGTGTCAGTAAATTAATGCTTTTTTTATTAATACCTTTCTGTAGATTATGGCGTAGTTGTCAAAAGTATGAAAAATATAGCTTTTTTAATGAAAAAAAGACTTTTGCTCAATTTATAACTATCTGCAATTGTTTAATTCATGTCGTACAGAAATGAGACGCAGTTTGCAGTGTCCTTCAACTACAGCTGATACTGCAAAGTTGACTTGCTGTTAATGATGTCTAAGGATCATATAAGAATAGCAAAGTCAAGAGGCCTTGGGCAGAGAAGGCTGATAATTTTCTAAGACTACTGAATGATGAAAGTTAACTATCTAGAAGATTGGGAAGCCCTAGGATGTGACCAAATTGTAATCCTCACTTGTGCTCTAGGCAAGATATTGAAAACCACTGTAAAGAATAAGTCTTTATGGCATAACAGGTTGGCCACTTTTCCATCTAAATGTTTTTCATCAGTAAAGGTCAGTTTGCTGAACCCCAAACTTCTTGAAATGGAGAAATTTTAATACTGTTTTTCTAAATGAATATTCTGAGGTCAAAGATAGACTTCTTTGTTAACCTTCTAAGTAAGCAATTCTTGTGATCCTAGCAAGCCATCAGCAATCATTCAGAATGGGTATGAGAGATCACCTCCCTGCCTACTTGAATCTGAACCTAAGGAATCTGAACCCAGATGTGGTACATCTAATGGAAATGTTTTCACCACAGACTTTA
>VZSV01000031.1:5733074-5747677 GCA_013398735.1 Nothocercus julius
CATTCTTTTTGGTAGAGTTGCTCCACTTAAGCAAATTTTAAGGTATTTCTACAGAGACTTACTCTGTACATTAGAGAACAAACTTAAGATGTAAGAGGTTGTAAGTTCAGATTTCTTCCCAGGAGTAATAACTTATTAAAGTGGGATAATGTCATCAACAGCAGCAAGAAAGATCTTTCTCATTCAGCAAAGTAACCAACCATGATGATTTAAGATAATTTGTGTAAGCTTACTTTGGAATGAGGGAGGAATACTCACCCAGACAGGTCCTTCTCTCAGCTAGTAAAAACAAAGCAAAAAAAGCCAAGTGCTATTAGTTTTTATTTTTCAGCCCATATATTTATGAGTCTTATTGTATACTGGAGAGTGTAAAGCCTGACAAGAAGGGCTGTCATCTCTTTGCAGGCCTTCTGAGTATTTCCATGCTAAAGGTGACCAAAGCAACTAATGGTGTTGATTTTGAGGCATTTGAAGTGAAAAGCTTGGGCTTAGGCCAAACAGGCAATGTAGATATTGCCAGTGTTTTTTGATTCCTATATGTTTTCTAGAGCCAGGGGAGTAAATAACTAAAGACAATTTAGACCTTGATGGGACATACCTGCAAGTGCTGAGGGAGCTGGCAGATGTCATTTCAAGACCACTCTCAATTATCTTTGAAAGGTTATGGTGACCAGGAGAGGTGCCTCGGACACCAGAAAAGTGATAGGACAGCTTATCCTGGACACTATTTCCAAGCATATGAAGGACAAGCAGGTGATCTGGAGTAGTCACATGGATTCACCAAGAGGAAATCATGCTTACCCAATCTGATAGCCTCCTGTGACAGGATGGCTAGGTGAGTAGATGGGGGAAGCATTGGATGCTGTCTGCTTTCACTTCAGCAGGGGTTTTGACATTGTCTCCTTCAACATCCTCATAGGCAAGCTCAGGAAGTGCAGGATAGATGAGCAGATAGGGAGGTGGATTTAGTATTGACTAAAAGGCAAAACTCAGAGGGTTGCGCTCAGTGGTGCAAAGCCTAGTTGAAGGCCTATAGCTAGCAGTGCCTACCAGGGGTCAGTCTTGTTCGACTTCCTCATCAGTGACATGACAGAGTGCACCTCCAGCACGTTTTCTGAAAATACGAAACTGAGAGGAGTGGAGTGGCTGACACACCGGAGGGCTGTGTTGCCACTCGGAGGGACCTGGGCAGGCTACACAGATGGGTAGAGCGGAAGATCATAAGGTTCTACAAAGGCAAGTGCAGGATCCTGCTGCACCTGGCGAGGGGTTGACCTGGCTGGAAAGCAGCTGTGCAGGGAAGGATCCAAGAGCCCTGGTGGGCAAGCTGACCATGAGCCAGCAGTGCGCCTCTGTGGCCAAGGCCAATGGTATCCTGGGTCGCGTTAGGTGCAGCACTGTCAGCACACCAGGGGTGTGATCGTCCCGCTCTGCTCAGCCCTGGTGAGGCCACACCTGGAGTCCTGTGTCCAGTTCTGAGCTCTCGGAGAGACATGGAGCTACTGGACTGAATCCAATGAATGGCTTCATGAACTAATGAATAATGAGCTAATTGATGAATTGGACCACCTCTTCTGTGAGGAAAGCCTGAGAGCTGGGACTCTTCAGCATGGAAGAGATAAGACTGAGGGGGATCTCATCAATACATATGCTGTGTAACTGTTACCTCAGATTAAAGATTTGGATCTTTTCTACTTATATAAGGACTAAATATATGTATTTACTTTTTTTTTTTTTTCTTGTTTGTTTGTTTGTTTCCTAATTTCAACTGTCATTTCCTTGCATGTTATATCCAGATACCTAACCATATTTTCTAAAGCCATTACATTAAATGCCATGCTTTCATCACTGCTAGATCACTCACTCACTGGAGTTAGCATGTTTTGGCGATACTGTTTAGTAGCTTATTATTTTTTGCATTTTTGTAATAACTCATTTAGACTATTTACAGAATGCTATTATGTCCTCATGTCCAGAATCTGAGATAAAGCTAATTTCATACTTTTCCTGATTCCTGATCATTAATTTGACTCTGCCTGCTGGTTGATCATCTGCTGTCCAACATATCAAAATATTTTAGCTGCTCTTTCATCATAAATCTGCTGTAATTGGTAAGTGGCTTTACCATTAAATGAGTATTCACTGGTCTTTGTACCAAATTGCAAATCCATCATTTTGCAGTATGTATGACCAGCAGTTTAAAGGAAGCTGATGTTAAAGAAGGTATTTTAAGATAGTTATTCTTTTATTGTTAATGAAGTCTTCAAAGTGACAACAACTCTCAAAGGTTGATCAGTGACTCTTTTTATCCTGAAGTCTGTAAAAAAGGCTTCCCTTTCATATCTAAATAACCAATTGGCATCTCAAGGCTACAGAATTAGGGAATGTAAAATCATTCCTACTTCAAAAGAAACAGAGCAACTGACAGTTTCAGATATCCTACAGATATACACCAAATAAATCCATGCAAGACTTTCTGGGGTTGTGAGGGGAAGATATGTACCAAACGTTCCACATAAGACTACACACAAAACCTAGCCATGACTAGGTTAACCATTTTATACTTCAGTAAGGTTTTTACATACATCAGATTTTTTTTGCTGTATTTTGATGCTTTTAGTAAGGATGGTGACTGTGGTCCTCTGTGGACAGGTTCAGAAGTACAGGCTGGGTCTAGTTACAGGATCCAGGCTCATATAAACACACAGAAGAAAACTATATACAGTGACCACAAAACTTTTACTGGCAACCTGATAAGGAACATTTGATTCCAGAAGGGTCCAAATACTATTTTCTTTTCAAGATGTTACTTTTTTTTTGCAGTCATTTCCTGTCGTTTTCTTCCTCTTAGTTTTCCCAACAGGGCAAAGCAATAGCAAAACACAAAGCAGCCCAAGTTCTGATATCTCCATCTTACTGGAAGTTTCATGTAGCGTGAACCAGTCTCTTCTTTAAGACAACCTTCCTGTGCATCTTTATACTTTTGGCACTCTGGAAGGAGTCTGGGGGGGTCGTTGACGCTTCTGGCAATCCAGCAAAACTACAAAATTTTCCATGCTGTGAATTGGAGATTCAAATGTGAACAGCAGATTCTTGAAATTTCTAACTGAGCAATATTCTATGATTTTTGTGTGTGTATGTGTAGTAATAGTTCAATATGCTATCATTATCTTTATCTTTAAATTTTATTGTGATGAAGATTTTTGCATGTGATGTGAAACATTTTTACATTTTCGTTTGCAGAAAGTTAATACTAAACATGGGCAGATTTTGATGTAAAAGCTTTTGAAATGGAAAACCAAACTGTCACACGCTGAAATAGCTGAACTGAAACTTTTGAAACTTTCTGACAGAAAGTTCAATCCGTTTGAGTTCATAAATATTTTGCTGGAAAAAAAAGAAAAAAGGCAAACTCTCTAATGCTATAAAGATGAAACTTCCATTTCAATTATTAGTGGACAGTAACACAAACAAGTAATTTCCTTATCTTTTTTTTTTCTTTGTTTGTATTTGCAAAATTGAAAAATGCTAAGCTAAATTAGTTTGTTGAAATTGCAGTTACTCATGCTTGAGATGTTTCCCCTGACCTGTTAGACACTAATATATTTTAATTTGAACAATATTTTCATGTGTGTAATGTTATCCACATTTAGAATACTGATGTAAGTATTTACAATGAACTTTCTTGCATTTCTCATAGTCTTTGAATTGTGAAATAATTAACAATGCTGGCATTTAAAATAACTTCATAAATGTCAGAGGCAATAGCATTGAAATTAATAGAATAGTTGAAACTTTCAGAATATCTTTGTTCTACTATGACAGTGTGGTGCATTTGATTATAATTTTAATAGAAGATGAGTATGAAATCCATTAGTATGGATTTCTGTTTTAATATTTTAGTATGGAATTCTGTTTTAGTATGTTCTGTTTTAGTATTTAGTATGGAATTTTAGTATGGAATTCTGTTTTAATATTTTAATGAACATACTGACCTTAATTTCACTCAATCTTTACTCAGAAAAAGTGCCAAATATTATTATTTAAATAAAAACTCAAGAATATTGAGAGCTTTGTGATGTATAGTTACTGAGCCATTTTTATTTTTTATTTATTTTTAATTTGTTTTATTTGTTTGCTTCCTTCCCAAGAACGACTGCTCTTTATGCTGCAGTTCCTTCCTGTGGTGGATAATGCCACAGTTTTGCTTTGACATGACGTGTCTGTTGAAACAAATCTAAAATAACGTGAAGGTCAGACTGACCTGGTCCCAAGAATCCTTAAAGACAGGTGGTTAACTCCTGTTAACCTCCTGTCCAAAAATAAGATCTGGAGGGTTCTCTCCTTATTCTGGACAGGCGGTCAGCAGTAAAGTTTCTGTGTGTGATGTGGGTATCTGTATAATTGAACCCAACCTAAACCGCTGTGCCCTGCAGTGCATTCCCCAGGGGACGGTGAATCCCTCTGTCTCAGAAGGTTTCTCCACTGCTGCCCAGTTGCTTGTGCTGCCAGGCTAAGCTTGTAATCCCAGCTTGTGCTTTTGGGCAATCCAGCACAAGGAACTGCAGCGGGCTCTTCTCCGGCTTTTCCTCTCCATCAGGAATGGGGTCTGTGAGCACAGGCCAATTTCTCCCATACTGATTAACTCTGTGGAAACATATCTGATACCACTGCATTGTGCAGGGAACCATTTCAGAGGCACGGAGAATTCCCATTACATGATGTGCCTGCAGGAAATAATGTCAAGGCTCATTCTGTAGCCCATTTTAAGATTATTCTCATACGTCCATCAGGAGTATCTACTAGCAGAGATGTTAAATGTCAGTGCAAAACCATCTAGGCTTAATTTTTCAGCATATCATGAGAGTGACACTGAAAATTTGACTCATCATAGGTATGTGTGGACACACCACAACATTTGGTTCTATAAATGAAGTATAGCAAGATTGTTTTTCAAGCCTGTTTTAAAACCACTGAAATTTAAAGCTGGTTTACAATGAGAATTTGTTCTGTTTGCTTCTGCGTGATGTTAGTACAGTGTGCTTGTACACACTGAGGATTTATTAAACTACATGAATCTAACCAATATTATCTTCTTTCTAAAACAATAAATTTCAGAGCAAAGTCTGTGACTTTTTAATCAATGAATTTTTTTGAGTCAATTTCAGCTCATGGCTGCAGCAAACATATGGACCAGCAGGTGATTAATTTGTGTGTACAGAAATTCCCAAGAAATCCTCATTGCTTTGATAGACGAAAACGATTCCCAGTGAACACAAGGTTCTAATTACTGCTAAAATCAGTTGTTAAAAAAAAATCAATTTGCATGAATAAAATGTGTTATCCCCAGAAAGTTGTAACTGTTAATGTGCACAGCCTTACCCCTAATTTTATTGATTTCAGTCTAGTGAAGTTTAGCTGTTACCTGAAAGGTAAAATACCTCTGGTATATGCTTTTGTTGAGCAGGACACACATATATAAAACTCTTCTATTGCTGTTTGATTTTTTTTAAAAGGGGTAAAGACCATCCAAAATGTATACTTGTTGTAGATTAAACTTTTAACATTTGCAGGTTATTTTTCAGAGGTCTAAATTCTGCCTTCATTTTCCTGATTCAATCGTATTGATTTAATTGAGGAGTTATTTATTATGTTTCACAGCGGGATTCCTTAAACATTTCTCTTTCAAACACCTAGTCCACCATTTTTATTAGCGTAGATCTGTGTTCCTGTGTTTTTCGGGGACGTAGAACCTTGTAAAATATTTTTTAAAAAAGATTTCTCTAAAAAAAAAGGACCTGTAAGTGAAATGCATATCAGACTGATATTAATGATTATTATTACATTATTGCTATATGACTAGGTTTCAAATTCTTGTTATTGTTTGTAAGTTGTCTCTCTGAAATAAAGTGCTAAATGTTTAAACAAAAATGGAATGTCCTTAGGAATGTCCCAGTTTGACACTCCCTATATAGTGTATCATCCGTATTTTGTTAATACTGATCAAGGAGCTCTTTCATCACACACTGATTGGGTTCTGAAATGAATTTGGGCATTTTGAGGTCTCTATATATTAAGAGTACAAAGAAGGAGACGGGCATGCTGCTGGGCCTGAGCAAACATGAAACAACGCTCTTAGCTTTTATCTTTGGATAACAAAGCCTCCTTGATGGTAGATGGCAGAGCAGGGAGTGTGGCTCATAGTCCCTCATAATGAACCTGCATTCTCCAGATGCGCCCTTCTGCTGGCAGCTTCTGTGTGCTTGAGTTTCCCAAGACCAGCAATCAGGCCACGGAAGGACAGTCCACTTGCAGAACAGGCAATATGAGAAAGGGTGACAGCAATAAAATTAAGCATATCGTGCAAACAACAATGCATGAGGTGTGTATATCAGATACATGCTATCTAATCCAGGTAGTGATGCTTAAAATTTTCCCTCATTGCACCTGGTTTTCTTTGCACACACTTTTTGTGAGCCTTCTAGGATACATTTAGGATGTAGATATGTTAAAATATTTTAGATCAAAATGTTGAATAAATAAAATACTTATGTCTGCTCATCTTTACAAAGAAACCACACTCATCTGTTTAAGGGGATAAGAGAACATTTTCCTGTACTGCAGCTGCTTTACTGTTATCTCTGCTGGGAGAGAAGATTTCTTTATCAAGCCACTCTCTCTGAAGTATTTAATTTAATTTTTATGTGTGAATTTATAAACCATTAAATTAAATTGAAAATTCTTGCACATAAAACTGCTCTCTGCAATTGTAAAGCATTGCAGCCATATTTATTATTAGATATTATTAATTTTTTGCAAATTGCAATTTCTCTAATGTCTCAGAAGTACCTAACATCCTTACTTTACTCTTAAGGGTTCATTAAAGAGTCTTTAAAAAAAAAATCTTCTTTTTTTTTTTTTTTGGAAAGCAATAAATGCATGATACAAAAATTTGTCTTCATCACGGATCACAGCAAGGCTGTATTTTAAATTTTTCTTTTGCAAACACAATCCACAAGATGGCATTCTTGGATTGAGAGTGCCTCCACAAATTATTGCTTTGATAGAGCCGCTGTGGTTGTAACTTTGGAAGCCAATGTGACGCCTCGCATTCTTACTCTGTGCCGAGGTGGCTCCTGAAGCAGCAGTTCTGCATGGGGCATCGCTCCCCTCCAAACTGGCAGCTCAAGCAGTGCAAAAAAATGCCCTATTTGCTTTAACCAGTTTCTGGTGTTTTTCACTTCAGGTGTCTTCATACTGGACAGAGTCCTGTAAATACACATAGGCACGGTTCCTACAGCTGTAACGTGTCGAGTATTTTAAAGAACAATGACACATGGATTAAGGGAACTAAATCCTGCCAAAACGCCACTTTAGATGCCCTTTTGGACTAACCAGAGTCATAAGAGTTGTCTGCAGCAGGGCTTAATGTAAGTACAGTCAGTATTAGCAAGTCAGCACAAAATTAGCTTCTCAGCTTTATGGACTAGCGTGACTCCAATGGTTCCACCATAATCACCATGTATATACCCTGGAATGAGCTGCCCTGCTATTTCATGGGGCATGCAAAGATTTAAAAGGCAGGAGGCTAATTTTAAGATCAGACTATTTAATACAGCACAGTTGTTAGTGCAACCCTCTAAAACACTTCAGTCTTGTTGTAAAAACTTCACTAATGGGAAAAAGGAAGACCTGAGGAGTTAAGTGTTCTCATGAGGTCACACAGAGTATAAGTGTTAGACATATGAATTGGCCCTAGTTGTCTCATTGTCTATTGTTTTTTCTTAAAATACGATTTCAAAACCAAAATGAGGACACAACCTTATCTATCTTTAAAGACGTTTTTAAAATTTTGTTATTTATTGCAATAATTTAATGAACAAGATGTAGCTGCTCAGCACTGCTTGCACAAGTTTAGGGTCAAGAGCTGCTCTGGGGAGCTGCTGCCTCCTTCTTTGTGGGAAGAGCGTTGCTAGCCAGAGCTACGACAGTGGGAAATCAGCATCAACTTCACCTTCTCCAATGCATTTGCTTTCCTTATTTCTCCTCCTTTCATGTTTTGATCTACAACAGTCTTACTCAGAGGTATGAGTCTTTATTTGCTTAACCTGTACTCTTTTTTGATATCACAATACTAATTTCCCCAGATACCTTGGCTTTATTTCTCAAATGTCCTTCTATTAGCACCATGTTTTCCTTCTACTCCCAGATCTGACAGGGAAATTTTAAACAAAACTTGATCTGTTGCCAGGCTCTTTAACACTTTTGCCCACAAATCAGAACTTTGATGTTTATCATTAACCTATATTTATGGATATTCAGATAGTTTTTGCACTCTACAATAGTGTTTATTGCTATTTCAATTGAAATTAATATTGGAGGTATTAAGGTTTTATGAGACATTACACAAAGTGCTTTAATAAATTTTTCTCTCCTCTATGCAGGTCACCTGCAATATTTTTTTGATTCAGTATATATATAGGAAAATCATATTTTGCACATTGCAACTAATATTTCTGGGAAAAAAAAAAAAAAAAAAGGATCTTACCAGAATTGCAGTATTACTGAGTTATAGGGTGTTTTGCTGACAGAGTTGACAGAAATGAATTTAGACCGTTCTGCAATAATTTTCCCTCAGTATCTCATGCTTACTGAGGACAGGGCTGAGTCTATAATGAGCGGCAGGTTTGCCTTATCTACCACAGCTCTGCAGTAAGTAAGTCTGTAAAAAGGATAATCTAAACACTAAGAGAACCTACCCTTATCAGTGCTCTTTATATCTCTAATTGCTGCAAAACTACAATACACCTATAAAACAGTGCAAAAGTGACATAAAAATTAAGTAATGAGAAGTCTTTCAGCTGTTTTTAATGAAAGATAAATATTCCCCTTAGAAAGTAAACAGTCAACAGTTATTTGTGTTAATTGCTTTTACTCTTAGAATCTTCCAGTAATAGCCTTTCTTCATGTCAAAGTGTGGGAAGAAGCATAACACCATGTGTACATTATGGGAGCTTTTCTTTTTAACTTCTGTTTACCATGTTGTACATCTGCTAATCTATATATCTATGCATAAAACTGTATTATTTGCAGAATAATTAAAGGGAAAATGTTTCTCTGCAGAAAGCACATGTACTGTCCACAGTATCCTTTTATTTCTTATATACACTAAAATGCATGAAAGCGATTATCTTTCACTTATATCTCATAAATATTTTTAAAGCAATCACTTGCTAATTGACTGTTGAACTCTGGAAGTTATCACTAAAAAAATTCCAGAAAAACACTCAAATAGAAAAAAAAAATATATATATATATATATAAAAATTTCTAAAATATTTCCATTCATTATGTGGCAATAGCGGCAAGCAGGTCGATGAAGATGGCCCTGCGCTTTCAGGATGGTCTTCAAGAAGAGCTCCCCGCTATTGGAATGTGGATGTGTGTGAATGTGGATTCATCACCCGCTGTTCCGGGGGTGTCCCTTGTGAAGCGGGACTAATAGCAACCTAAAGGTTCAGATGGCATGAACTGGGTTCCTAAATACTACCAGCTTATCTCTAATAGTGTGAATGGTTTTTCTTTTTTTCTTTTTTTTTTTTTTTATGTAAACTTTTTAGGCCCTTAGCTATAAGTGTCCGAAAGACATTTTCATGCTTTCCATTGTAGCTTCAGCAGATAGAAACATACTTAAAAACAAGAAATCAAGACTGGGTATTTTCATGCATTTATAACACTGTACTAGTAAGGGGATGAAAGAAATCAGCAACTATCAGGAGCAGTTTTAACATGATGAAAAATAGCCTGTGAGAATGAAGTTAATTATTATTTATACAAAATTAGTAAGGTGCCAATCACAATGGTTTCAGTTTGGCTGAAAAAGAATCCAAAGTCTACCATTTGACTAGAATATATATACCGTTTATTTAATGTTTTCAATATTTCAGGCAGTCTAGTATGACAGCTCAATTTTAATAAAGACTTTTTGTTCTTAAAAAAAAAAGGGGTGAGGGGGAAAAAAGAAAAGATCCTCTCTTCTAGGGGGTGAAGACTCTGTTTTTCTGTAACATAGTTCCTTTGGCTTCAGCGGAGTTTTTAGCTTGGACTCTAGTCCAAAATAAGGAGAATTCAACCTAAATTAATCTCCTCTTCAAAGTATTCTATTTCGGAGACCTTTGATTTCTCCAGAAAAGGTGAGGACATTAGCAGGTAAAACACTGACATGATTGATATCCTGCACATCTGCCTGGAGCCGAATGCTGAGTGCAGGATGCCGGCTGACCGTGGGGCTTTGCGAAAGAAGGTAAAGCATTCCTATAGCTATAGGCACACGCTGGCAGGCACAGTGAACTCCTGCAAAGGGTAAAGTGTGGTCTCAGCCTGTCTTATCAAACTGTTGCAGTTGTATCTTCTTCAGAGAAGAAGGGAAATTATTATGAAATGGATTATTTTCTGTCACAGTTGCCTTGTTTCATCATAAAAGGAATGATCTGAATTTGTTTCATTAGAATTTGTATTTTTTTGGCAGACCAAAATCTTTAGAATAGAAGAATTTTCAACACTGTGGGTAATACTGTCCACAGTTCCACCGGAAATGTAGGAAAGTGAAATACAAGGATTGCATCCAAACGTTATATTATATGGCTCTCAGAGAAAATAGAATAAAAAGGTTTTATAGGACAGTGAAAAACTTTGCAGGCATTTGTGTGATGGAATAGCACAGAGGATGCTCTGCAGCAGCCTGGTAAATGCTCAAACCCCACAGCCAGGAGAAAGTCTCAGTGTGAGTTATTCAGGAGCAAGACATGGACTGCTCCACTGCCTCTGAGCAACTAATGATGTACTGAGAGACAATAGTCATTTTTCTTAAATCTGTAGAGGAACTTATTCCTTGCAGTGAAAATTTTGATGGGAACTAAATAAAAAAAGTCATTCTTATTTTTTCATTTCATCAAGATGTTAAGTGTTTTCCTTTTGATAGAATGAGGAAAATATCAATTTTCTTTTTTGAATTCTCTGTAGTTTGGTTCATGTTCCATAGTAAAATATGGAATAGGGAGACTATAAAATACTATAAACAGACACAAAATTTTGAAGATGAACTTATTCAACATGAACTTTTCTAGTTTATCTTCCCCCCATTCTTATTTCAAAAGCTATCAAATTATCACCTTGATTAAAATGGTACCATGTCAACATTCATGATGAATAGAGAATTACTAGTTCATTTGCCTTATAGTTCTTAAACATTTAAAGATTTAAAGATTTAAAAGGATATTTCACCGAAGAAGTCTGCAGCACAGAAGACTTTTAGCCAGCTTCTATTTTTCCTTGCCTAGTGTAAGGGAACATTTACCTCTGCTACACAGGATAAGAAAGACTATTTACTAAAGAATAAAATATTCTAGGTAAAGCCATTGCTGCTAAGGTAAGTGCATAACATCCTCTAATAATATTTTGATTTGCTCTTTCCCCAGAATATCAGTGCGGAAGTTGTTGTGTTTTAAGAACAGAAATGAAGACATTCCACAGTAGAAGGCAGGCCTTTCTGCACGCCTGGAGGTCAATGACAGGGAGCTATTGTGGCTTTCCTGAAGAATAATGACTTTTGTTGCTACTAGACTGAGACAAGGTAGGACCAGGGCTTATGGTGCTTCATCACTGGCAAGTCTCATGGTACAAATAGTGTCAGCGACAGCCCTCACACCTCTCTGCCTCCTGAATTGCCAGGAAGCAGAGATAAAAAAGGAGATTTAGCTTGGATTCCTTCTGAGTCATGGAGAAGAGAAGCTTGATCATGTCCCTGAAATCCTCTGGTACAATAACAGGTGTTACACAAGCACAGAAGGTACCAAAAAAAAAAAATCAGTTGTGGTCACAGTGAACAAACGGCCTTGAGTTAATTATTTGGAAAAAAAAAATATATATATATGTATTACAAATGTTGCTGTGAGATCCTGTTTCACCAGACTCTGGTCACCTGAAAGGGGTTTTCTTGCTTGGGGACTTCATTCCATTTTGAGTTCATTTTAAAGCTCAAATAGTAAACAAGGTTATTGTTAAATAATGCATTACTGTGAAATTCAGTAAATAGCTGTTTAGAGTTGTCTCAAGCTGCAAACAAAACCCACTATTTATTTTACAGGTAGGCATACATTAATGACTTTGGTCATGTTATGACTCATTTTGAAATGCAAACACCAAAGTTGATTTAAACAAATACACAATGTTATAATAGTATATCCTCTTTATAATGATGATGTTAACCTGAGATTTCAGCCCCAGAGCTCACCAAACCTATTTATATGTTTACTTACCCCAAGGTATTGGCCATGAAAATCCTTGAAAAAACACCATCATTAGCAGCCAATTAAAGAGAAAACTTATGCTAATAAAGCCAGAAGTTGATTTTTAATGCTAGGAAAAGAAAAAATATTTAATGACTATGTTTCTGGAAACTCTTTGATGTTCATGATAATTAGTTCAGTCCAGCTACTAAATTAAGGGCACTTTAAGTATTACACAGACATTTGAAGGTTACTATATCCAAAGAAAACCTTTTGCAATCCTCTGGCAGTGAATGAGATCTTATTCGATATTCAGATTTAGTCAAAGAAAAAGTTTCAGCAGTGGAAAGCCTACTCAAGTATTCTGTTTGTTTTTCAGCTGCTCTTAGTCCAAGAAAGCATAAACTAAAATATTCAAAATATCAGTTGCATGACTTTATAGTTTCTACATTCAAGGCTATGACTATTATCAGCAAAGTACAATAAAAAATTGGTAATATATCACTCTTCAATTTATTCAGTCCGAAGGAGCTTATGCTGATTTCGACCACAATAAGAAATTTCTGAACCATTTTAGTACTATCCAGATGCTGCTCTGTGTTAAAGGTTGTCATGTGTCCAACAGTAGCTTCAGAAGATTTTCAGAATACACATTTCTGAATACTCTAGATTAGATTTTGATCTTTCCCCAGAGCAATTAAGGAACAAAAGCCTCCATATGTAAATATCTTAGACTTTGCTATGGCAGAGTACAAAAAAAGCTATATCCAGAGGGCACAGATCTTTCTAGTTCTTGGCTATTCCAAGAAGCTGAAAGATAGGCTGGCACAAACTGGTGCAAATTGGGAGTAAAGTTACTTTAAGGTATACTAGGGCCTCAGTACCACTGTTGCTTAGTTGTACATTTATCAGAATATGCCATAGTGTGATTTTGATCTAAGAAATAGGACTGTGATAAAACATCCTACTCATCTTGCAGTTATCGAAGCAAATTAAAGGAATGGAAATGTAAAACTTTAGTATTTGAAGTAATAAATAGTAATCTCTCTGTGGTCGGGGCAAGGACAAGGTAACATAAAAATAAAAAGATGCTTAAATAAATAAGAAGGAAATATTGTTCAGCTGTGTCTGTGCTCAATCCTGAACAAATGCTATTCGTGCTCACAATCGACAGCCTTAGCCAGTATAAATCACACAAATCTGACAGAGTCTGTAACAATTTCTGGTGGGCAACATCCTGTAATCACTTTTTGAGGTTGCTCTGTCACACTCCTAAGTTAAGATCTTTCATTTAACCTGTCTGTGTGCTAGTTTTCAAATCTAGAAATCAGTAAATAACACATCCCTCCATCACAGGGCTAATGTGATAAAAAATATGGTTGCAAAATGTCATTAAATATAGGAATTGTGCATTCTCATAGACACACTGGTATCAGGGCTGTGTGTGCTGTCTGCATAGGGACATTGCTGTGACTGTGCTTCTTTTGTGTGAATAAGGTGATAGCTGTTACATGAATCAGTTCTGTATTATGGATATACCCCTGCCGTGGACTGACATAGTGCATATCCTGCACCTGTGTAGATGGTACTTGATAGTTAACAGTGCTATGGATCACATGCATGAGAGGTAGCCCCATACTGGTACATGCTACATTAACTTACTGACATAGAAGGAGGTTGCAAATAAATAATGTTTTCTTTGAACGGGGTTCATGAGTCTTGACACTGAGCCTCAGAAATCTGAACGTTATCCAGAAAGATATCAGTCTTCTGCATCCAGATTTTACAGCTAAATCATGAACAACGAGGCCAAATATTAGAAATACATTTCCCCTTATTTGTAGGGCAATACTTACATAAACAGTGCAGTGCAGAGCATATCCTAGTCATCAATTCTGTGTGCTTGATCCTGAGGAAAAGGGCTACCTGCACGTTTTAGTGGTGTCTAGTACAGTCTTGTATACACCGTTTAGAGGAGAATCTGTTGGGTGACTCTATGCTGTCAGATTTTGCCACTAAAGATTTCAAGGATTCCCATTTGCATTAGCTTGATGGCCTGCTTATCTGGGGCACTAATGCTTTTTGGTGTTTATGAGGATAACTTAGCTAGTTTTCTTTACATGGAGATCCTTAAAGACTTTTTTTTAAGCTATGGTATCTCAGTGATATTTTTCCAGATGTGATTCAAGAGACCTCTGGTATATTCCTAGTAACACAGGCAACATTCTAATTTTAGGGTTCCCACATTTCTCAGGGTCTGAGGAAATTCAGGAAATTATAATAAAAATTATATATATATATATATATACACACACA
>VZSV01000031.1:5747792-5767257 GCA_013398735.1 Nothocercus julius
TTTTTTTTTTTTTTTTTGTCACAGCTACATCACAGAAGCACTTGCGCTGACCTAGGTAACTCCATGGGCAGTGCCAGGGAGCAAGGCACACGAGGGACTCCGGCTCACCTGGCTGCTGAAGCGCTGCCCAAATGCAGCTGATCCAGAGGTGCCCAGACATAGCTGAACCAGAGATGGTCACTGCTACCCAGGGACCCACATGTTGGGAAGGGGCGAAGAAAGCAGGAGAGAAGGAAAGCTCTTAGACTAGAATTGCGAAGCCACAGGAACTAGAATAGGGATTTTATTATAAAAGGGTGAAAATAATTAGAAAAGAAGCCTCATAGGAATAGAAGTAGAGATCAAATAAAGTCCAAATGGATTTGTTAAAACAAAGTGGAAAGGCAAGAGAAAAGTTGGACAACGACAACAACAAGAAAATTGAAGAATAAGCTGTTTTCACTTGATTATGGATTTGGCTAGATTGAAATAAACTAGCTGGCTGATTATTCAGCATAATTATGCCCAGGGTTTATTTAAGATTGGTGGATAATAATCCTGTAACATGAAAAGTGAACCCATATTTTATTAATACCCTTTGCAATGTTCTGTTTTGCAAATAAAACGATGGAAATGAAGACTAATTAGTAAACTTTTTAATGCTCTATTTATTGTTAGTCTCACGGTAGCAGCTAAGGGTACCATCTTCATCGTGTTCCTAGACTTTGGGATGTATATAAGCAACATAAAAGGTTGTCAGCAGGTCATCAAATTACACCAGAAATATTGAATCCAGTTAAGAATGGCAAGCTGTATTTGCTTTCCAAGGCTTACACACATAAATTTTGTTCATGATGACTTTTAGACACTAAAGAATTATTCTGAATTTCACCAAAGTTTTTCTCTCACAGGAGAGCTATATTCATTAAGTAGAAATTGCTGAGAAGTGTTGTGCATTTACCCTTGTAGACTTGTGTACTTGTGCATGTACACTTGTAAAACTGTTTTTTTTTAACATTTTTAATCAAAGGAAAACTGGAAGCTAGAAAGTATGGATTGGAGAATGCAAGCATTTCCATTTCTAGCTGGTGTTTTTACAGCTTGGCAGGGTGGTGACTGTGTCTCTCATATGATGGTTGCTTGTGTGTTGCGCAGGGCAGACGGAAACTTTCAGGAGGGAATGCAGGTGGAAAATTTATGAAATACCATTAATGGAAGTCAGCCCACTTTTGAATTTGTCTGTTTTTCAGTTCTGAAGCAGCCTCTGAATCTAACAGTGAAGAATCGTCTTCTCTTCCCCCTTTTGGCATTAGTAAATTGCCAAACATGTTTCACAAAGAATAAAATAAATGAGATTTCTCGACATGCATGAATAATTCTGGGCAAGACTGCAAAAATCCAGATGCCCTGGATGTTGTTTCAAGCAAGGTTTGAAGCGAAAATTATGCTACCCAGCTCCTCATTAAGCTGTTATTGCTTTAGAAAGCACAATCACCTTTTGTGAATTCACTCCATCTCACTCAAAAAGCAATGACAATTTTGCAAAAGAAAGATTCTTATAGTTCAGTAGCCCAAATGGACTCAGCAGAGGGAGGATGTGACCTGTAAACACATGAATGGCTGCCCTTGATCCCAAAGAAATCTGTCACCTGGATGTTTTGTATATAGGTTGGCTCTCAGAGGAGAGGAGATTTCTAGCTGCATGCAAGCATCCTCTGTAACTGCTTCTCATTATTTTGATGCTGCTTATTTAGTGTTTATTCACTCTGAGAGCTTCAGAGTCTCCAGTTCTTGTTGTGCTGCATTGACTCTCCAAACATTTTTTTCAGTGCCTTTATTTCTGCAGACCTTCTCTTATAAGAGTAGTCTGGCTTGTCATTTTGCCATTACTGTCTCTTGTTCTCATGCTTGAATAACTTAGATAAATGTCCTATTTAACTATAAACCTACTACACAAATATTCTATAAAGACTCCGCATAAAATGAAAGCAATAACTAAATTCTCAGCCAAGACAAAAATTTTCAACTTACCAAAGCACAAGGTTTGACTCTTGAAAAAAGAACTGACTGTATAACTACTGATCTGTTCAGAGATGCAAAAATGCTTAACCACTTTGGTAGTTAAGGGATCTTCCTCAGCAAAATATTCACGATTTCACACTCCTTCTACTTGGAATAATAATTACTGGGGGCTCACCACACAGATGTCTGCATGGATAAGGTTTATCAGGTTGAAGAGTGTCAGACCTTAGGGATAACTAACAGGATGTCCTTAAATAGCGGGGCGGGAGGTATCCCTGAATGGGTTGTGAATCCTTACCTTCAAACAAATTTCTTCTACAGTTTTTATGGACTACTTGCATGGAGTAAAAAAAACATGAATAATGAGAGGAAAAATTATCAGCATCCTGGATCATATAGTTTCTATTGCATAATGCATTGTAATTTGTGAAAAATATTATATACCTGTTAAGTTGATATTTTTTGTCTTCTACATCTTTTGTTTCACATAAATTTGATGACTGGACCATGAAGAGATATTCTAGGAGTTAAGGGATGCAGCAGAGAGGAGGAGTTCTCCTGTACACGAGGGAGAGAGTATATTGAAGTAAAGGTGACTAGTCTATGAAGGTTTGGACAGATTTACTGGAGCAGGCTGTAGGGCTCAGACAGCATTAATGAGATTGTTTATTAGTACCGGATGAACAATTCTGCAACTCGCTTGACAAATACCGAGGAAAAAGCACCACAGGGGAGCGTCCCACTGCCTTTAGCAACTCCGTGATCTGTGGAATAAAATAATCACTGAAGAAAAACAATCTATTTTCCATCTATTGAGTTTCCTCTAACATATGAAACTGTCTTTTTCAGAATTTAAAATATAGGCTGACCCTGCATGTGATCAGGAGGCTTTGTTTAAAAATTAGAACACTGCGGTTAAAACAGCAACATAAAGCACAAGCAGAAATGTTGTGCCTAACTTAGTAAGCCATGTATGCTGTACTGCATCTATTTTGTTGATTCTCAAATTCAAAAATGCTACTTTAACTATAAAGCATTGGATTTTCTTAATACTATAAAGCATTGGATTTTTTTACTACTGCAGACACTGCTGCACAACAGTGTTTTCCAAACCCGTCTTCTTTTTTTTTTTTGCGTGCCGCAGTGTTTGAATCTGTCTGAAATGTATGTTGTCAGCTAACTTCAGGATTCTCATTGGAACACTTCTTTCCTTTTTATTTTTTGAACTCATTCCCTTTGGGTTCTGCCTGAACAGAGCTCTGTCTGTAGCAAATACACTTTTTGATACATATATATTTGATACACACAAACGCTGTGTGGATGCATCTATGCATACATACGTTCTCTCTCTTTCCTTCTCTCCTTCCCTCCCCTTCCTTCCTCCCTTCCCTTTCTTCCTTCTTTTCCTCTTACCTTATTTCTTTTTTTCTCTCTCTCGCTTTCTTTTCTCTCTTTCTCTTCCTTCCTTCCTTCCTTCCTTCCTTCCTTCCTTCCTTCCTTCCTGCCCGCCTGCCTTCCCCCCTCTACTTCTCTTTCCTTCTTTTTCTCTTTCCTGCCTAGTTATCTGTCTGTCCATCCATTCATGCATGCACGCATGCATGCATCCAGCCATCCAGCCAGCCAGTGTAAGTTTCTTATGGTTGAATTTTGATGGAAATGCTGAACTCAAAATCTTATGAGCAAAACTGGGTTTCACTTCATAGACAGAGTCATGGATGAACTGCTACCCTGATTAAAATCTTTGCAATCAAAATAATACATCAGTTATCCTTGGTTCAATCTCAGTTACTTCAGAAATGTCTCATTGATATACCATGTTTAAGACTGTTACACAACGAAACTTAATAATATCTGCTCCTTTTCTCTGGAGCTGTGCTCATCCTCACAAAGTCCCTCTGGCCAATAAGGTCAATGGCACAAGCCTTCCTCCAGCAGAGAGGTAGGGGATGGGGTGTCACCATCCTCTGCCCTTCCCAGGGGGAAATTCAACGCTGCTGCTCCTGCTTCCTCTGCTCTTGGGATCCCACCCGGGCAGGTTCGATGCTGGTGCACAATGTGGGAGTGTGGCCTGGAGCCACCAGGCTCAGCCTCCAGCCAGCTACTGGCAGGGGTTGCGGTGCCTCCTGTGCTTCAACAGCCCCTTCCCAAGGGTGTGAGGGCAGTGCTGGAGCTGCTGCTTCTCACTGGGAACACCAAAATTATATCTACTGTGCTATAATTTGGGAGAAAAGGATATCATCACCGGTATCAAAGTTGTTATGATTTTAATTATCCTAATAATAAATTATTGGCTCCACTTGTGAGGTATGTCACATTTTTTTTGTCTATCAGAAGATTTGAAATGTGATAGAAGTACTTTTTAAATTTGCAATAAATAATTTTTATTTACAAAAGTTCTAGGCCAAGTGCCTTTAGATCAATACATTTGTCAAGAACCTAAGCCCTATGTATATTAAAATCCTAAAAAAAAATGATGATTCAGGTGTTATAAAATTTATTGTATTTATTTATATGTTATGCTGATGAATTGCCTAAACTTTCTGTGTCAGTCAAAATATAACCTCATTTAATATGTTCATAAAAACTGCAATCCTATCTCTCTTATGTGATAGAGTTGATGGAGTTAAAGTTGTTCAGGTGGGCTCGTCTTTCACAGGAGTCATTTCAAAAATTCATTTTATATGGAAATTGAAAATGAGTAATCCACTACATGCAAATGACAACTAGTGCTTTAGGAACCAGCTCCTTCATTCAGCTGCATTATCCCTGTGAGAAGCCCCAGAGGGGGAGAGGCTACAGTGTGAAAATTGCTGGGGTTTGTTGCTTCTTCTTTTGTCTGGTTCCTCTCAAGGAACCAGGTGCAAAAGTTGTCATGCCAAGGAGCAAAATCCACCAATGGTGGGTGAAGGAAGCAGAAGGAACTGCCTCTGGTTCCAGCTACCTTCACTGAGGAGCTCTCAGGTCTGGTCATGTTGATCTTGATAGCTAAGACAATCAAGGACCGTAGCTATCTGTAGCTCACTGACCATCAGCAGCTCTGTGGCACTGTGTTGTCACAGCATCAAGGGTTTGATTGTTAAGGACAGACTGCTTTGAATGTGGCATGGCAATGATTGATAGTAAGAATTATCTGCTAGCAATATTTATCAGCCTTGTAAACCTTTCCATCGCAGCGATCTTTAACTCCCTAACTGGTATATATATGCACTTGTTTTCAGATACAGCACCAATGTTAGGCAGCCATAGATAGGCTGAATAAGAGTTTTACACTAAATCAACTGCTCTCAGATTTAGCCTGCCTAGCTCTCTAAAGCTTAGGTATTTAGCTTATGTTAGGCATTTATTGTACACCACAGTCCATGAGGGTGAAAGACTCCAGGAGGGAGGAAGTCTTCTCACCTGTGCTGGACACCAATCTAAGGAAGAAGGGCATCATCTCATTATGATGCCTGTATCTCTTATACAATTATAGTGAAAGCTTATGTGAATTGCTTAGGGTGGGAACTGATTAGTCTTTGGTGATCTGTACCCTGTCCTTGAAGACTGCCTTTTTAGGTATTTAAATCTTCTTTTAATTCTGGCCCTACATCACTAAGCTCAAAAGAGTTACCCATCCTTATTGAGATATATATTAATTTACTTCAGTGGTCTGTTTGCTGTGAGTTTTGAACAGGAGCTTATGTATCAGTGGTAGGAATAGCAGAAAGTTTAGTCTGTTACCTGGTAGGCCTGTGGTGAGGCAGGTGTACTCATGTTTTATTGAACCAAGTTCAGAAATCCATAGATTAGAGAAGCCAGAAAGAATCATTATGATCATTTAGTGTGACCTCCTGTGTAACACAGTCCAGAGTTCTTTGAATTAATCCCTCTTTGAACTAGAGTGTTCCATGTAGAAAAATATCCAATCTTGTTGAAAGTGTTTCCAGAGATAAGGTTTCCATAATCGGTGGCAAAGTACTTTAATGTTTTATTAGTCTTTAAATTTAGTGTTTTATATTCAATCTGAATTTGCCTTACTTCATCTAGATCATGGTATCTTATTATAGAATCACTTGCACAATCGATGATTCTTCTGTTTTGAAGTGCCCTTTTGTGGCATAGGTACAGAGACAGACCGAACTACTTGAGGATTTCTATTGTGAGGTGTATTTTCCAATCAATAGGTTGTCTTTATATAAACTTTTTTCCACATTAATAACATATTTATAATATTGTAGATTCTGGATCTGGACAATAGAATATCATAGGAGGTGCTTGCACCATTACCAAGTACAGGAAAGCAGAACCTCTTACCTCTCCCCACTCAGCATCCTGTTTATGTATTCAAAACTTGCATGACCTCTCTTTACCAAACTGTTTCATTCAGTGTTTGTATTCAGCTGATTAGGTCTCTTGACCCTTATGTTCTCAAAAAAATGTTACTATCATGGAAGACAGATTCTCTCGTTTTGCAAGTATTTCTGTATTTGGCCATATTAAATGCATTAAAAATTCTAAATGTCATACTGAATGTTTACTCGTGTTCACTTGAGCAGCAAACCAACCTTAGTGTCAGTGATCTGCCCTTATCAGTTAGCTTTCACATGATCTTTTATGTTCCCTACAAATTTTTTAGTAATATGTTTATTTTTATTGAATCACAGGAATTATGGCAGGTGGGGATCTCCCAGAGGCTTCCCTGAGCATGCAAATTACATTTTTGACCTCTGAAGGATTTTTTCTCTCCTTCTCTACATATCTTATAGGAAGAACCAAGGGAGAATAGCAGCTGAGGTAGAGGTTTAAAGGCAAGAGCTGTTCATAACCTTTATGAAGCTATCTGCCAGTTTTAATCCTTTAATAGGTTTAATATTGGTGTTGTGTTGTTTTAATTTCATAATCAAAATGTTCTTAAGTCACAGGTCTTACAGAAGTCTAAGATCATTACATCAACAATATTAATCAAGTACTTGCACTTACATTTATCACTTTATTAAAAGTTATAATGTCATCAAAAAGACAATGTCATTAAAAACGCAATGTCATCAAAAAGTTGTCTTTCTTATCATACTTGAGAGAAAAAAAGTCCCTTCCTCTTAATCTCATTAATTCCATGAAAGTGAGCTGTGTTGTCATTGCTATATACTATTGTCAGTGCAGAAAACTCGCTTCATTAACGAGCAAATCTTGGGACTTCAGCCCCTCTTCCCATTGCCATAAGATGTGAATGAAATAAGTGCAATGTTTAGAACTGCTGGGAGAATCAGGCAAAGGAAATTTGACAGTTTTTATCTTGAGAAGCTCTTTCACTGCAAGACATATTCTTTGCATCCCTCTCAGATTTTGCTTTTGCTGGGGAATGCTATTGCATGGAAGCATGACGGTTTATTTTTCCTTGTTTCTGAAGCATAATTTGACTTGCTTCTCATGTCGATTGTTTGTGTGTGTAACCTTTGGAGAGTTAGACTTACAAACGGCAAAGGAATGTGCTACATCAAATGTGCACAGGTTCCTGCACGTGCACAGGTTGGCATGTTCGTGTGTTGCAGACCGATCGCAAGCAACGACTTCTCTGAAGTTTGAATTAAGTGAAGTACCTGGGCTTTGACGGGAATGCAGAGAGCTCAGAAGTCTATGATTAGATGAGTCATTTTTGTCAAAACCAGAAAAGCTTCCATAATAAGTTGTGGTATGCCCATTGCACACTGCTTGGCTTCCTCTTTTCTTTTTCTATAAGAGACTATGGTGTAATTATCAAAAACATGGAGATTTCACAAAGGTACTGAAAACAGTACCTTCAGTACTGAAAACAGTACAGTCTTGTTCTCCTAAAAATTTGCATCTATGCAGATATTTGAGTAACTAGGAGGCAAGCATCAAAATAAAGACATCCACTTCTCTTTTCTAGTCTCTAAAGAGGTTACATTTGCCACAGGCAAGATAAGGTGGCCATCACCCTTCATTTGTCTCCCCAGTGCAAAACTGTCTGCTGTCTAGGACACTTGATATCTCTGTAGAGCCTTTCCTTTGAGAAAAAGTGCTGTAGTGTTGTCACAGATCTTTTCTGTATTTCCAGTAATATAGCTAACTTTAAGTTTGTTCCAATTATTGTGTTGAATTCTTATTAAAATTCCTAAATCTTTGCAAACCTCTATTCCCTTGCCAGGATGGATTTTTTTTTTTTTTCTCCTTTTTAGTATTCTTCATCTTACATTGCTTGTTGCTGGTTTTCAGTATCTTCTGCTTGTGCAGTGACTGAAACATTGTCCCAGGAAACACATATGTACAGGCATTCATAACTTCTACATTTTTTGAAAGAAATCTAATTCAAAATTCATAAACTTTTATTTATTAAATACACACGCACACACAAAATCAGTAAAACTTCAAGGTGGCCATGACAGAGAAGTAGTTTAAAGCTGATGCCAGCAGAGGCTTTTCACTCGCACAATGTTAGAATATTGGTGCGGGTATCCAGATAACGTAGTTCACTGAACAATGTGTTTTCAGGAAGCATATCTTAAAAGTGATGAGAAAGTACTACTAAAGCTCATTTTTGATTTTGTAAACACAAGCAATTCTTCATGCATGATGTAGCAATTGGTGGATAGAAATTTCATCATGCAGGTCCTCTGTGCAATTTTAAGAAAATGTATCATTTAAGCTATGAATATTCAACAGTCCATAAAATATCATAGCTAAAGATTCTTCTGGTATCTCTGAATTATGAATACTTCTGGGAAAGGTGGTTCACAATGAAGAAAAGAAAGCTAAAATTGTCAATTAATTCTCCATGAATTATATACTAATATTATTATATGTATTTTATGTATCGCATATATCATGTTTCCTTAGCTATTTTGTTCCTATGATCTCAAAATGTTTTCAAAAATTAAAAGAATATATTGCATCAGTAAAGAGACTTACTTGAAAATGAAATCTACAGCAGATGTTGCAAACTCAGTTTGCAGAAAATCTCTAGGTAGCAATCGTTGCATAGTAGCATTTTTGAATAACTGGAAAATATATTTCACAGGACACGAGGAAGGGAAAGCTAAAGGCAAATAAACGTGCTAAACTACAACGTAGTCATTTTCCGCAAAGTGGCAGGGCATGCCAAAAAAAGGCATCTTCAGGGTCCAGGGATTGAAGCTCTACATCTAGAATAGGTCAGAGCACTTCTGACAAATTCCTTTTTTGACACTTAAATGTTATTTTGTCAAGATCTAGTTCTTTCCCAGAAACAAATTCAGCTGAAGCTGACTAGGAAAGTTTCAGAGGAGAATATTCAAAGGAGAATACAAACATAAGCTCCATTTCCCATGTTGTGACGTCTCCCCACCTCTTCCCCTTGTTTTTCCTCCTTAGGCTGGGAGAGTTACCATAACACTGCAGATGGTTCTTGTTGCAGGATGAGACACAGAAGATTTTGCCCTTGTATTCCCCAGATGAAAAACATCTCCTGGCCATTGCTGGATGCTGAAACTTGCAGCTTTATGGCTGGTCTCAAAGGGCCCAAGATCCTGGCTTTTCTGTTGTTTTCTCCTCAACTCATCAGCTGAAACCTGGGTCTCTGGCCCAAGTAGTTGAAACAATGGTATTTTCTTTAGTTCAGTGAAATTACTTCACATTTTTAATTGAGTAGGGGCTGATTGCAATATCTAATTCTTAGCACTTTCATAGAGCTTCTCATCTTCAAAGTGTATCACTAGCATTAACTGATTAATTTTCTGATTTTCTTCTCAGACATAGAATTGCAAGCTGTGATCATGCAGACCACCTAAGTAATTATAATTTTCTTTGTATTGAAGATTATTTCAAAGACTATTTTTGTTATTTTAGGTGTAGCCTTGCAAATGTTAATTTAATCAGATAAGAGTTAAAGCAAAAATGGTTAAATGATAGAATTTATGTTGTAAAAACTTCAAGAGCATCATGCTAGTAATCCTTATTGAAAAAGAACCTCTTTTATCTAAAACTTGACTATTAAGTACAGAAAAATAGTGCTAAAGGACTGATTTTGACAGAGTCAAGGCACAGACAGATTATGAGTGAGTCTAACTTTTATACTATCAGAAAATAATTAAATTAAATATTCAAAGTTGAATTGGGGCTTTTTTCAGATCCAAATAGTCTTTTCAGGACATTTTAGGCAAAGTATCTGAGTATAGCATTAAGTAGAAATAGATAGCTTTTTTGTTGCTGAAGATGCATAATGCATGAGGCACTGTTCTACTAACCACCCTGCTGTCAGTTATTGACTGCCTCTATTATTCTAGTGATTATGTCTTACTACTTAAGGGACAGCAAGTGGTTAAAAGGACTAGCAGAGTTAAGTGTTTTATTTTTTCTCCCACTCTAAGGTAATAATTAAATAACAAAAGATATTCAATATGAGCAATAGTTCAGGTTACTTAAGTGTCTTCGGTCTCTTCTTCCCAGAGATGAGCAGGATGAGGTGAGTCTCATCATTATTTGTCTTTTCAAGGGCAAAACTGTGATAGACAGGGCTTAATGTGTATCTTGGTAGAATTGGATTTGATCCTCAGGGCTGGGCCAGAGGGCTGCTTTGTTAGATTTACTCTCTCTCCTGCACTCTCTCTCTACCACAAACAAAATTACCTCTTGGAGGCCTGCATCAGCCTCAGCATCCTGAGCCTATCTCCTTTTCTTGATTTCAGTCACATCTAAATCTGTTTAAACTGCCGACATGATGATTTGTGGAGAGACAGGGATTAAGCAGAAGGGAGATTAACACAGTTGTCTATCTTCTTCGAAATAATACACCTGCTGACAGTAAGGGCATTCTTCAATTTACATAACTTAGCTCACAAGGAAGGCTTTGCAGTTGTTATTGAGTTGCTTTTTTTTTGCTATCAGCAGTACAAACTCACCTGCTCCCTGCATGTTTGAAACCTTGACAGTTCATCTCTTCAATTACTATAAGATTGAGAACCATACCCTCTTCTTTTTTAAATGGAGTTTCTTGATATTTGAGTAATATGTATTCAAATAGATTATTTAAGAAATGTGCATTAAATTCTCCTGTATATGAGATGAATTTCCATTGCCCCAAAGAAAATATTTACATTCTGGTATTTTTTTGAACAGAGTCGAAACTCTGTGAACAACTGTTTTGAAACTGTGATCTGTTTTTATATATATATATTTGAGAGAAAAAGAGACTATTCTTTCAATTGTCTAGGAAAAAAATATGAAATATTCTCTTCTAATACTTAGGTAATACTTAACAGCACTAACAAGGATTACTTGGGTGATATTTTGTGCTTGGCCTCACTCTGCTGGTGAAATAAGGTCTGTAGAAGAACAAAAATTCATCTAAATAATAGGGTTGAAAATGTCTCTTTTCTCCTGCACATTCTTTATCTTACCTTTGTTGTTGCAAAGGATAAAGGCCAGTGACTTTTCTTCTGTACATACAGGTTTTTTAAAAGGAATATTGATTCCAGAACTGCACTATGAGGCAGCAAGTTACAGGGAGGCACAAACTATGCAAGTTAAAGAGAAGCACAAACTTTGTGACATCAAAATATTAAAAGTACTGTTATGGTGACATATGCTGGAGGAGTTAAATATGGGGGAGGGGAGAGGAAAAATCGCTCTGAGAAAGGCAGAAGTTTCCTAGGTGTGGGATGTATCTATTTGGTGCCTTATATTTTTATGTGAAATCTCCCATAAGGGCTTCTTCACGATTGCTGGATTGCTGTTCCCTTAAGAAGAGGGAGCTTATGTAGTTATCTCAAGCCTTGCTTCTCCAGGAAACTGAGCACTTGCAAAAACATTTGTTGCACCAGGAGTGGGAGAGTTATTTTATTACAGAGTTCCAGCTTGTAGCTCGGCATTTTGCAGAGGGTTGAAGGCAGTGAATCAGCAGCAGTTTCTGGCTTGTTACCTCTCTCTGTATGTCTCACTGAAATGCTAAGGATATTTTTTAAAGTGCTGTAGGTTTCTTTTTTAAATGCATTTAACAGCTAAAAATGATACAAAAATAAGAGTCAATCCATTTCTTAACCTATTTCTTGAATCATAAATAAATCTGTTTGTGAGATCTGAAGAAATCTCATTGTTTTCCTCTTTTTTTCTTTTTGTTGGCATTAAACTTAATATTTACCTTTGTATTTCCTCAGTCATATCTAGACGCCATGCCTTGAAAGAGAAATTCTTTCCCTAAAATTACCAGCTAAACCGAGCAGATAAAAATCATTTGGATTTTTTCATCAATAACTTTCAGATAAGCATCCAACCTTTGGGGCTCTTATCAGACTCAAACCGGGTCTTTAAAATTTAGATATCTGTGTTAGAAATTCCAAGAGAGACTGCTTTTTCCTTCTCTGCGTTAAAGCAGCATTTTTAAACAACTCTTTTGAGTTAACTTTGTGGTTACTTAACACTTGAGAATATCAACATTTCTTTAAAGAATAAAGATGCAGGCTTGGTCCTTGGATATCTTCATACACAGATCAGTGTCCAGGGAGGACAGTGTATCAGGGATGGAATTAGAAGAGGCCAACACTATCAGAGACACATGCCCTTATGCAGTGAACTCATACTCCAAAACCATGTGGAGCTTCTGCAAACCCTTCCATCATGTCACTGGGCATGAGATCATATTTATTCTATAGCATATCTATTCATTTATTCTATAGCATATATTCTTTATTTTTTTTCCCTGCATCAACCAATGCTTGTTTGCAAGAGATGGTTGAAAAGGATTCAAATGCAGAAAGAGAGGCTCTGTATTACACAGAGTTAGGACAGGTAGTGCAGAGACAGATAACTTCACAAGAACAGACACAGAATGATTAACAGAGGTGGAATACTTAATGAGTATCTGCTTGAAGAAATAGAGCTTTGGGCAGCTTTATGCTTTCATGCACCTTCTACCAACAGAAGCTGAAGTCATTTCTGCAGGTCAGATCTTATTTTTAAATAATCACCTTGCTGAACTGCTGAGTTGGGTGTTTTTACAGAGGGCAATCTTAATTTTAGTCTTAAAATCCTAAAAGGCTTCCTTCTAACTAAATAAACCAGTAAGGGAGAATAGGGCACCTCTATAAATTATCCTGACATTCCACTTATGGGAAAAAATTATCTGAAAATTACCTTGCATTGCCACAGACAGAAGAAGTACCAGAAATGCCAAAGGGATGCTGAGAAAGGCTACTGAACTTTCCCTGTCTAGTTTAACCCATTAGTACATTTACTTTCACTCCTAGACCTTACAGAAACAATTGCAAATAAGCTCTTGACAGAAAAGAGTTGATCATTCCTTTCTACTATGTGAAATGCTGTCAGCTTTTTCCACCAAACTTATTGCCTGGAAGGAATTCATATTGTTTGCTTTCTGAAACACTTGTTCTGGCATGTGCAAATTTAGAAATATCTGGAATTATGTTTATGCTTGCAATACCAAATCCTATAATGGAAGCAGAAAAACATTTCCTTCTAAACTCATTCCTCAAATTAAACTTCTCACAATGCTCTTTCTGTAAGTAAAAAAATTGCATGAATACTGAGCATGCAGAAGAACTGGTGTTAAAAAACAAACCATTCACCTTACTGTGACTTCTTTTCAGTGGGTTAAATTTGATAAACAGTTTATATTTTCACATCATTTTAAGCTGCTGCGTATATCAACTGAATGAATATATTTGCTGTTGTTTTTTCAGCTCATCAATAAATCTAGTAGAAAATCCAATAGTAGACCAGTAGGATTTATATTGCTGCAACAGATAGAGATTATTACTGATGCCAAGAAGACTGATTTTCTGCTGATTTGATTAGGAGACTAGCTGTGCAAAGCTGCATTTTAATACATAAGGCAGCATAGTGCTCTAGGAGCCCAAAGGATGGAATTTCACATCGGATCTGGCAGACCGCAGACCAGGTGTTGCTCTATCCTGCTGCATCTATTATACAATTCATACAAATTCTTTAATCAACCTTTCCATGTCTGCTAAGAAATGGGCTTTCCATATTAACCAGGGAAATGTCAATTCAAGGCTATAGGGGCTGGTGCTAATAAGGTTAATGAATAGCTGGCCTGAAAAGCAACAGATGGGCCTAGCAGAGAGAGAGCCTTAATGGCATTTATAATGCCTAGGGTCAACTGCACTTTATCTTCATTTTTTTTTCTCATTTAAAATATTCCAAAGGAATAATGAAATAAGTTTAAATTTTCCCTACAGGGAGATGAAATTTTATGCAACACTGTTTACTGAATGTCAATGTGTTTGGTTATAAACAGGGGACTGCTGCATTGTGCTCAAATTGTAGTTGTTGCATATCTATATTAGCATTTGCTGAAGAATTTTTCCTTTGGACTATTTAAAATACTGCACTGTTTCTATCAAATGCTACTGAAGAATTCTGTTTTCTTTGTTGCAAATACACTAACACAGAAGGTTAGCAAATTGCATTTGGGTACATGTCTATTTAGACATACTGGTCTTAAAGAGAGGTAATGGAAAGTTAGCATTTGAACAACCCACACTGTGGTCTCCCCAAGGATGACCAAATTCAGGTTCATTATGATAGAACCTTTCTTATATTAGAACATGGTATGGTAGATGTCATGAAAATTTCCATATGTATATGTAACAGAAAATATGTCTGATTAAAACATCTTTTGAGGGTTTAACAATATTGTCTTTGACTTCTCTGTCCTTCATCTAAAATACATTACTCTCCCCCTGGCCAGACTAAACTGCACAAGCAGTTTCTGTTTCTGTTCTGAACACAGGCTTGTGGTGATGTTAAGCTAATGTTAATGCACAGAATTGCCTGCATTTAGTCTATGTGAACCAAGCTTTAATATCAATAAAATAATGTAATAAATTTTTGAGGAACATTTTAAGATTTGTTCTAACAAATTTAGTTTCTTGACTTGTAGACTGTAATGTGAAAAAAAAAAAGCTGCTCTCATTTCTCCTATATCTACCAAAAACTGTTCAAAATATACATACAGATCCAAATTAGGTCTATCTACAAAACTCAGTTTCATATTTTGGGTATGCATGGCAATAGCTAAGACTAAATTTTAGTTTTAGGTTTTATGATAGAGGGTAAGAATTTTCAAAGTGCTCAGCCCTGAGCTGATGTTGCCAAATTTACTACATCAGAAGCTTTCAAATGATTCCCTTTCTGCTGCTTTGTTGCTCTCAGAAGTCAGTGATAAAACTCCCATTGACTCTAATGGGGGCAGAGATAGGCCGGTACTGTAGGCTTTTGAAAATCACACTTTACATATATTTTTAAGATGCCATTTGATTATTTGTAATGCAGGTTATTGATTAAACTGTGAATCTGTGTAACCCACTTATCCAAAATTCATCTTGCCCAAGAGTAGATTAGGTGTCTAAGTCAAAGTTAGCCAGTTTACCATTCAAGCAGATCTTTCTACTGAGATTGCCCAGAAAAGTATAGAAGAAACAATTATTTAATAGCTATTGACATAACTAACTTCTCATTGCAAAAGATGTATTTCTGTTTAAATATTTCTTTACATTTTCAGTTGCGGGGGTCTGCTTTATAATAATGTCATTTAAACATATATGTGATTGGTCATAAATTTCAGATGCTGGCTCAATTTGTGAATAACTTTAGATATTTTGCTGATGAATAAAATATTTTGCATACAATCTAGAATGTTTAAACACCAATGAACTGGAAGAGAGATTCATCCATCTCTGAATAATTTACTAATTGTTCTACTGTATCTATAAAGTTGGCAAAAGGAAGAAAAATATTACTGAATGACTTATGCAATGAATTTCATATAACTTGTCAAATAGTGTTTAATCTGATTTGCTCACTGGGATCCAGTTATTGGTCTTTTCAGAATAGCTATGGACTGGAATAAAGCTCAGCACATAAATTCAAGACCAGAAACATATAGTTTTTGGCCTCACTCCATCATAGAACTACCCACATCTGCATATCTGTCTATTACAGCTCCATAATGCTTATTGAGCTGGGCATACAACCATTCTTCTGTCATAGGGAACAGAGTTAACTGCAAAGAAGTGGTTTTTACTGTCCTGTAACTCTATGTTTACTACTGTACATTGACAAGGGGGCAGCTATTACTCTGAGTTAACAGAAAGTGATTCTTCGTGACTTCTGAAAAGTAGCACTGTGCTGTTTTTCAATGTATTTTGAGAAGAAGCAATATTGTTTATTAAAATGCACAGGTGACATCTTACTTCTCCAATAGACCTGAGTCTATTGGGAGTCTTGCCTATCCTCTGAATCACCTGCAATTACTACAAATGTCTTTGTTCAAATTATGTTACATTTCTGCAGTGTAGTTTTATTCAGTTAAGGAAAAGAAACTGAAATTTACAGGTTAAATTGAAAATTAGGTAAGTCATAGGTATCTCCTGTTTTTGAAATCCTAATTGCATTCCAATACATCTATTGAGTTTAGCTTCAGGACAAGAGGAGACATACTTTTTGGTAATGGTAACTTTTTCAGAAATTAGATTTGAAAAAATATTTTGTTTATGTTACAAACTTTATTTTGACTCCTATTTAATTCAGTACCCTCTGCTACTAGATTGCAAGTTTCATAGAGGATTTTAAACTTTTGTGACAGCTGATGTCATTAGAACATGAAAAGGTAACCCATTTGATGAAAAAGTATATACCTGATCTCTAAAAAAGAGAAGTAGCATTTTTTAAAAGCAAAACCAATCTGCTTTTTGTTTTTACCTTCCTCACAAAACAGAGAAGAATATCTTTATCCCTGTACTGTGTGTAAAATGCATTTGTACCTTTTTGGTTAGCTAGAGCTTTTTGTGCATGTATTTAGTATACAAATGATAATATGATATTTTTTTAATGTACATTTCAGTAGTTTGAACCTGGCAAGTGTTTAGTACTAGAAAATGATGCATACATTTTTGTTGCCATAAGCAAAAATATAATTTTAATGAAATCTGATAGATGGCACTGTTGGATTGTTGATAAACCAACTTGAGAGAGTTGCTCCTAAGTTACTAGAATTCAGAAGGATATTATCACTTCTTAAAGAACTTTGCTTTAGA
Source organism: Nothocercus julius (assembly GCA_013398735.1). Taxonomy (NCBI): domain Eukaryota; kingdom Metazoa; phylum Chordata; class Aves; order Tinamiformes; family Tinamidae; genus Nothocercus; species Nothocercus julius. The sequence continues at coordinate 5,764,841 of VZSV01000031.1, forward strand.
TAGCCTGATAGAAACACTCTTATTTTAAGCTGTGTTCTTTCAGTAGCGCAAGTCAATGCAGTCTGACTGCTGGGCTGGATTATTCTCCTTTTTTATTTGCTCCAGAGAGCTTCTACATCCCAGCAAGGTTAATTAAGCACTTAACAAGTGTGGGTGTTCATCGGTTCACATTAGAGGGTTTCTGGTTAGAGAAGATATTTGAAGGAGGAAAGAATTATAATTTTTTCTTCCTTTGTAAGCCAGGTTGTTCCACATTCCATTCCAAATTCCTTTCATATTCCATTCATCTCTTTCCCTGAGAGTCTTTTCCAAAGACTGATGACAACTTGCTTTAGGATTGTCTGTACTTACAGGTTGAATTGACTATGATGAGGTGATTAAATTGTCTAGCTAAGTTGTCCAGCTCTTGAATTAGGTTCAGATCAGACAAATCCAGGAGAATTGTTTGAATTAGCCCAGGTAAATCCATTGGATTTTGTCAGGATTTTTGCTAGGGTTTTTTCAGGATGAAAAAAAATGCCTCTCCAAACACATTCACAAGAAGAGGAGGGCCAAGGAGAATCTCCATCCTTTATTGGATGCAACAGGGAATATTGTCAACAAGGATGAGGATAAGGCTGAAGTATTTAATGCCTTCTTTAGCTCAATCTTTAACACTCAGATCAATTATCCACAAGGTACTTGGCCCCCAGAGCTGGATCATACCTGTAGAGTGCAGAATAAATCCCCCACAATCCGTGAGGAAGCAGTCAGTGACCGGTTACTCCACTTGGACACCCACAAGTCTATGGGGCCAGATGAGATCCACTCAACGGTTCTGAAGGAGCTGGCAGAAGCACTTGCAAAGCTGCTCTCCATTATCTATCATCAGCACTGGTCAAGAGGGGAGGTCTCAGATGACTGGAGACTGGCCAATGTGATGTCCATCTACAGGAAGGGTCATATAGAAGATCCAGGGAACTACAGGTCAGTCAGCCTGACCTCAGTATCAGGGAAATTTATGGAGCAGATCATCTTGAGGGCCATCAAGCAACATGTGTGTGACAACCACGGGATCAGGCCCAGCCAACATGCGTTCTTGAAAGGCAGGTCCTGCCTCTCCAATCTGATCTTCTATGACCAGTGACCCACCTAGTGGAGGAGCAAGAGGCTGTGGACGTGGTCTACTTAGACCTCAGTAAAGCCTATGACACAGTCTCCCACTTCCTTCTCCTGGAGAAACTGGCAGTTCATTGCTTAGACAGGTGTACTCTGCGCTGGGTGAAGAACTGGCTGGATGGCTGGGCCTAGAGAGTGGTGGTGAAATCTAGCTGGCGACTGGCTACGAGCAGTGTCCCTGAGGGGTCAGTGTTGAGGCCAGTCCTCTTTAATACCTTTATCAACCATCTGGATGAGGGAATTCAGTGCACTCTCAGCAAATCCGCAGATGACACCAGGCTGGGAGGAAGAGTCAATCTGCTTGAGGTTAGGATAACTCTGCAGAGGGATCTGGACAGGTTGGATCAATGGGCAGCGACCAACTGTATGAGGTTCAATAAGATCAAGTGCCGAGTTTTGCCCTTCAGTCACAATCACCCCATGCAACACCACAGGCTTGGGGCAGAGTGGCTGGAGAGCTGTGTGGCGGAAAAGGATCTGGGGGCATTGGTCGACAGCTGGCTGAACGTGAGCCAGCAGTGTGCCCAGGTGGCCAAGAAGGCCAATGGTATCCTGGCTTGTATCAGGAACAATGTAGCCAGCAGGACCAGGGAAGTGATCCCTGTACCTGGAGCTGGTGAGGCCGCACCTCGAATACTGTGTTCAGTTTTGGGTCCCTCACTACAAGAAGGACATGCAGGTGCTTGTGTGTGTCTAAAGAAGGGCAACGAAACTGGTGAAGGGGCTGGAGCACAGACCTTAGGAGGAGTGGCTGAGGGAGCTGGGATTATTTAGTCTGGAGGAGACTCAAGGGAGACCTTATTGCCCTCTACAACTGCCTGAAAGGAGTTTGTAGTGAGGCAGGGGTTAATCTCTTCTCCAAAATAACAACAGATAGAACAGGAGGAAATGGCTTCAAGTTGCACCAGGGGAGGTTCAGGTTAGACATTAGGAAGAATTTCTACACAGAAAGACTATTCAAGCATTGGAACAGGCTGCCCAGGCAAGTGGTGCCATCTCTGGCACTGTTCAAGAAATGTGTAGATGAGACACTTAGGGATATGGTTTAACAAGTATGGTGTTGAAGGATTTATGGCTGGACTCGATGATCTTGAAGGTCTTTTCCAACCATAATGATTCAATGATTCTATGAAGAAAAACTAAAACAGCTCTTACAGGAATGTTAGAATGAGAATATTCTTCATATATTTTCTGACATATGACTTGGAGCATAACCAAATAAATGATGCTGAACAATGAGTAGATAGCAGTTTATCAAT
>VZSV01000031.1:5767392-5816650 GCA_013398735.1 Nothocercus julius
TGCATTGAATAGTTATTTTTATGAACAAATTAGATTCTGCTATAAAAAAATCTGCATATAGTTTATGATTTCTTGATTGTTAAGAAAAAAAAAGCAAAGTTAGATAGAGACTTGTTGAACTATTAATGTTGTCTGTGGTGTGTCATTTAGTCCTAGCCTTGTCAGCATTTCAGCAAATTACATCTACAGTAGAAGATATTTTGTAATCAGCTAAATGAATAGCTTTACTAATTTCTCTTTTATTTTTCTGTTTTACAGTCCATTATAATTGTAAAGTAATTTATATAATTTCTAAGTATAATGAATGTATCTAAAATCACTACCTGTACTCATCCACTTAGAAGGGCTCAGTAACACTTCAGAGGAACTAACAGATTTAACAAGGTGGGTGCTTTATTGCTATAATTGTATAGTTTGAAATGTATCAAACACCACTAGAACTCACCATTATGGTTATGGGAAAATAACCTGATAATGACTTTAGTGAATATCTTCTTTTAGGTTTGAGTTATCTGGTCAGATCTTCCCTATTCCTGGGAAAAAATGGAGAGAACCACACAAAGCTGAAACTATTCTTGCAAATTTCCTCTTGGGATTTTTTTCTCATGTTCCTTCCTTCAAAAGGGGGAAAGGTTTCCCTACTATATAACAATTTCAGTCCCTCCCTCCAAGTATTCTGAATTCTGAAAGCTGGCCATGAACATTGCTGTAATGATCCTTCGTCTCCACGTTTTCTTGTGCAGCAAGGCTCTTCTGCTCCTTGACGGAAGAATGCCAGCAGAACTGTTGCTGCTTTGTGATGGCAGCTGGATCCAAGGGCTCAGTTCTCAAATGGTTTTAGATAGAGATTAAAGTGTAAATGGGAAAAAAAGAGTTACTATTTTCCTCTGAGATAATGAGAGGATGCAAGTTCTACTTTACTTCAAGGCTATCCATATCTTGCCCAATTGATTTTTCATCCCATGTCCATTCTTGGATATTTACTGTTCCTTGCATGGGAGCTGGAGGATAAGGATATATACACGCTCATCATCTTGAGCTTATTGTCTTGAGCTTTTTCCATTTCTGGTCTCTATATCCTGTTATATCAAGCTCTTTGAGAATGAACTAAGTGTCAGTAGATTATCAGAGGGAGGAAGAATTTGAAAGGTTGTGGGATCATATCAGGATATTAAGGAGTAAAAGAATTTGAGGCAAAAGTGAGAGAAGTGTGAATGTGTTTGGGACGGGAGGAGCACTGGTGGAAGTGAAGGTGCTAATGCTATTATGGGATACGTTATGAGTTGAAGGAGGATGAAGAATGGTGGCTGTAGGCAAAGAAGTGCTAAGAGACTGTAGGACAAGGCAGTCAGGGATCTGATCTCAGGAGTGGAAGGGATGATACCTCTGTAGAGCAAAAAAAAAATAAGCCATAGAATGACTTAGGTTATGAAGGACCTAACAGAGGTCATCTATCCAATCCTTTACAGGTTTGGGGATAGATCAAGTTTCTACAAACTTCCTTGGTTGGGAAGAATTGATTTCTTATATCTGGGCACTTTTAATCTGGAGCCCGTTTTGGGAGTATAGATATGTATTTAAGATTGGAAGTTTATCCGTTTCCCTGAAAGGAAATGCCTTTCCTCCCTCACTCTTCTGCATTCCCACACATATGAATGCTTATCACTGCTGGGCTTGTAGCCTTGTGTTGTTTCTTTTGCTAAAAGAAATGTGACACCTTTAGTCATAATAATTCAGCAACTGAAAAAATTTACACTAGAACGCAAAAACAAAATCACAACCCTGAGCAGGTTATCTAAAGTCCTGAAGCACTAGACTTGTCAGCAAAATTTCTAACCTTCCTAAGGGAAAAATACAATTCTCCTAAATGAAAATATGTTTAAATAAAAGATCTTGCTTCCATGTAGTTGAAAATTGCTGAAGTAAAGGTGATGAGAAGAGGCTGTAATAGTTGTCAGGAGATTAACCTATACTAAAGACCCTGGCATGTATAAAATAACAACAGACACTGGCAAAGTGGTGGCAAAGCCGACAGATACATGTTGAAAGCAATTTGTTGATTATCCTGGAAAGATAAGAAAACATCAGCTGCTTGTTAAAGTCGACTATGTATAAGAATTACAGGAAAAATATTAAAAAGATCTCTCTCCTTCTGCCTGCATTTCTTTAATTCTCTGATGCGCAACCCCATCATTTTCTCATCAGAAGCTCACACCATAAGACAATTTGACCCACATTTTTGCATACAGAATGAAACAGGTCAAGGTGGCTTACATTTACTATTCGGAGAAAAGTAGGCTTTTAATATTTTCTTTTAAATTACAAAATTACAAGAGAATGAAAGAGTTTAATGAGAGTTGTAGATTGGATTTTGGTACCCACTGTCACCATCAGTCACACTTTCCTCTATGTATCCCAGGACTGAAGGAAAAAGTTTTCAGGACAGGGTAGTATATTTCATAAGTGAATATAGATACTGACATTGGGTCAGGTTCTTTAGTTGTGAAAATATTTCATTTTGCTCAAAACATAGAATGCAATAAAATAAAAAGATAAAACTTCTTGAATCAATACACATTGCCTGTATGTTTTCCTGAGCCTGGCTGCTATTAGATTTTTGTAAGTGTCCTTTCTGGAAACCTGTCAGTCCAACCCCTTGGGGCTGATTTTACATTCTGATTTGATATTCCTTTTGTTTAACTTGACTGATAGCATATTTGAGTCACACAGTCTCTATATCTTCTTCTGTTCTAATTTGAGCCTCATGATGCCATCCAGATAAAGGTTCAGAGTTTTATGGCCAGGGGGTTGCCTTCTGTTCTGTTTGAGAAAGAACAAATTTTGTGGATGTGTCTATTTGTGATAGCAAGTGTCAATCATTTGTAATTCTTCTTCTCAAAGACATCCTGAAAGTTTGTGAGCCAACTGTGTCATTCAAAACGGAGCCTCAAGAATTATTCAAGAGGATCGAAATATCTATGATTGAATTAAGATTTTCTCTTTTCATGAAAAATAAAAAATTGCTATTTAAATCATATTCTTCAATTTTTTTCATCGTAAAGGTAAATCTTTTTGGATTAATGCTTTTCATTATTGTTGTAAATATGGATTCCAATATGTACTTAATTTTAGCTGTGTTTTTTGACAACATTAATTTTGGTCTGTAACCATAGAATCTGAAATTATGGTCATATAAAATAATGTGACAGATTATTACTTAATTGATGAATAACTTTGAATCACAGTGGTATTTAACAGTATTCTTTGCTTTTACTGTGTGAGTAATATGATAAAACCAAGAACACTCCAAATTGCTGAATTGTGTAGGGAAGTCATGTAGGAAAAATCACTTTTCATGTCAAGTTTGCCATGTTTATTATTAATTTGATACTTATAATCACATGAAGAGTTAGTGAGAACTAAAGGGAAGAGATGTGATGAAATACATTTGCAGTGAATAATTCTTGTGAGAAACGAAATCCAAATCCTTGTTATGGCCGTAGATTAGTGAGAAAGCCCAAACCTAGGTAAGTGGGGTGGGGGAACTGAGTGATGATAGCTGTCTCTGCTACCACCTATAAATTAGAAAATTTCAGTCTTCTTGGAATAGAGTTCACAAAGTTAAAAAACAAAACAAAAAAAAAAACAAAAAAAAAACAAAAAAAAAACAAAAAAAAAAACTTGCTGGAAAGAGAAAGGACCCTAGGTCTTTCTCTCCAGCAGATGGCCTTGTTGGTGGGAAGTTTAATTGCTGTATCTTGAAATTAGGTTCCAATATAATTTCTGTAATATAATACAGAAACAACTGCAACCAAATTATTTTCTTAGTCAGAGGAGACCTTAGAAAAAATCCACTCTGAAATCCCTTGACCTGAGCCTCTAATGAGCTGGACCTTTTCTTTTTCAGTTAAATTAAATCTCAGATGAAGTGACCACAAAGAAAGGAGTTACTTTCTAGGCTAATACATTCTAGGTTTGCATTTTCCTAGTCTAGTATTTATTTTGTAACAGCATTATTAAAGTATTGTTAAGTTCAATAACATCTTATTTTTATCTATGGTCTTTGAGTCACCTTCTAAAGCTTCTATAGACAGAAGGAATTTTGGTATTGAATGTTCTGACCAAAGAATTGTTTTCTTCATAATTCAATATATAATAATTTTGTTTTGTTTGCAATAATATTGCAAACAAATATTGCAATAGCACAATATTCTTAAAGTTATCTCATATTTACAAGGTGGTGACCTGTTAGGTAGATGACCTATTAGGTTATCTAATTTTCCCTCTCTTTATATATGGATATACATACCTATGCATAGATAGATACTTTAAACATAAAGCTAACATACTCTTGAATTTTGTGTTATGTTTTCTAGGACACTGGAATCAATGAGAGTTTTACCATCCATTGATTAGTACACTGATTTTAAGAGCAATAATAACAACTGTTATTATGAAAAGGCATAGCTGTTCATAGAGTTGGACAAATACATAAAAGATTTAAAGAGGAAAAGTACTATAATCAATGAACACAATCTTCATCAGTGTTATGTGACTAACTATAGATCTGGTTTCTTTCTTTTTTAAGATAGTTGAAGAATGGTTGAAGAGCTCATAGTTTCATAAAAAACTCCAAGAAGACTGAACATTTGGCCTCCCTGCACTCTGCTTCACTCCTCTGTACTCCCCTGCACTCAAGGATGCAGCACACCTCCCAGATGAGAGAATAAAAGCAACGATCCTTTTATGCCACTTTGAGCCATGAATGTGTACTGCTTAGAGGTATAAAGAGTATTTCTTCAAGGACTCTTCATTTGTGTGCCCAAAATGCATAAGCTAGCTGGGATGTTAGATTCCTTAAAGACGGTAACAGCAGAATCCCTTTTCATCCTGTTTTAGGTGGAAGCTAAAATTAATGCAATGTAGAGGTCATTCTTGCAGCAATTCTTAAGGGGATTTGCTTTCCCGGCTACTAAGAATGCTGGCTGATGAGCTGATAGCCTGTCTACTATTTTTGTGCTATAGATACACTGTCAAAGACATGTTTTCTCCCTTGAATATTCCTAGAAAATATACTGATAATATAATACATGTATTAGCGAATTACTGAATACTTACAAAACAAGTCTCTCCTTCTGGAGTTTTATTTTAACAGATGGGCAGAGTGATCTTAGAAATATATTTATAAAGTAAAAAGGTAATGGTAGATTGCTTGACTTGCTGTATCAAAGGAAAAAGAAAAGAGAAGTATTACATTTGGTTTAAGCACATAATGTACTACTTATAACTGGTCAAATATATGTGTAGCAGTGTACTAATTTAACTTCTGCTGCTTTCAAGTCAATTTTAGATCCTCAGCCTATAGCTGTCCTGGTAGGGCATGGGAGTGCTATAAAAAATCCCTCTTCTTGCCACCTTTTTTTTTTTTTTTTTTTTTTTTTTTTGTAAAAATCACTCAAAAAAATCCAGCGTAATGGAAGATCCACACCTTTCCTTCATAAATCCTCTAACAGATCAAATGTCTAACAATGTAAAGAGTTTATAGTTTTTTTTTTTTTTTTTTCCCAAAAAAGATCAATGTTTCAAATAGTTGGCTTTCTAATAGGCTAAAGCTTCACTTCAAAGAAGGTTTTAAGCAAGTGAGAAAATTTTGGAACATGACAGCATCAAAGTTATCATGCCTATATGTATAGCTAAAACTGCACTTTGTCAAGGATTTTCACCCTCTAAGGTTTAAGCTGCAATCCAGTGACGTGTTGTAGTAGTATAGTTTGAATTTAAATATGAGCCTTGTAAATCTGAGACCAAACACTTGTGAAAGTCTAATTTCCACAGTTAACAATATGCACTTGGATAATTTCAATATAGTCTAATACCTGAGGCAACACCTGAGGTAAGTATGGTTGCTCCACTTTGTAAGAAGTTACAAATCATTGCTTTGTACAGGAACAGAATGTCCCTGCACAACACTGTAAGTCTCATACCAGCAGGAATAAAGATCTTTTGGTTCTTATATAAGCACAATATTGTTTTCACAACCAGTTCAAAATTCTGCTGCTTTTGTTTGTTTGTTTGTTTGCTTGCTTGCTTGTTTTTTGTACAAGACAGATCCCAAACTGGCTTCATGCACTAGATTTCCAAGAAACTATGGCAGGAGGAGCCACTGCCCTATAAGGCACAGCATGGTAGCCACATCACTTCGTATTTTTGTGTAGCTGTGCCTTCCTCCAAGTTCCTCGCAGTGTTTGGATCATGGATGCATGTCTAAATGTTCCCGTTGGAGCACCTCTATTAAGGTAACTGAGACAAGTTTGGAAATGAGAAGTCCCATCATCTCTATAAGGTGTAGTCAAATTACTTCCCCAAAAGATGATTGCTGCATTAGGGTATAGTCCAAAGAGATTGGAACACTACATGAAAGGACTGTTGTCATTCGGGAAGAAGGCCCTGAGTTAGACCAACAAGGAAGGTATTAGGAAGAGGACAGTTTGACCAGGAGAAACCTGTAGCTGATCTTTGGCTTGTGCTCTGATTGGCTAAAAGAGAATTTGGGGACTTTATCGATATTGATCTCTGGGTTGTACATAAAAGAAAGGTGCAACCTCCTGAGACCAGTCTAAACATTGTTGCTATAGGGGATTGGGAGTGGGGTCCTAAGTATATAAATGGAAGGCTACTGAAAATGGAAAGACTATACTCTATAGACCATAAGCAGGTAGGAATCTCTCATATGAAGAAAAGCTGGAAGAGTTGTGACACTTCCGTCTGGAGAGAAGTCTTCTGAGCGGGGATCTTATCAACACGTTGAAGTGTATGAAGTGTATAAAGAAGATGGTGGTGTAAGAAGATTATTAAACTAGTAGCATTTTAATAGGCGATAGTCATTTGTTTGGGAACTTTATATTAGATATATTTTTGGGACTGGGAGATAGGCTGGGAGCTAGCTCCACATAGTCTGTGGTATTGCTGCTACTGTAGTGATTTTAGAAATGGGAAAAGTAATAGTGACATCAAGATGGGTATTCAGGAAGAACAAATGAGTATCACCACTTTCTGTGGTATGTTCTCCATGTATGCACTCTAATGCAGCATAATTGTGCTGGAGATGGTAGAAGATACATCTCTAACTACTCCTTTTCAGTATTTGTTTATGGATATGATGCTCATGAATTTTCTAAATCCCTTTGTGTGCCTGTTCATGCTGTCTGCCTTCACAACATCCTGTGGCAGCATAGTCCAGAAATTCACTTCTCACTGCGTTAAGAAAAGTTTTCTTCTATCTGTTTGAAATTGATCTGCTATTATTTTTACCCAGCACCCACTATATTGCAGAATTTGGTGAATAACAATTGTTCTGCGTTTGCCTTAACGGCTGTCATTATGTTCTTCTGTAAACATTGATCATATCATCTCTTATTCTTCTCCTCTCAAAACTGAAGTGTCCCAACCTTTTCTGCTCTCCCTGTAAGGCAGCTGCTCTGTCCCTGTTGCAGTTTGAAAGCCGTGGTGGGGCGGAGAGAAGGAGATATCAAAGACTGTGTTAGCTATACGCCCCACTCTGGCACTATCGGATTCACTAACGGTCTGCCGACTGTAGGTTCGATCGCCTTCCTAAACAAGTAGTCGAGTTCACAAACAGCATGATTTACTCAAATGCAACATTTACAAAGCAGGTTTCGGGTGTCAGTACAGGAAATTCTCTACTACAACATGGGGTTTTTAGCCAGCTCTGATGTACAAATGTGCAATCATCACTCACCCCAGAAGATGGGAGAGGGCTCTCACTCTCGAGTCTCCTCAGGCATCGTCCCGACCCGAGGGGAGGAAAAGGGGATCAGTCCGTTGACTGATCCAAAATTTATAATGGAGTCTTCCTTCCTCATCCTTTTCCTCCTTAGTTCACCTTTTATATTTTCTTTACATTCAGGTGGAGCTTGAGTGACTATAGTCGTACTTAATATTGTTATTGATTGGTGCAAAAGTTTCTCACTTTCATTTAAAGGTACAGTCAATGGAAAATCTAGAGCGCCTGCTCAGTGAGGAGCGGTCGTACCTCAGAGGCGGGTAACTTTGGGGATGGAGGTGTGCGTTGACATTATAATGAGCTTATAATGAGCAAAGTTCAAGCAAAGTTCATCTGAAAGGAGTGATTTGCCACCCTGGCTGGCCCAGCACCGGACATGTTATCGTGTATCTCCCATTGGGCAGCTACTGTGCGGCTGATCAGCGGCCCAGCACAGGGAGTGCAGCAGAGTTTGGCCGCGGTGCCTTCACTCCGCTCCACCCTCCGTTACTCCCCTCTGCAGCTGTGGGGAGGGCAGGTTGTGTTGCCTAGGGAACCGTGGAGGAGCAGAGTCCGGGCCTACCAACCATCCTGGAAGTGGAAACTGTGTGTCACCCCAAGCAAGCTCCTGGAATGCCAAAACTGCTGTTAGGCCGTAGTTTTCTCCAAATTCCCCCTTCCATGCAGTTCTTCCACAATCCCCTCTAGCTAATATTCACCTGGAGTACTGTGTCAAGTTCTGGGCTCCCCAGTACAAGGGGGATGTGGAGCTGCTGGAGAGAGTCCAGTGCAGGGCTACGAGGATGATCCGGGGCCTGGAACATCTGCCCTATGAGGAAAGGCTGAGAGAGCTGGGCCTGTTCAGCCTGGAGGAGGCTGAGAGGAGACCTGAGCAGTGTCTATAAGGACCTCAAGGGAGGCAGTGAGGAGGATGGGGCAGCCTCCTCTCAGTAGTGGCCGCTGATAGGACTAGAGGAAACAGCCACAAACTGAAACACCAAAAGTTCCACAGGAACTTTAGGAAAAATTTCTTGACAGTGAGGGTGACAGAGCCCTGGCACAGGCTGCCCAGAGAGGCTGTGGAGTCTCCTTCTCTGGAGACCTTCAAGACCCGCTTGGACGCAGTCCTGAGCCACCTGCTGTAGGTGACCCTGCGTGTGCGGGGGGGTTGGACTAGATGGTCTCTAGAGGTCCCTTCCAACCTTAAGCATTCTATGATTCTATGATTCTAATTTTGGTTTTCTGTATCCCTATGGGTTTTCTGAGATGCAGAGGCCAGAACAACACACACTCTTCAAGGATATAGCCGCTTCCCCATTTTATATGACACCAAAACTCTGCTCTCTGTCTTGTTCTCAATACTCTTGATTTTATTCTGATACCTTCTTGGCTTTTTTGGCTAGCACTGCATACAGAACCCATGACTTCAGGGAATTGTTGATAAATCTAAAATCTCTTTCCTGAATTGCAACTGCCACTTCTGAGTTCACCATTGCATAGACCCAGCCTTGGTCCACTCAGTTTTGTGAGGTCCTTCTGAAGTGCCTTGACATGGAATGAAAATGAACTCAGTATCATCTGCAAACTCAGAGATACTGTTAATCCTGCCTCAAGGAGCATATAGTCCTATTCTGTGATTCACCATGCTTAACACAATCGGGGTCTCAATCTTAGGTGAGCTGCAGGGCCTGTTTTAATGTTAGTAAGTATTTAAGAAGAAATCTTGAAGCATAAAAGCATGGCCATAATTCTTAGGCTATATAATCTCTGTTCATTTACAGCAAAACTTTAATGCGTTTGTGTTACAGTCTAGTGACTTGACTATACCACGTGTAAATGTGCCAATTCTGTTTTAAAACTAGCTTGCCTGGGGACAGACAGCAATTTAGCCATGATAATTGGAGCTTTCTGTGCTCAGCTGGCACCTCATGTGTGCCTTTGATGACTGAGTCTTTTAGTACTTGATCTTATCTAGAGCAAAGCTAACTAGAATAAATCTAGACAATCTGTAATGATATTGTCACAGAATAGACAGAGCTACTGAAGAAACAAAATCTGAGTTTATGAGAATATATATATATAATATATATTTTATTTTTATTCCTCAATTGCATCTTGATAGAGCTTTTAAGATGTGCTTGATACATAATTGGTAACACTAAAGGTAAGGGCTGCAATGCATATAATGGATAAGCTAATATTGTGTGCTACAACAGGGCATTACTGAGCAAGAATATCTGGCAATAACAGTGACAGAAGGCAAATAGTCTAACTTTCCTTCAGATAAAAATTACAGTAAAAAATACAAGGGAAATATTCCTGAAATAAAAGTTTTAAGAGTTTTACCAGCACTCCACATTTAAATACCGTAAGTGATAAATTTTAAAGAGAGCTAATGTTTTTTCTATTAAACTGTCATGAATCTCCTCATCTTTTCACAGTGTAGCAGTCTGCAAACAGAATACTAACGACAACTGCGGATCATTGCTAATTCTGTTAACTGGATGATTAAAATGACACGAACATCTGCAAACAACGGTTTCTAGTATTATTGCTGTGCCTGGAAGCTCTGCTATAGTTAAGGATCTGACAGAGTTTCCATTATTAAATCTCATTTTAATCCTCACTGGGTTTAAACCTGTCATTTATATTCTCAGTCCAGATGACAGATTTTGGACAACATTTTGAATTAGTCATATTTTAGTTACAGAAAAATGAGAGTGCAACCAACATTTGATGTAATATGCATTTTGTGCTCTAAAAGTTTGTGACCTCCCTCTGCTGAAGTTATTCACGTCATTATGTTCACTATGAATTCTTGCTTATTCTATGTAACAGCAAATTAAAACTGATATAACTATGTGGAAGGCAAAAAATGTAAAGCATGTGGATGCAGGTTCTGCAACATTTACACCTGTACTTAACTTCATAATCATAAATAGCTCCCTTAGGTTTGGTGAAGCTATTCAAGTGCGGAAAATTAAATGCATGTGCAAATATTTTTTGAATGGCCAATAAACCCTCCTGGCACTCTTTTAGATCCTTATTTTACTCTCCCTGGTGGCTGCAATGTCTGCTTAGATGGAATCTTAATTGATATTGATGACACGCTTTTCAACTTCACTATAACCTCAATTTAATTCTATATAGAAAATTCAAATAATATCACTGAGTTTATTTTCATAGATTGCATATAGGATGCAGAATTTCAATGGACATTTGTCAATCTGTAAGATGTGATGGAGGTGACATGAGAAAGACACTCCCTGTCTGTTAGTATGGGGTTTCCTATATGAGTCCCATATAGGACTCATATACTACAAGGCTATAAGGAAGGTTCTGTGATGGGAAACATCCATTGGAGTTAGCTGGAATTGGCAAAGTGTTTAATGGCGGAATTTTAAAGGAAGCCAAACAAGACTGATATTTCCTTCTCTCTGCAAGTGCTGCATTAGGATCTGATCTTACAAAGACCATTTGTGATGACAGAAGAAGCCAGAAGCTCTGTTAACTCTGTGAAACTCTATTATGTCTGTGAAATTTATTTTAGTGGATTCTAATTATGAACATTTATGTAGACCACTGCCAGATTTATGAAAATCAGACTAATGCAGTATAAGCTGCATAATTATAATTGGCATACAAGGAATGAAGATATGTATTTAGATCTGTATTCAAAATGCCTTAGGATTCAGGAGAATTTGGATCTAAATCTAGAAATTACTACATGCAGTCTGAACAGTTAGCTATCTCGGGTTCTTAATTTTCCAGCTAGTAACTGTAGAATTGTATAAGAGCAATTATTTCTTTACAAGAAAATGTTATCAAACTCTTGTTGGGCTGTCTCTTTGTAAAAGTTCAGAAAGAGGAATACTTTTTATCAAATCATGAAATATATTTAAAATACATTTGTGAGGTGCAATTTGTTCTGATGCCTTCATTTGTGAAAAGTGATCTTGCTGAGAGATTTAGTTTATGATACTCCATATGTGCTACAGAAAGTCAATATTGAAGCCTGTAAACAAGCTGGTGTCCTTTTTAGAATTACAAATTCACAGTTAATGCTTTACAGAATAACGACCAATGAATTTTCTTTTGATATATGTCAAAACTGACAGTTTTCCAGGGATATTTTTTGGCTATATATTGAAATATCAGGCTTCCTTTTTGATTTGGATATAGCATGCCAAGAACATTCTCATTACTTTTACTAGGCATAGTTGTGGAAATGCAGGCCAAAATTATTAATTAAAAGACCATATTTTCTGAGGTTCTTGAAACATGAGCCAAAATAATACTGGACAAAAGACCAACAAATTTTTCTTAATTTGGCATTAATTCATTAATTGCTTTCAACTAACTTGTCTCATTCTGATATAAAATACATTCTAATAAGTGACTTTTCTGACCCCAATATAAATGCATGACTTATGCTATACAGGATTTCATGTTAATAATAGGAGTTATGAATCTCTGAACAGTATAGGCACGTGTGCAACTCTACTACAGATTTATGAAACTATAAGAATTGAAGGGAGGAAGCAGTTTGCACGGATTTCAAATGAAAGTTGAATACAGCAGAAAAAAAAATTTTGAAAACTTATTTTAGTCTCATCAACATTTAATTCCTAAGGGATTGAAAAAATCATTTATGTATGTTTTGACTTACTAATTTTTTTTTTTTTGGTCATAGTTGCATTATTCAGAAAAATGACTCCATTCCTTTCTTAAATATAAACACCCACTATTTTTTTCTCTCAGGAGGATTGTAGTTAATCCATCAGACTGCTGATATCATCTGCTTACAATTTTCCTCAAGTGAACTGTATGCTTACTAGAAATAAGGTTGGATTAAGCCTTTTTGTCTTAAAGCATTAACATGGCATCCAGCAATGCCACATAATGAAGAATCATGTCAGAGTTAAAAAAACATATTTTATAATGGGCAGACTATTCAAATCAAATTTCTTCCAGATGTAATTAGAAAAAGCCTTTGCAGCTTCAATTTTTTTGTCCCTCTATTTCCCTCTATCCACGTGAATTCATTATTACTCGAGGTGAATTAGGCCAGTTTTTGTTGTTATATCTTAGTTCTCCATCAGTTTACCTCTTTTTCTTCGTGGGATTAGGCTGTATTATAATTGTCAAATCATTTTTAAACATTTTTAAATATTCATATTTTGGCTTACTTCCATATGTTTGGCTTACATGGTTTTGATAAACACTAAATTCTCAAGTAAATGATCTAGAAGGAGAAACTGGAGCTATTTTTTTGTCTCATTTCAGACACCATCATTTTGTTCACTCTTTCCAAGAGCTAATGTTGCTCTAGCATTTCCCTGCATTAGTGACACATTAGTTCTAGTGCTACCAGTGCTAATGCATCACCTTTACCTTGGCTTCTGCCCTTCCCACCAGACTTTCTGTAAAATGGAACGGAGATATTGCAAGAATATTCCTAGCACTTTCAGGAGAAAGTAGAAACACATTATACTGAAATCTAAGCACATAAATTGTTAGAAATGATTTTCCCTACATTGAAACAGGTTCTCCAATTTTTTTTTTAATCTGATTTTTTTTTTGTTGTTGTTAATAGGATATATGGTAAGTAATGGGGTGCAAACAGAATTAAGTCAGTACTAAAAATATGACTGCACAGAAGGTTTCTCATTTTATGCAGAGTGAGTGGCTCACTGACTTTGCTCTTAAATGTGAGCTGCTCAGTGTGTATCCTAATGCAATCTAGCTCCTTGGGTTGGTGGTTATTTCTGAATGGAGGAATAAATGACTACTTTACTTATTACTGCATGGAGGAGGGTCAATGGCTAAATAAAGGTAAAATCACCGATGATACTTCAAAGACTTCAAGGACAGAGGATAGAGAAGCTCTTTTTTTTTTTTTTTTTTTTTTTTTTTTTAAATAGTTTGTTTTAAAGCAAATTAAGTTTTTTAGACACCTGTTTCAGAAAAGTACTTGGGTTCATTAAAAGACTTCCAGGAGTATGAGTCATATTGCTACATTTTCAATTTGGGTTGGGTAGAAAATGTGTTTGACATCAAATGATTTCTAGGGGTTCTATTCTGGAAATTTTGAACTTCCCCAGTGGAAAAAATCTTAGATGAAGGTGGATATCATTTCACTCTGTGATCATGGAATATTTCTCAGTGTCAAATACTGCTTTTGGGATTCTGGAAAGAGAAGTACTTTGAAATGGCAGACATTACTTAAATTTTCTACAGTGTTTTGATGAGTCCGTATTAATACTTCCCGTATGCAAAATTTTGTAGTTGAAGTTTGATAGAGAACTAGCAGTACAAGGATATTAACTCTGTCATCAAAAATGATTACAGAGACATACTAAAAAGTTATGGAGTTCATAGTTAAAGTTTTATACATATAATTCTCAAGTGGAAGATATACATTTAATTCAAGTGAAAAAAAATGGTACTGTATAAGCGTATTGAGTGGTTTATGTATAGAAGATAGGAGGAGCAAGGAGGAAACTATTTAATGCATAGTGTTACAGTATAACTGAACAATCACACCAACTCCCAATCTCAGATAAATAGTGTTTCATAATTTTTGAATATAGTGCTTAAAATTAATGAAGGATGAAACCCACAAAGAAATTTAAGCCTAAACTCACAGGGCAATGTGTAGAGAGTTAGGAGACTGCATGCCTTTGATTGTTCTTTAATCCTCTTGTCTCTTACTGCACATCATCAATTATTGTAATTTGTTATGGTGCTATTGGAAGTTTTATGGAGCTGAAATGCCAGCTGAAGGTCTGGCCTGTAATACTCTGGCTAATGTACACAGATCTGGAGAGCTGAGCTATTGCAGGCCCCTTTCTCAGGAGTGCCTTTCTCAGAAACTTTCCTGCTCACATTTACATTTCATGTATTGCACAGGAATGGATTAAAGAAGGCAACATTTTTCTCTAATTGTAGCTGCAGTATGACCAAACCGAACCTGAGGTAAAATGCATTAAAATACATGAAAGAAGACTTATCTTGTTCCCAATCCACCATTCAGAATGCTCCGGCTGGTCTTGGTTAACAAACAGTAAGAAGCCAAATTTAACTTGCAGTGAAGTCTGATAGTCTTAGCAATGGGAAGTGGACAGGAGGTAGTAGTGAATCAATACATCTTCCTAGTACCTCCACTGCTGCCTTTTCATGAGCTAGAAATTGTGCTACTTGCCCTGGGATTCAAAGAGAGAAGAAATACAAAATCCATTTACATGTCATACATAAGATAGCTTTTTCAGAAGTTGGTCCAGTATCTGAATCTATATTGAGTACTATCTTTTTCCTAAAAATATGCTTGATGAACTATAAGAAGACAATATTTGCTTGTTGATCTTTATTATATATTTTATAGTCATAAATACTAGAGTAAAAGTATCCTTGAAAAAATTTTTGGAGGCAAATTAATTTGTACTCCCTCGCTTCCACCTCTCGAATCACTTAGGTGAGACAGAAACAGGAAGTAGATCCTAGTATTATTTCCACACTTCTCATCATTAAAGTGCAAATGCTTTGATACAAAAGTATATCATCACTTTGCAAATAACCTCATATATGCTCTCTACTGAAAAGAAATGTTTCCACTGAGATTCCACAGGATTTTCAATCTTGATTTGGAAATGAAATTTTGATTATAGTTCTAACAAAGTGAAATACAAGATTTATCTTTTTATCCACTGAAGACCACTGAAATTTTATTTGCATAAATTTAACACCATGATTATATAGATTCACCTAAAAAAGGGTTGAGTCAGCTTGTTTGGTCTGTGTCCCATGTTCATTGCCTTTAAATCAAGTATATGTCTTGGTTCTTAGCAACTCTCTATATTTCACAAAGAGAATAACAACTTGATAGTTAAATTGCTTCCATGTCTGTGCAGTGGTTTTCAGCAGGATGCTGCCATAATGCATATGTTTAACAAATTACACTTAATTTCTCTTCATACTTTCATTATGGAAATTTCATTCATAACATTCAATAAAAAGTACCACCATGTAACAGTGAGCCCAGAAAATGGAATAACAAAACTGATTTAAATATTTTTAAGGTAAATACATTTGGACAAATACAATAAAAATTATGTCTTGGCAAAGTAGAAGACAACTAAACAAAGTGAATATTCAGGGGAAACTGATTAATGAGCAAGTTATTTACTTCTGTAGTATTGGAAGTGTTCATAACAATAAGAGATAGAAAGGAAAATGCAATCAAAAAGGAATTTAAAACTTCAAGGCTTGATGAGGAATGAAACTTGATGGAGTAGATGGAGCAGCAGTGAATATGCCACAGAGTTTTGGGGCATAATTTGAGTTACTTCGAATTGCAAGTTAAATTCAATCATGGTTATTATGAATGGTTTAATGAACAATTTTTTTCTTCTTTTTTTTTTTTTTTCTGATAAATAAATCTCTGAATTTTCTTTATGGAGAAAGAAGTTAACAAAACTTCTCAAGAAAAAATTTGAACAGATAGTGGTTTGTTTTTTTTAAAAAAAGCCTTTCCCTCTTCTCTTGACAGCCTTTCTTATGGCATTTATACACCCTGATACCATCACCTCTCTGCTTTCTCGTCTTTAGGCTAAACAGGCACAGCTCTCTCAGCTTCTCCTCATAGGAGAAATGCTCCTGTTCCCTGATCGTCTTTGTAGCTCCATGCTGGACTCTCTCCAGTAGATCCATGTCTCCCTTGTACTGGGAAGCCCAGTACTGGATGCAGTACTCCAGATGTGACCTCGCCAGGGTTGAATAGAGAGGGAGGATCACCTCCCTTGACCTGCTGGCAAATGTCTAATGCACCCCCAGGATATCACTGGCCTTCTAGCCACAAGGGCACATTGCAGCGTCATGGTCAACTTACTGTTCCTCAGGACCCCAGGTCCTTCTCTGCAGAGCTGCTCTCCAGAACGTCAAACCCCAGACTGTACTGATTCTTGTACAGTACACAATCTATCCTGCCACGAATCTTGAGTAGTAGTGGAGGTAATTCTGAGTTTTATTAAAGCACAGGTGATGTACAGAGATGTACAAGGACAAAAGAAAATGGACAGAGGCTGTAGCAAGGAAGAAAAGAAAATTGCAAAGATTTGGATGACATGAGCTCCAGAAGTCTGTTCCAGGCTAAATTTCTCTGCTTCATGATTATAAGGTTATAGTGCTCTGTGCTGGGCTGTGACCTCTTTCCTAGCTGTATAGGGACAGAATAACAGCATTGCTACCTACACATGAACTCAGAGTCATTCTGCTCTCCCTGCAAGGCATTGCTATTTTGCGAAAGTTCAGCAACAGAGATGTATGAGAAACCATAGAGACTTAATATTCAGCAGATAGACATCATTATTAATGAGCACATCTCAGGAAGGGAAAAATAAAACAATTTAAATTCAAAGCAAAATGTAAAAATGTTTCCATCAACTTTATACATTTTTCTTTTTGTGAAAAAAGCATGATTCCAAAAAGAAAGCATTCCTATAATTGTTTATCCCTGTACATTTTTCCACCGTTAGCTACATGTGAATTATGCACAAATAGATAAATATGGGAATTGCAGCATTTCAATTTGTTACCATTTCAAATAATTTTTTTCAACACTATGGGAGGCATCAGTCATATTCTGCTCTTCTAGGTCCTTGAAAGTGATGACCTGCAGCTCAGAATTCATCTAGTAGCTTTCAGCTTTTAACACAGACTGCCTTTATGAAGCAGAATTGAAGGAGTTTAAGTCCTTGTAATGGATCCCTCTGAGATATGGTATAATTGGTATGGCACTGGTCCACTCTCTTCGCTTTGCCTGTAGGGCAACTACTACATTCTCAGGCTGAATTGAAGATGAAAGGACTTTGGCTGATGGATGCCCTGTACATGGAATGCATTCCTATAACCCAAATCTATACGAAGAGGAAAATTTTCAATTTTCCTAGAGTCTCAAGTGTGCCAGTGACATATCTGAAGAGAAATAAGAACACCTTTCTATCAACTGGCTCTAACTTTTTTCCACCCTCCCCATCAATTCACAACTGTTGAACAGAAGTCTGATAGAGGAGAAGAAATTACCAGTAGCTACTTTCCTGAGATGAGCCTGTCCATCACCTCCTGCTTCGATGCCCACCGGATATTCAGCCCTAATTCTCTCCTACTTTGGTCCAAAATACTCCTGCTTAAATGCTGTGGGATGAGGTGGTGAAAATGATGCAGTATATGGAATAATTAGCCTCCCCTTACTTGAATAAAAAAATACTTTCTTATTTCTTGCCCTTCTCTGTCTTGTCCTTTTGACTGATTACATTTTCATCTAATCCTGTTCCACAATGCTTTTTAGTCTTACCTTTTCTTGTTTGTCCACTATTTTCTTCTTATTCACAACTCTATCTCCCAGTCATCTTTTTGTCCTTGCTCATTTAATCTTCCAGTTTGATATTCAGTCTCTCTCTCTCTCTCTCTTTCTCTCTCTCTCTCTTTTAGTCCGTTGTTGCCAGTTTTTGCTTCTTCTTTCTCCACCCCATCTTTTTTTCTTTGTCTGGGCTGTAATTATATTTTTCCCTTGTTATTTTTAATCTGTTTTCTTATGTGAAATGCTCCTGTTTGCTGTGTAAAATCTGTTTCATTCACTGTCTCTGCTAGTCCTGTTTTGCCACAGATCTCTTCTAGGCGGTTTGAAAATCTTCCACACATGTTGAAAGACGTCAATTTACTGCTTTCAGTTACATGTGCTCCATTTCCATCCGTTTGTTTTACATTTTCCTGTTCTCTGTTATTCCTCCTTCAGTTTGTCTTTCTTTCCTCCCTGCTTGATGCTACTAAGTAAGGATATGGAATGTTTGCCTAGACTTCTGTGCTATCCCTTCTTATCTCACATTTCTATAGGTGTTGTAAATATTGAAGTCTTGAGAAGATTTTAGGACAAGGGTATATATGTATCCAACCATTTTCCCACATCACTTGGAAGGTACATCACTGGTTGGATTTTTTTAGGATGCTCAAGGATGGCTAGGAACTCATATACTTTACTGTCTTCTTGTCATTTGTTTAGGTCAAACCTAAGCATGAGTTTTGTGAAATATTGTATTACAGTATGGTTATACAAGTGCTTGAAAGCCACATTCACCACAGCCACATTCCTTCCCAATTTCTACTCCCCACATCACCTTGTGAAATTTCATGGTACACATCAGTAAGAATAAAATCCTAATGCTATCATCTTATGACTAGGCTTATTTAATGCTTGAAGAAGTGTTCTCCAGAGCAGATCAGAATTCAGTATTCTGTGTCCTGTAAAAAGAATATCAAATAGAGTAGAGAATATTATAAACTTACCTTTAACAAGGATGACCCTTTCTTCACTGAAAATTTATTTTGTGAACAGTGAATTTATAAGGAGTTACTCAAATGAAATACAATTTAATTTGAATCTAGCTCTCTGATACAGAAGTTTTTGGAAAAGTTCTAAGATATATAGAGTGTCCAACAATGTGAATAACAGTGATCTCTTCATATCTTGCGTCTAATAGACTACTAAACAGAAGAATCTCTAACACTGGGGAACCACGTTCTAAATCCAGCCTGGAATGCATCTTAGCTTCACTTCAGAAATCTTCTAATGAACTGACACTTGCAGCAGGGATAAGAATGAAAATGAATGAGAAAGAAAACTTTTTAGGGACAGTTTCTTTATTCAGAAAAACAAAAACAAAAACAAAAATAATCAAAAACAGAAAAACAGCACATTTGTATTTCTTGGTAGTATAGTTATTATATTTTTGATTTGTTTTTGCTGAGATGGAAGTCATCTATGTGTGCTTTGACTTCCTTTATTTTATTAGCGGCTTCCTGGAGTGAAAGTGAAGAAAATGCCTTTTTTTTTTTTTTCCTGAAGTACAGTATACTTTGAGGAATGACTTTCAGAGAAGATGTATAGTGCAAGTCTATCACTAAAGCATTCACTAGGAAAAGTAACACAAATCTGACAGTAATACAAGTTGCATCAGTAGAGTAGAATTGTATTCTTTGTACTGAAATGCATAAACCTCTGTTCTCTTGCAAAAAAAATCTTCCTTCTATTAATCTTTTTGTGTTAATTCTATTTTTTTTTTTAGCACAGAGAATGAGAACACAGGCACATCCCTCTACTTCTGGAAAAAGAAAGCAAAATCATGATCTAATTAACGCCTAAACTCAAGAAGGCTTAATTTTGACTTACCAAAGGCTTTAAGAGTAAATGAAAGAGATTGCTGGAACTGGTGTGTTTGGTATTATCTCGTGGGTTGAGCTAGTTCCAATAGTGGCTAACTCCTTCATGAGGATCTGTGGAATGCAGGGAATAGACTTTTTTGAGCCTAAAGTCTAGATTAACCAATTTTTTAGTGATAGGTGGAAGACTCTCAAATCCCTTTGAACATAACTTTCTTATTTAGCAGCCAGGTGACTGCAGTGCTAACTTAGGAAAAAAGGACATTTAGCTTGTAGTAGTATCTTCCTTTCTTCAAGCGAACCTAGAGATCCTACACAATCTGGCTTAATAACCTGGCTGTGGGATTTTGAATGGAAATACCCTCTATCCCTTCTATTGAAGCTAGACTACTGTGCTCTCCAACTGCAAGTTTAATGGGGCAAAATCAGAAGTGTGAAGGAAGACCTGGACTTTTTCACTGAGTATTAAGAGCATCCAGCTAAGAATGTGAATAGCCACTGTCTGGTCCTGATCCTAGAACTGTTTATATACTTTATTTTGGGAAATAATTAGATAAGAAATGGAAATAATTCAAGACAAGACCTCAGGATTAGAGATAGATTCCTTATTCAATTCACTGAAATTTTGGGGCTTGAGTGTGATAAATATCTTTAGGTTCTCAATAACCATTTATCTCAGGTCTCTAATGATTTCTAAAGATGAAAAAATCTATCTAGGTTGAATGAAACATTTCTCTCTGTTTCTCTCTGTTTCCTTATTGACCAGTCTAGGCTTCATTCACTCAGCCTCTCAGCCTTGGGATTCCCTAATGAGGAAAAAAACTCTCTTTCTTAGATATGAATGGATGTCTTATTCCCAGACTAGGTACCTCACTTCTAGGCTTTACAGAACTCAGCATCATAATGCCTATGTTAATTTGCTGAAGGCTAGCCTAGTGATCTCTCAGTGGGTGTGGGTACACATACATGCTTCAGTATGGCAAATTGCATTGGAATAAGCAAAGTTGGTGCACTTTGAAGTGCTTAAAAGATTCTACCATAACGTTCCTTGAAGTACCCTGCAAAGAAAGGTACTTGTTTTGTTCTACAAGGCAAAATCTTTAAAAGATTTAGTGAGGTGGCTGCATCTCTCACACCCTTTCGCTGGACTGCTAAGAACAGCAATTTCTTTTGCTGTGGAGATAGATTGTGGAGTGGCTATAATACTTTAATGAACTTGGACTTAAAAATACAGTGTTCTTACTGAATGCTGGATCTTGAAAAAGCAGATATATTATCCTTTCACAATTTAATTAGAATAACCGCTGTTAATCTTGCTAAATGGTTTGTTTTGCAATAAATAGTCAAGAGACAAAGGCTGATAAACAATGCAGCAGAAAAAAAAATGAAAGGAAAAAATATACCACAAGTCATTTGGGACTCCTTTCTCTGGCACCTTTGTTCTTCACTCTTTCATTACTTTTGGTCATTTGTTGAGGTGGTGGTCTTGGAGGTGTTCAAAGGACTGACAGATCCATTAGTTCCTTGAGTTCATTGATTCTCATTTTATCTTTAAGGTCACTGTCAGGAAGGTATAAAAGGTGGTAAAGCTCCTTGTCTCCTGAAGTGCTGATTTAATACATTCTTTTAGAAGATGTCCATATAAGAGTGATTTTAAGCCTTGAGCTGTCTTTTTTATTTCTTCTCCCCAAAATAGTAAACAGAAATAACGCTGTGAGAGGAATTGAGAAAAGAGCAGGTAGTACTGTGAAGAAGAGGTCCAGTGAAGACTATATCTTTTGTGAAGTCTCATATGCTGGATATGGAGTGAGCATTTTTCCTTGCCATTTATATTCTTTGTAAGAGGCTATAGTCTTTGAAACCTCTATGTCTCTGGTTAAATTATATTAACAAATTCAAAAGTTAATCAGAAAGGAATAGCTACAAACACACAACTATGCACATACAATCATGTGGTGTGATGACCTAACAAAAAACAAAACAAACAAACAAACAAACCCACTTTTGAGCTTGTATACAAAACATACAAGTTTTACAGGAACGTTGCATGGTTTAGGTCTCTAAAATAGGATATTTATGCCTGAACTCCTTCTTAAAAAAATAAAAATAGTTACAAATTTTTTAGTTGCCTTGAAGTTTATATTCAAGTGCTCTGTTAAATAAATACTAAAATAAAGAGATAATATAATAATTGATTAAATGAGCACATAATCTGCTCCAGCACACCAGGAGATCAATATTTAATACCCCTCTGATAAGTTTATGTGTAGTCTAGTGATGCCCTTCATTAAGACATGTTGAAAGAGAAGTTCATTTACTTGAGTAGCCACTAGGATTCAAAATCTAACTGCTAAAAAAGTTGTATATTTTATGTTGATTTAACAAGGAATAAGACTGTGGGCAAAATGATTAACTGGAATTAAAACGTTTGTGTATCTGTAAGATGATACAAGTTTTTGCCTAAAAATGAATACTGGTTTGATGTGCAGCAAAGCGTTTTTCTATTAGCTAGCTGTGTACACTGCACACCGTAATTAGTAGGATTCATGACTTGATTTAATCAATTTAAATATGGAATCAAACTGCAAAGAAAACTACCTGAATGATTGTAACAGGTTTATTTTGACTTGTCATAAATTTTTATTGGAAAGTAGCATTTCATTGAAGAAAGAAGAAGAGTTAAGAGAGCAAGGGCTACATTCTTACTGTACACCTGAGATAATATCACAGAAAATACTATGACAGCAATAATCTTTTTCATAATGTTTTAAGTATATGATAATTTCACAGGATGAGGTACTTCTTATATATTAGGTATATAACAAGTATAAAGTATGTAAATATAAAAGCAAGTATTTATTTGAAAAACATACTAATTTCACTGTTTTTTTATCAATAAACATGCATACATTTATATGGCTAGTGATTGTGGTAAGTCCTTGGGTAGATCTCAACTCTTATATATGTGTACGTATATATGCACACATGTACATGTTAGAAAAATTCATCACTAGTGTAAAAATGAGATGCTAGCTGCAGCTTCAAATTTCAAGTAAATACTAGTTATTTTTATATGTAATCTGTTTTTTGATGGCCATCAATTTCTTGCACAAACTGAATATGGCCTATTCACATCTAAAGACTGCAATATAATTAAATAAAATTTACATAGGGCTTCTCACCTCTCATTTAAGCTCCATGAAAATTAAAGGATGAGGAGACAGACTAAAACTGCAGAAATTTTCTTCAGAATACTTGTAGACGTTCAGGTTTTTTTCCAGGCCTATGCAATAAAATAAAGTTGAATGGATAAAATCCCCTGACTAATACAAATCCAGTCTGTCTGCTTGGGAGGTAGAACCGTCCAAAAGGATTGTCGTATCTATTGTGTGTTAAGTGAAATATTTCCTGTCTTATTTTGGGGTAATCAAAATAGCTTTTATCTAAATGTAAACTTTGCTTCATTTGTACTCTATCAAACAGTCTTATTCAAAGCAGCTCTTCTTTATCTTCCCTCCATAATAGGGATAATATGCAAAAGTGTGATTTATATAGGACTGTAACGTTTTCCAAGGTTTTTGGATCAATAAAATGCCCATCTTCAGCTTTCATGACACAATCTAAAAGGGATTTGCTGTGTTCTGTACATGAAAAATGCCTCACTCAGTAATCATTCCAACGTTATGTTGCTCTAAATACAAAGCTGACTCTAAGTGTACTATTAAAATCTATTCCAAAGATATATCCCAAGGGTCTCTCTTGTCATTTTGACTCAAGCTTGCGCATAAACTTCCAGCTATAGAGAAACATTTTAAGTCACCATTGTCATGAAACAGCTGAACAGTCCTCATGAGTCCTTCCAAGGTTTAAGAAGGCACAGTTCCAGAAAGAACTGTATATTATATGAATTCAAACACATACAATTTAGCAAAGCTGGGCTCACAAGTCCCATGCTCTATGTTATCTCCATGTACACCTCACAGGCCAGAGCGCAGCCCTCAAAATATTAAAAATAGAACTAAATTAGTTCATTCTGTTTGAGTTGTTATTGTAATTCAAGACATACTCAACCTAATTAAATATCTCAAACAAAAACCTCTTTTCTATACAAACCTGAGTATAATTCTGCAGGACACATCCTTGTGAAGTCAAGCCTCATCTCACCTGGTGTAAATATGAGATGCAAGTTCTGTTTACACAGATAAGACTGACAAAAGTTAACTATTTATAATTACACTGCTGCACTTTGTCTATCGGACAATAGGAATGAGAGAACTGTTAGCAGTGCTTCCTTATGAATGAAAAGTGTCAAGTATCCATGCATTTTTACACACTTTTTATGATAGCAATCAAGTATACCAGCACTAATTTATCAAAGTGCTGCTCCAGATTACTAGGTCTAGCATTTCTCTGAAGAAATGATGAAGACTGTCTCCTCTTCTCTGAGACTCTTGGAGAGCAGAAAAGGAACCAATGTTCAACTCTCCTGATAACTGTGATATTCGACCTAAATCAGCAGTCTTAATAAGGATGAAATTCATCAGCATCTGCAGACTCACAGCTATGCTAAAGATGTCCAATTCAAGGAACAACTGATCTATTAAAGATGACAGCTTATTAGTACTCCTTTTTTACCCCCATTAAAAAAAAAAAAAAGCTTTTCATCATAACACTGTTGTTTTCCCTCAAGTGTTGTCATTTGCCTCATTTCATTCTCCTCTATCTTATAACCCTTCCTGCTCACCCCTGTGCTACTTCCGCCTTCAGTCCTCCCTTTCATTCCCAATGCCAGTTTCCTCCAAAATAAATATTGGACATTATCTCCTTTTTCTTCTGTTCCCGGGGAGGTGCTCTGGCAGGTGGATGTGGATCGCGTGACTGCCAGCCACCTGTGAGAGAAACCAGGTGTGTTCAGCAGGTCACTAGCAGGTTGTTTTGAGGGAAAAACTCCTCACCTCGTGTCATTGGATCAAATGGGTCCCCATTTGCAGCCTTTTATTGTTTTATTAATGACATGCAATTGTCTGGGAATCAGCGAAGTGCACATGCAAGATCTAAAAGGCAACAGATAAATCTTGATACTAGGCATTGCAAAATGCTAATGAACACGTACAAATTTCTGAACACTCTCCCCAAAGCTCTCACTGCACTTTAGACACAACTCTGTGTCAGGCTCAAGAAATAAAAAACACAACACGGGTTAATTTGATGTGGTGTAAATAGAGAAGTTTGGCTCAAGGGGCTTAGCTCAAGGCTCAAGACTGAGCCTGAATATCATTATCAAAAATTATCATACAAGCAGTTATAGGAGGATGCAGACATCATCTACTTCAATCCTACTGCTTAACAATGTATTTAACAACAATAATGTCTTATATTGGTTAGAAACAAGGAAATTGATAATTCTGGAAAAAAAAAAAGCTATAAAAATGGTTAACAACATTTTAGGAAAGGAAAAAAAGAAAGACTACTGAAAAGAAAATAAATATTTCTAATGCTTTTTAAAAAGATTTAGAAGTCGAGATTATTTTGAGTCTTGCAAGCATTATTTTAATCAAAAGCATGCTTAATTGTCATTAAAATTAGACAGGAAAAAAAGAATGATCTAGTGGTAATAAAAATATCTTCTTGGAATTTATGAATCTCATTACTTAACGTATACAAATATATTTTTAAAATTACCCTTTACAATGCAAAATTATAATTGCAATAAGGCACTCTTGTGTGTGAATTATGATGTATTATTTCATACTTCATTGCACTGAAGGCACACTCGCCCGTAAAAGCATGCCAGGCATGAAGTAATGTGCCATTATTCATGTCCCACAGTGTATTATTGCTTAACAAGTCTTTCGGTTAACGTATGTTCCTGTGTTCTCAGCACTTCATAGGTCACTGTGAGCACAAAGAACAGTGCAGAGAGGGCACTTGAAGTATTTGTTTGGGGAGTGTATTAGATTCTGATCCTGCAAAGAGTTTTCTCCTACACTTAAACCTTAAGCCTCTTGAAGACTTGAAGTTCATGATATTTTTACTCTTTGCCTACTAAATCCATTTATTGCATACAATTGTTCTTTTTTTTTTTTTTTTTTTTTATGATCATGTTCTGGTTTATAGTGACACTATGCAATGTTCGTAAGACTGCGGATCAGAATGTGTAGGAGATAGAAATAATCTCATTCTGAAAATCCAGATTAGTTTGAGGGAAAGTACCAAACCCTGAGTATTGATGTGCCATATAAAAGAAAGATCTGTCCTGATCTGAAATTTATAAATGTAAGTCACTAAATTTAAATTTCATATTGCCATATTCTCTGTTCTTCAGTGCTTAAATGAAGAGGGAATAAGATATATTTAACTTGTATAACCCTGCAAATCTGCAGGAACAGAAAAGTCATAGAGAGGTGAGGGCAGGAAAATGTGTTGTCTGCCGCCAATTTAAAATTGCTAGATCTAATTCTAGGTTCTGAGGACATGTTAGCATTCTTTTAACAAAATTTCAGAGAGATTTGGGGTTTAGCAGTTCGTTATGGTATCTTTTGCAACTGCATATAACTTTATTACCTCTTTGCCCATTTCCCATGGATTGCTCTTTACAAATATTTCTTGTCGCTCATTTCAAATAACTTTCTTTTTGAAAATGATGTTAGAAAACATTCTATTAAATTTGTGTTTCAAGCCTGCCTTCTGCCCATTTAGTTATACAGAACTCAGCTGTATTTAGTGGAATACAATTTAACAAGTAATCATGGAGAAGCTACAGGAGGAACTTTTTAGATGAGAAGAGTAATATCCCAGAAGACATACTGAAGGGAGTCAGCAGTAAGATAACACAAGGGCTGGAAATGTCATTGAAAAGCTTGTTAAGGCAAGCTTATGGTTAAGCTTCGTTTGAAAAATGGGAAAAGCAAGAAGATTCAGACAAATGATATACTTTTGACTAGGCAAAAGATCAGGTGGATGACCAGCTAGGATGTGGATAGATGATGTTGCTGATGTTACGGAATTAGGAAGAATTATCCCACGTAAATCACATAGATTGTATTGTCTTTCATACCTTAGCAACCCAGAGTAGAAAACTTACAAAACACAATGCCAGGAGATAAACAGTATCTCTGGACTCTAAATCAGGAATATTTTGCTGTCATGAAACAATGCCATACTTCTGCATATAAAGCTCTATCTTTTAAACAAACAAACAAACAAACAATTTATCGTACTTCTGAAAAAGAATTACTTGAAAAGAAGTGAAATTTTAATATTTTTAATAATCATGATTTAAGTCTTCATTTTTTTCTTGTTCTCCTTTATACATGAATCTGTCTTTAAAAATAAATGATTTATCATTGCATGTAGATTTTACCCAGTCTTTTTAAAAAATAATAGAACAACAAGATACTGAATTTTAAAAACTATTGCAGTCTATTGTATTTTGAAAACTGCTATTCATAAAGTGAATAAATCAACTGAGTGTATTGGCAAAGGCCAAATCCTCTGTGCATTGATTGCTCTTCACAGTGCAGGATTTTCTATTCCATGGCATGAAGAGTAGTTCCTAGGAAAACTTATCATGGTTTGTCCAAGACTAACTCCAGAATCTCTGCACTATATGACAAAATTCTTCCAAAATCATAGCGTCTGGTATTGATGAAGTGGAGACTTTATTGAAGACGGTACACAAGGATATTCCTTGCTTTAGATAATTCAGAATCTCAGAGTTACTCTTGTAACTAAAAACAAGGTATTTTGGAAGGACATCTGAATATAAACAATCCAAGAGCAGAGACCTAAAGTCCACATTCTAGTGCTGAGTATTTCCCTCTGGTGGTTACAATAGAGTGTAATTAATGAAAAATAAATTTCATAAATTCACTTATATGTTGTTCCCATCCAGACAGTAAGAAGCAAGTAAATGCTGTATATTCTATGTTAGGCATATATAAACTCTGTTTACCTAAGATTACTCTCAGTTATGGCCTGGAAATGGATCTTCTGTAAAAATGTAAACTTATTGGAACAAGCTATTCAAAAAAAAAAAAAAAAATCTATTTGTTAGTTTTGGTAGGCAGCTTTCTCTTAGAAAAATATCTCCCTTATTAATCAGTAGTATCAGTGTAATAATGCAATCATTACGCATTGTAGTGTACTCATATGGTTTGTGGGAAGTTAATATGCCATATTCAGTAGTCTGAATTACCTCCAATTTGGAAAAGTCACACTCAGAGCTACCACAATGAATTGAGCTAGGTCTTATACATTCCAGGTGACCTTTAAAACTGTCAGTGAAGAATGATGGCTCTAGCATCTGCATCTAAGGGACATTTTGCTTTGTATTTAATGTGCTGGGGCTATTTCTTCCAGATATGAAGTGCACAGAATGTGATAAGAAGAGAATTATCTCCAGACACAAACAAAAGACATCAAAACAGGTGATTAACCCCACCAATCAGACTGACAATAATAAATTTCCAAGATGAAGGTTGCTATGAGACCTTTTCCAAATGGACATAAAAACTTATATGTGTTGCAGGATGCTTTTTTATATTATTAGCATTATTTTGACAGCATTGTCTAATGGAAAAAGTAAAAAATGTATTTCTGGAATGTGCAGGTTTGGCCCTTTGCTCACATTTGTCAGCAATCTTGGATAGACACACTGTGAAGTTCAGCAATCTCCATTTTGAAATTATTTCTCTGGTTAGAAACCTGAGTCCCATTCCAAGCTGTGGCATTGACTTCTGTGACTTTTGCATGTAAAACGCAATGATCTGAATTCATTTTACCTAAGAGTATATAGGCAGATACATTTGATGTCCCAAAGCAATTCACTCAAAGGCCCTTCAACGTTTAAAGGGAAGCACTTTAGTTTTTGATTGTCTACTTAAGGGGCTCCCCTGTCTCATCCTGACCTGCCCAGTCTAGTATAATCATAACCCTGACCTGTCTCTCACCCTCTCTCAGCCCACTGCTTTTTTCTCCTTCCTGTAGCACTGTTGTATTGCTTGTGAATTCCCATTACTGTTCTTGGCTGAGATCTGCAGTGTTTCAGACACGGCAGAGACTCTTGTACCTCAAGCTATTGAGAATAACACAGCCATTCAGGAGCATAACACCAGAGTTATTGGCACTTAGCTATTGGGAAAAATGCAAATACAGCTTTATTATTTGCTAAAGTACTAACCAAGGACACATTAGGAGCCCTCCCTTATTTCACAGTGTAAGAATCCTTGGGATATGGATGCCAGAGGTTGCAGCAACTCAGAGCTGAGTCACCCAAGAGCAGCCGCTTCTACGTAGTGCCCATAGGGAGAGGTTCCCTCAGGTGCTGAGGCAGGTTGTGGCCAGGGTTGACCCAGCTTGGGAAGGCTGCTCTGAGCTGAAGCCCGAGTGCTTGGTCCCCCCTGGAATTTTAACGCGCATCACATCCTTGCCCTGTCTATTTCTGGCCATGGTTCCTGCTAGTTCCGACCCCCAACCCATAGGCTAATTGCCTGGCCTAGCCTTAGTCCATCCTCTTCCCATGGGTGCCCCAGGCTGGGGCTGCCCTGGCTACCCTGCTCCCTCACTGGAGGCGACCTCCATCTCCAAGGAGGGACATTTCACAACCTCTCTGGGAAACCTTTTTTCCAGTGCTTGACCACCCTCATACTGATAAAGGTTCTTCTTACATTTAAATGGAATTTCCTGTATTTCCTTTGTATTTTTAGAGAATTTGATTTTATGGGGAAGAAACAGGCATTTTTAAGAAAATCCACAGGACCAGTTGTTTCAGAGCATACAGAGAGAAAGCTTAGCTTACAAACTCTTACAAACTCTCAGATGGATTTTGGCATGAAGCAGGTGCTAGGCTGCAGCTGAACTATAGGGTTAATTCTGTGCATTCAGAGAGCTTAAATATGAAAATATCTAAAATATGAGGCTCTGTAGATTTTAAGTGCTTCTTACTTTTAGACTTGAATGTTTTTAAAGCCCTTAAGTCCTCTTATGACCCTGTTCCCCTTCTCAAATATTTATTGTTGTTAATAATCATTAGTTACTACAATTTTTAGTTAATAGTTAATCTGGGGTCATATTTTTTTCTGCCATGTCTAACTGCACTGTAAACTTTTCAGGGCAAGCATCTTATTTATGTCTGAGAAAGCAAAATTAATCTATCAAGAAAAGAAATTTGGGAACAGCACTTCATGTATGCTAAAAGACGTTTACTCTGAAAGTTAATAGAAGGGCTTTCTAGTTTACCTTGCTGCTTATGCTGCTGATGTCCAGGTGGTGTCTGTGAGTACTTTAAAATAGTAAATTAAATAGCATGACTGGTGTCCATCATGTAAGATTTAGTCTTTTTATCTTCCTTTTCCCCTAAAGAAATATTACTTTGGTGCAGTATTTTGGTAGTTGTTTTGATTTATTTGTTCAAGGTGATTTTTTATGGATCCAATGCTGTTTTTTATTAAAGGAAGAAAAATAAGAGAAATTCACCTGATACTTGTGACAGAGAATGTTGATGCTTGAATGGGCCTTTGGGCCTATTTTTATTTTCACAGTAAACTCTGAGAGAATTGGCTGTAGTAGCATTGACCTTCACTTTTTGCCTGTATTTCCCCATTAGAAAGGTTATTGATCCCAGATTTGAGCTTTAGTGATCCTTTAGATCACTGAGTTCAGGCTGAGTGGGCACTTTGTAAGACAGACCTTTTCAGTGACAAACCAGTGCATAGAGAGGATGACTCATATTTTTTTTATAATTTTAGTAACTGGAAGATAGACTGCAGTGTTAAAAATAACACTCCAAATGACCCTAATCATGGTCTCTCCAGGTGAGATAGAAAATCTCAAGTATTTGTGGCTATTGCTTGTTGCTATGTAAGACCTTACTGTTGGTAGGAAACCCACTTAAAGGACTAAATTTATACTAACTGTGGAGCTGGGCGCTCAGACTAAGGGTCTGCATCACAACTATGAAAATCCACAAAGCAGTTCTGTCAAGTAAATAGTTAAATTCATGGATTAGTGAGACAATGAGAGGTGAGTAAAGCTCTGAGGCATCAGGACATTTCTTGGATGTAAGTCACATTGTCTTTCCTGTTTCTCTACCTAAACAAAACCATCAAAAAACACAAATGAGAGATGAAATAGGAGGGAATTTGTGCTTTAATACTTGTCCTTGGCTTCACACCTCCAGAGTAATTTTGTACAGATTTGAATATAACACATCTTACCTTTATTTTCTCTATTTTGAGAGTTTGTAAATATTGATTTCATATTAAACTGTGGTTTTTCAATAATAAGGTTGCAATGACTCTTTTCCAATCATTTCAAAAAGTAACTCTTAGCAAACAGAAGAAGCATGGAGCTTGAACAAGTCCCACATAGCTTGAAGCATCAAACATTTCTCTCTGATCTTCAAGATTTTGGAAAAGGGGAAACTATACATTACAGAGCAGCTGCTAATTGTTCTTATTATGCTTTCTGCATCTATAGGAAAGAATTAGACTTTCTCATTAAATATGACTTGTCTTTGACATACTTTCAGTAAAGACAGTAAGAAAGTTTTCGTCTATCTACAAGAGCATCATTTGTTTGAATATTCTCAGGGGAATTCAAGATGTGAGGAGCAAGCAGATGAACAAGGTTGTTAGTATGATTAGTTTATGGCAAACCCCTCTGTTCTTATAGAGGTAACTTGTATATGAAAAAAAATATTTTATGTGTCACTAAACTTTTGGCTGTTTTTATCGTCAAGAAAATATATGAAGAAAAAGAAAGATGTTATTATGTTTGTTGTTTTTACCAGCTTCAAGTTGCTGTGTAACTCTTAGGTTGTTCTTGTATCTTTTCTAATAAGTGTATTAGCACATAGAGTATATTTAAATAGAGAATTGCATAATATGATAGCTACTTACTGTTCACTGAGCCAAAATATCTCTCCCAATCCTATATTTCTCTGATTCTAGTACTCTGGTCCAACAGCATATTTGTCTGAATAGAAGTGTTGGAAACCGGCCATAAATCAGAGCCTGTGAGGAGCTCCAGTCTTTAAAGTAGTTTCCTGAGATGTTGCTTAAGTCTATGTAAAGTAAACATATCACCAAAGCTGTGAATGTTCTCTTTTCTTCTCTAAGGATGTTAGATCTTGAAAAACTTGGATTGAAATGTAACAGTTTTGGAACATTATATTAGTTTTGCCTATGAGTGAAACAGATGGTAAATAGCCTAAAAGAAGAGAGAAATTTATTTCCCTGTCCCACATGAGCTCCTTCTTTTGATAACTTCTCTGAACTTCTTACACTGACTTCGGTGGCAAAACTAGCTTGTCATGTGCCGTGAGCTATAAGCTCCAACAGACTTTTCATTAGCCAGTACCTACGAATGACATCCTCCCTGGTGTTCCCTAATTTCTGCTGAGCATTAAGAATAACATTATTTCTGTAAGTGAAAGTGGATCAAACAAAACTTTTATATACATTTCTTATCTACTGCTTTAGGCTTTGTTTCAAAGTCCTAGTGCTTGACATAATTTTACCGTTTAGGTCTGTGTCACTTTGGAAAAGAAGTATCAAGATGACTGCACAGATGTCACTACAACCCCTAAAAAACCCAGACCTTCCCCACAGAGATGAATACTCCTTAATGGATTATGTGTGTAATAACTATTGGTCTGATGATGAATAACTAAAATCACTTAGGGTGATAAGGCTATTTTTCATCATCTGAGTAGCTGTAAAGAGAGAGGACTGAGAGGAATATACTTTTAAAACTGCAGAATGAAAACTGTTAAATTCATGTATCTGCAGAATATATTCATGTTTTGTTTGTTTTTATGAAGATTTTAACACCTGAGCATCTTTGAAGGGTTGCAAATTGACAATCATCCTAAATACTTTGTCCTATCTATGAAGGAAGCAAGAAGATAGGGAGCACCATTTGATTTTTCTATCCCATTGTATTATCCCAATCATTAAAGTATCTGACCATCTACATATTATGAAAATTATAACAACAGTTTGAAATTAGAAAATTGTATTTTGCTGAAACTTTTATTCTGACTGCAAATGCAGATATGATAGTTAACATCTGTAACTGGAGTATTGATGGAAAATTAATAAAAACTTTTCTATTGTCATGAGGACAATTAAATATTACTTTTGTTTCTTAGGAGTGTGATGTGACATCAGTAACAGAACGTGTCAAAAGATGACAGGGAATAGTCTGTTATGATATGAGGTGTCATAATCCATTTCATGAAGTTATTTTGACATGAAATAATAGCTGATGTGATTTAACTATTAAATTACATCAAATTATCATAAAAGTTGACATGTTTTGATTTTATTGAAAGGAAAAAAATTAGAAGATTAAAATAAACTACATTAACACTGATAAAACGTGCTACCTCAATTATTCATCATGCATTAAAATCATAATTAATATACTCCTTTAAAATCTTTATTTTCATCAAATCATCATTTTCTAACAGACACCTTTTCTGGCAAAATGATAGTATACTTGTGAGGACCTGCAGGTTATGGATCCTCAGCTCTTTTGTCTTTACCCACGCAATGCCCCTTTACAGCCGCTGAGGATCTGTCCTAACATTCATCTTCATGTCAGTGGATATTTCTCGTTTTATCATGATATTGGGAAAGCTAGGTTGAACAAGTGAGCTTTTACACTCTGTTTGGTGTTTGTTGCTGTGGGAAGGCAAGTCTGCCCCTTGGACTGATGGGACCAGGCACATGAGGGCTTGTTAAGGTCAAGCTAACCCACTGAATGAAGTGCTGGTGCTGAGGGCAGTGCCCTGGCATGAGTAGTTACAGCTTGTTCCATTTTGGACAAAGAAGTGGTTTGGAAAAAGAAGAGGAAGAAAGGGTGAAGATGTAGCCTATACATAAAATTTTGATTATTGACTGTAGCATCAGGGCTCCCCAGGGTCAGTGTTGGGGCTGGGCAGGACTGGGGGAGCCCAGCAGTGCTGTCACCTCTTATTACTGCAGATATGTAGAGATGTAGAGATGAAGCACCTCTTCATCAATGAAAATATGGAGCACTGGAGGAGAAACTGAAGATCTAAGTCAGCTGAAACACTTTTTGTCCTTGAAACACTGGCCTGTGTGAGTGGCTTTGACGCATATTAGTGGCAGTGTAAAAAAGACCTCATTAGTATCATGCAGATGTCTTGAACAGAGACACACAACCACTCTGAGCAAAGCTTGCTGCTGGTGAAAAATTGCCATACACCAATATATGCCTTTCTCCTCACAGTGTTAACATGAGTTTAATAGGAGTTTATGGGAGTTAATATGGGTGAGGAGATACGGGTCAGATCGTCTGTCTTTGTGGATCACCTGGGGTTCAGCAAACACTTGGGAATAGATTGCTTTGTATGTCCTGGGCAGGTGATGGTTGGTGAAATTTTGGTTCCTAGGATGTTTGCAGACATCAGTAGAGAAATTCAGTACCGCACACACAGGGTTTTGTTTGCTTTCCTTTCTAATAAAATACTGCAATCTGAATATACGACATTACATTCAAACACACTTCATATGATCTCTTTATTAATGTCTTAAAACATGAAAGCAGGATTTCTCAAAACCAAATATAAATTGGTTTAAGAATTTGAATTAATGGCAACTGTATACGTGTCTATGTACACTGTGAGAGTGAAGCTTTTTATACTTGTTTTCAGTAAGGGTAATTGGGTGTCATGCAGCTGCAGACAAGGGAGATTGGCAAGGTCCTTTTCACACTGGTACTACATGAGACACACATTTACATGTTGGATTCAAAAAAATCTATTTCCACTTGGAAACAAATATGAACTTTTTTTCTATAGGAGCTCTGGAAACTTATTTAGAGTTGTTATTCTGCTTTAAAATGAAAATATTGATCTATTTTAAACTCTCAAAATAAAGTTGATTTTAATGTCAGTGATTTTAGCTGAACATGGAGAAAAAATGTCTTTGAGTAAGGCTTGAGTACAGCTTTGTGGACAATAATTTATGGTGCTTAACTCTATTGAAATTTAGTTGTTTTTAATGCTCAGAATAAATATGACACTTTAAAAGAAGAAAAAAAAAAAGAAATCTGAGGAGTAAATGGTACTCAGTATTAATATGACACAAAATAACTTAGGCCCTTGGGAACTATTTTTCAACCCTAAAAGTGTCAGAAAGGTAGAATGATCTAAGAATTGTAAAAATAAAATATATCTAAGAGCTTAGACCTGACTTTCTAGAGTACAAGAATACAAATAACTGCTTCATCTTGAATTGATATTTATTTGCTGGTTTTCAGTATGAGGAGCCTCAAGATTAGAACAGGGAAAATTAAATTATATTCCTGTTACTTTGGCTACTAGGAGGACTGTACTTTAGAGATAGCTTTAAAAGAATATGGGCATTGGTAAAGGCCAATATTCTATTAAATATAATGTATTCTTAAATACAATGTCACAGATTCACTCAGTTAGAGCTAAAGTAAAAAAAGAATTTTGGTCGCTACTGCATAATCATTTATTTTTGATGAGCATTTAGACCTGTAAATAGCATGTAGATAAAGCTGTCACTTTGGGAGCTGATGAGTAACTTCATAATACAATTAAAGTATAGTTGAGAATAGAGCTAATAAATGCAACAGCTCCATATCTGAAGCAGCATTGTTTTAAATTAGGTGAGTGTTTCCACAAATAGCACTTTAATGAAGCAAAAATAATTAACAGTGTTCTGGGAAGACTGAGTTTCCTGGCTACAAAGATTCTTAACAACTCTTTATGATGTTAATAGCTTTAATGTCTTTTATTAATATGCTTTAGGCAGATTTTCTGTTTAACAAAGTAAACATTCTGACTAAGGAAATATCTCCTTCAGCAATTCTCTCTTTAGTCTCTTTGAGCATCGGGGGATATGTAGCACAAAATATATAAAGTTATTAAAGGGAGGGTTGCTGCATGGCTTTAATTCCATGTTGAACAGCTAGGTATTAGAAATGCTTAAACCAAGTTTTCTTTCAGGATGTAAGCCTGTGAGAAATGACAATTTCCATAGCACTCTGATGTAGATATACTACAAATACATTGTTTACTTTTATCCTGATGCAAAAAAAAAAAAATTCCTTTTTATGGGTCTTGTAGAATTTATTAATATATATATATATTTTTTTTCCTGTCAGACTGTTAGAATCTAAAATATCCTGAGGGATGATGGGGTGTGAGTGGAATATGTTTAAACTACCAAATAAATTGTGGAGGTGGAAAATATTAACTAAGTATAAGAGAACTGACATGCTGTTGAATTAGCATGAAAAATGAACAATATAAAAAGAGGTGCAATAAGAGCAAAGCATGAGCTATGCAAAATTGAGTATTTTGCATAGGGATCAA
Organism: Nothocercus julius; assembly: GCA_013398735.1. NCBI lineage: Eukaryota > Metazoa > Chordata > Aves > Tinamiformes > Tinamidae > Nothocercus > Nothocercus julius. The sequence goes on from VZSV01000031.1 coordinate 5,803,764, forward strand.
TGCCAGCTCATTCTAAGTTCTAATAATCAGGGAATTTAGAAAAGAAATGACACTGAAACTGGGAACAGCAGAAATTTCCTTCATCCATTATGCTGCCAAATGGTGAAAACAGAGTATTATCTCACTGCAGTAATCCCAGAGTGGGAGATTGCTCTGTCACTCAGTAATGCGGCATCTTAATCTGGGAGCTGCTTTCCCTGGAAAAGGGCAGCCACTCGATAACTGTGACTCCTTATTCCTCACTTTCTTGATGAGAACTGCCTTTCTGCACAGACACACTGGGTTGGAAATGGTGGCGGGGTCCAAATTGACTGTATAAGAAAAGCTGACATCTCTTTCTGTACTGTTCCTGGGGATACCTGAGAGGGTGCTTGCACTCACTGAGCGGGTCACTGAAGTCACAGGAGGTCTCTATCTACAGCAAGCCAATATGTGTTTCTACTGGGAACAGTTCCCAGAAATAAGTTTTACGTGATCAGCACAGCTTATACATCTCTGCAGCATCCTTAGCACAGTAGCTTTGCAATGATCTAGCAGACACAGCAATCACAGTCTTATCGGCTATTAATCAGATCTTGATTTTTTTGCTTTACATGCCCATTTTACATGGTGCATATTTAAAAGGAGGTATAAGCATTGTAAAGAGACAGGGCCATCCTGGACAGACTTCTTATTTCATGATTGCAGCAGAGGCTTCTTGCTGGAACAGAGTAGCAACTTCAACAGCTCTGAAAAAACAGTTGTTGAGCTGAAGATGTTCTAAAGAGACTGTTCTGTTAGATCACACAGACTTCAGGGAATAGCAAGAAGAGTCACTAGATCTAGGTTAGATTAAATAACCCAGAGTCTGTCATGTCTCCACTAATAGCCATCTCTAGTAAAAGACATCAAGAATACATATAAATTGATAAATTGCTCCTCACTTTGGAGATGCTGTAGTGTATTTCCTGAGACAAAAGCTATTGCTACATCTTGTATAACTCTATGTAGTGCACTTTTCTTCCCTGATTTGAATACCTTTTTCTGTAAGCATTTATATTTTACAGCATTTCATAGCAAAAAGTTCCACAGGTTCATCATAGACATGGGATAAATATACTTCTTTTGTTCATTTCAAAACTTCAGCTTCAGTTTATTTAAAGAGAGGGTATAATACAAAACCACAGATCAGAATAGTAGGGAGATAGGGGGTCTCCCCCTTCTGGTTGTGACAGGATTAATGAAGAGTTCATCTGACAAGGAGAGGGTGCCTTGGTTTTCACTCTTCACCAAAATGCTGACTGGGAAAAAAATGAGGTAGAACTTAGAACATGTGTAAATTATTCTTTTCAAATTATAAATGACTTATCCTCTCCCTAAAAATAATGTCCTTAGGATGGAAGGATGTTGTGGTACAATTGGTGCAGCAATCAAAGAGCAAGGGCTTGTGAGCTTACTCTTCATCAGGTCCTGCTTCTTCTAGTTCCATCCAGGCCATATTTGCACACTTCACCAGTCTACTTGTGTTTCTGGAAGATGCCATGGCTCCTTCTGGGTCTGAGCTGCTGATCCATGCATCTGCTCCTTCAGCTCAGTCTTCAACTTGCTTGCTCAGGGCTCCTTCTGCTTGGTTATATTCCCTTCAGGGTTGTACTAGCCACAGCTGCAGGCTCATTCTCCACACGGCCTTCACCTGCTACAGCTACAGAAGGGATTTGAAAATATTTTGAAGTAATTTAATCACAAATATATACCAGGCCAAATCTCTTCCCTGTGTTACTCTATTGACCTCCATGCTAAGTTTATAACAAAAATCTGATAACCAGACAACTCAGAACTCTAAAATGCTATTTTTTTTCCAATACAGTTCAGTCTTACTTGTAGTTGTTGGGGAAACAAAAAACAAAACAAAACAAAACAAAAAAAAACCCTGTGAGTTCTCTGCAGATCTATGGGTAATTGAGCTCTTTTCATTAGTTTATTGTTAGAGGCAAATGTTAATTAATTAAGCCTACAAACCACATTTCTCAGCAAAGATACATTCAGCAAAGGTTAGCGGTACAGTAAATAAGTTTTCCCTCTCATGTACTTGAGTGTGAGTGTGACCTCCAAAGCTGTCAGAACACATCCACTAGGGTTCTGGATTGTTAAACCTCAATTTCTTCAAATAAAGGGGAAGGAGCTGCACTTGGGGCAGCAATATTTTTTTGCGTTAAGAAAGCTACTAAGTACCATACGCATTCCATTTTGAGCTGGGCTAATTATAATGGACACTTTATAAATGCTTCACTTGTGGCAATGAGAAAAGTTTCCTCTTCTATTCATGAGCATATAGCATTGAAACCAAACTGTAAAACAGCTTTTTCTGAGAGGCTACTTTATGCTACTCACTTGTGGATTTGCTTCTGAACCAAAAAAATTTATAGTTCCCTATTCTTTCTTTTAACTTTAGAACTCTGGCATTGTTCTTTTAGTAAAAAAACTCCAACTATTTCATTAGACTGCAAACTTAATGGAGCTTAAGTGGAAAACCCTGGACAAATAAAAATAAATGAACAGTTGGTGATGCTGTGGGAACTCCTCCTTTTCTAAAAGCTTTCTACCTCCCTCATTTTAGACAGAGATAAAAATGATTTTCATTCACAATCTTTATTCTTTAAAAATATTGGTCAGGTGTTTTGGAATATCTCATTCGCTTTAACTGAGCCAGATTTCATCTGTGTTGTTGCAACATGTGATTTGTTTTAGGGTACTGTAAGTCAACCTGATGGTTTGATTTGGTATGAAAAAGCATCTTTTTTGTAAATATGATCAATTATGAGAAAGCAGGAGAGTATGTTCTTTTTCAGTATCATGATGATGTATTAAAATAGAGGTCAACTTTCATAATTCAAAATAAAAATCAATGAAGGTTTTGTTGATTACAGCTGGTGGCTGGTAAGACTAATCGTCCAAAATGACCAACTTCTAAAAGTGAAGAAAGCACAGACATTATTCATATACTTTCAAGGAAAAAAAAGTATGCTATTGTCATATTTCATTTCTATTTCTGATTCTGTTACAAGAGAAAGGCAACATTACTCAGAGGAATGGACTGAACACATAGGCAAGCTAAAGAGGGACGTTTTCCCACATTGGACCCACTTAGTTGTTTGCTAAGCTAGTGAAAATGTGGTTTTCTGTTTCTATTCTTAGCTATACTTTTCTTCAGTGGCATGGTTTGATAAATAGTCTGAATCCTAACGAGCTTATACTGATTTTATTTTGCACAGAACATATCAACAGAGAAGGTGAAAGAAGTGGACCATAATACGAGAAAATACAGTACAGTCTTCAAATTGCCTCTACCTTGCATATTTTTCAAAGACACAGTTTTAGCCTAGTATTTGATGGAAAAGTTGCTTCACTGTTCACTAGCAGAGTTGGGAACTTAAACACTGAGCCATCAATATGACCTTTTACAGAAAAAAGGAAAAAAAAATAGTATATGAATCGCTTTCTGTGAATGAAGAAGGAAAAAAAAAAAAAAAGACTAGGAGTAAATCACAATAACGCAGGGAAAGGAAAAAGCCCAAGATTTAAAGAGTTCAGGATACAGAGTTTTATAACAAAAGGACCTCCAAACATTTACAGTGATCCTGCAGAAGTACTTCTTTGAGAAATGCTTCTAAGGAACCTGTTATAATGTACTTGGTCTGTGCTGTGAAGCTGGGAATGAAAAGACTCTCTCTCTATATATTTTGTTGTCATAGGTTTTATTCTAACATTTGCTTTTCACTATTTATATACTTAGAGGAGTACATGCTTGTCATGTAAAGTCAAGAACTGCTTCCCTTCAAGTTTTGTTTGAATTGGGATATGATTCTAAAACTAGAAATACCGAGAACAATGCTCCTAGCTCTTAGGAGACTTTCAAGCTCACAAAAGGATACACAATATCACAGAAAGATATATAGGACTTTGATAGGATTTAAATCACCAAAGTCCAAAATTGCCCTACTTAAATCAACTGTTTACCTACTTAGAAATACACACATAAAATTCAGGTTCCATTCATTATTGATATTACAACATCTGGAATGCTTAATGGTAAATTTTTGGACAAAGCAGAAACACTCCTAAATTAATAGGTTTAAGTGACTTGGTTTTCAGCTAATGACCAGCTTCTAGTGGTGTTCACAAATCAGGCATCCTTTTTCACATAAACCAGTCTCCCTGATGAGCATATTCAAAGCATAGGGCTTTGCAAAAAAAGTAGCAATCAATTCTGGTTTCCTTCAACACATGGTAGTGGAAATGTAGGAATTAATATCACCACCACCCTTCCACCACCACCACCACCCTACCATTGCCACCGCCACCTTCACTCTACCCCTACCCCTACCCCTTCTCGTTTTCCTCTTCCCCTTCCCCTCCCCCTCCCCCTTCCCTTCTTATGAGAGAATCAATGCTGGGGAGTGGAAATGAAGATAACGGGAAGAAAACACTTTGAAACTGGGTTATCACTTGTTTAGTGATGATGTCCTGACCTGAATATATTTCTACATTTCTGCCTGTTGCTGAATAAGTGCATGCAGACTTTATGACACAAAATGGAAGTCAGGCTTCTATGATGACTTCATATGTGCTTAGATACAAATATTCTTTCTTTTTTCTCCTCCAAACAATGGAAAATTTGCAAGAGCAAAAATTGCCCTTGCTTAATTATCATTACTGTATTAAAAATCTTTCTTAATTTTTATTAAATCTTAAAAACAATAATTATATGTACTACTAGACATCATGCTGTTGAATGGGAGATATAGAATTGAGGGAAGGAAGAACAATGTAAAGAAGAGGGAAAAGACACAGAAAAAGGGAGATATGAAAAAAACTTAGTGTCTGAATTAACTGGGAAGAATGTTTGCAATGAAAGAATTTAAGTCCTTCTCAGTATGGTACAGGCAGTGTTTTAACAATACTCCGTCGTGTCCAGGATGCTTTTATATTGCAAGCTTTTAACAAGTTTTTTCTGACTTTCTGTGTGATAGGTGAGTTAATGATAAAACTACTGAATTGAATAAACTCTGCTAATTTGTCAGAAACTCAATGCAGAAATGAAGAGGATTTTCCCCAGCAGCAAGATAGGGAAGTGTTGTGGAGGAATCCCTTATAACAATCATGCCAGTTAATGGTGGATGTTGGTATCAAAAAGATCACAGAATCACAGAATGATAATGGTTAGAAAAGACCTTTAAGATCTTGAGCTGGTGAATAAAATCAACTAACTAAAACCCAGTGGTTGTTGTCCCTCTTGATTATTTCATTGTCTCCTTAAAAAGATAACACAACACTGTGTGTATGTGTATTTTGCAGTCACTTAAGCAACACTGTTATTTGATTAAAAGTATCTAAGATAATTGTGATTAAAATTATTTGTAAGTAATTTAAAGTTTCTTTATGATGCAGATAGAAAGAGCAAGAGAACCATCTGAAACATTGGCATGTAACAAGGCTTTTAGCAAAGGCTGACCAGGCCTCTTCAGCAGATTTTCTTGAGTACTGATAACTAGGGAAAGAAGAGGGGTAATGATTCACCTGGAATTGTGTTTGGATGAGTCTTGCCCATTTCTGGGTAAGAAATGTAAGGAAAACCAAAGCATATAATTGAAGATATCAAGGAAGCACAAGAGGTGTGAATTTATATGAAGAGCTTAGCTTCCTCCCACTCCTTGGCTACTTTGATTAAAGAAGAGCAGCTGTGTTATGAAGCTGAGGGGCTTTACACTACTTAGATTAAGACTGTATCTGTTTCTTGTGAGCCTTTCTGTATTCAGAGAAATAGAATTTTCTGTGTTACTTGCAAATAAAAAGAATTTTATCAAAAGGACTAGGAATACCACTATGGAAACAACTAGAAGACTCCCAAGCTTCTGCTAATCCTTTGAGTCAAAAAAGACATAATAATTATATTTTGAAAGGTTGAACTTTCCTTTCCTTCCTTCCTTCCTTCCTTCCTTCCTTCCTTCCTTCCTTCCTTCCTTCCCTTCCTTATTTTTTTTTGTTGCAGTGTATTTATTTTTAAAAGGGGAATATAGAAAAAAAAAAAAAAAAAAACTTTAGAATTGAATACAACTCTGATATTAGAAAGTGTGGCATTATTCCCTTTGAGAGCACCTATAAAGAGACTATTGTTATGTGCTGTCTACCTAACCTGGCTTGAGTCACTGCCATAATTCTCAGCAATACTAACAACCTTTCATCTTCTAAGAGCCAGAAAGTCTGTTTTTAACTGCATCCAGTCAGAATTTAAAGATAGATTTTTATCTTATGGATATGTCACACGAATTGCAAAACTACAATCCTGCATTTTGAGGTGCCTGAACTGGCTTGTGTTTATCTTCTATACTTTCAGCTCTACTATTTAGGGATTCAGGTCCCTCAAGGATCTGTGCCCTCTTAAACTTTATAGTGCTCAGCTGTGTTAAGCACTCAGTACCGTGGGACATTTTGGAAGTAATATTATTGAGAAAAAATATGAATTAGAAAGTCAACAATAGATATGCAAGCATATACTACTGAAGAGTGGAGAGGAGTGAAGTGATGGAGTACCTGTACATCAAATCTAGAAGCTGGTTCCAGGCAAAATATTGTTTTGGCCCTTTTGTGACAAGTGCAGTGAGGGGTGGACTTGTAGCTTTGTAGATGCCCAGGCCATACCTTCCTGCAAAATGATGAGCAGATGCTAACAAGTCAGAGCAATGAAGACACATTTGGTTATTTTTTTTTTTTTTTTTTTTTTTTTTTTTTTTTTTTTTTTTTTTTTTTTTTTTTTTTTTTTTTTTTTTTTTTTTTTTTTTGGTAATGGGAATGTTTTTGGTTGTGTAGCAATGCTTATAATCCTTTCAAAATGCTCAGGGATTTTTATTTTAGTTTCTTTTTTTCTTCTGTTATGATGTTTTATTAATTTCCATATGTACTTTGGGAAAAACTTGTGTAAGGAGAGCAAAAAAAAGTGCTACATTTTATAGTGAAGTTGAAGAAAAAGAGAGAGAACATCTTAAAAAGATTTGGCAAACAAAAATTTTTCTCTTATGTAACCAATCCTCTTCTCTGTCATTATACTTTATTCCCTAAACATATAATGTGATTCATCATGTTTTCCAGCTTATTTAAAATAGTTATCATGCAAGAGGATGCTACTTTAAGTGTAAATAACATTCATGAACTTAGCCAAGACCAATAAATTTTTTTATTTATGGAAGGCTTGATTATTCTGTCACTCACTCAACACCTACAGCATAGTGTTGGTGAGCATCTGAATTAGGACTACACAGAGTTATAATAAAAGTGAAAAAAAAAAAAAAAGCTTTACAATTATGAGAAGAATCTAAGATGTTTTTCATTAGGTTTTGAATTTAAATGTTTTTTATATTTTTTCAAACAAAATTATGTGGAAAAAATGTTGATGTTTTCATTAACTAAAGAAAGAAAGAAAAAAAAATACACCTTAAGAACACCTAAGTCCTAATAATTTGAAAGTTATGATGAAAAAGTCTATTTTAATGATCCATATTATTGCTAATTATCAATTGTAAAATACATTTCATCTTCAAAGTATACTACATTATAAGAGCCAATGTTTGGAAACTGATTCTAGTCAAATGCAGGTTTTTACTGAGGTAAGTTTTAAGAATGAGGATAAGTGACCAGTAGTAGAAATTACTTAAGGATATGTGGATTTTTCACCACTTGAAATCTTTAAATCAACACTGAATATTTTTTAAAAATATATATTATATCCTATACAAAACAAAAAACAACAACAAAGCCCCACCTCAGCGCAGAAATTAGTTCATGTTCTGTCTGTTAAAGAGAATATTAGAATAGATTATGATAATAGTTCCTTCTGGGCCTAAAATGTGACCTAAAAACAATTAGCTGCTGTTTATTCTTAAGTTCTAATTAGACAAAATTGCTCTCCTGAGTTGCTGAGCAGAAAGTCCAAATTAGATTAGGAATGAGAAAGATTCAGTTTTGAGTATTGTTATCAAACCTCAGGTATGTGCATTATTATGGATAATGACAATATCTGGAAATAAGTGGAAAAAAAAGTGAACTTTTGTTCATTAAAAAACTGTTTATATGCTTATATATTAATTCTGAAATAATATTATGTATGCTGGATTATTTTAAAAGTCCTCACCTCCCAACAGAATATGCCTACAAAGTAAGGCATTGTTAATTCCCATTTGCATGATAGCTCCATTTTAATCAAACTAGTACAAAAAATGGTCCAAATCCATAAAGTTTTATCTGATCTACCAGCTAAAGGAATATAGGGAATAGTGATCTGATTAACATGAGGGTTGTAAGTCCATAACATGTGATTCCAAACCCATACAGACTGGGGCATCCTGACTAACATGGCATGTTGACACCAATTATTTCTTTGCAGAAATTATTTTCTTCTACTGGAGGGAACCAGTTCTGTTTCTCTTGTTGACAGAGTTCATATTCATAACCTGATTTATGAAAGCAATGCCTTATATTCTTATTTTCCAGCAAAAACTCTATTGTGTAAAAACACAACAAAGGAACTTTAGCAATTATTCATTTCAGAGAGCTAAAAAAATTATTCCTAGCTCTACAGATTTTTTTTTCTTTTTAGCTATGAAAAGTGAAAAGTGATCTGTGCTCTATCTTGCCAATGGTTTCCATAAGAATTTATAGGTCAAGCTAAAACTAATTATAGCTGACATTATTGGTATAGTATTCAAAGTTTTGTGAATAACATTTCAAAGGTAAACAAATGAGTCCCACAGGTTAAAAAAAAAAAAAATTAAAATGTTTACAATGCCTATCGGAAAGAATGATGATAGGATAACACCCATGCTCATGGTAATGCAGTTATGTTTGCCTATAGTTTCCAATATAAGTCAGTTTTCAAAGTTTTATCTTCTGATTGTTAAATCCAAGATAAAAGAGGGAAGAGAAGTCTCCAGATAAAAAATGTTTTTTGCTTTGTGTCTGTATGGGAAAGAGAAGGGAAGAGGAAACAAAATAGAATGGGCCAACTTTAAGCTATAAAAAACACTTTACATATTATGAAGCTTGAGATCAGCTGTTTCAAGTACTAATTTGTTCCAGATTTGCAAGTAAAACCTAGAAAGACTAATATATTCTTCAGTGCAGTTACCTTCCTTTCCTTCATACAATAATAATAATAATAATAAAGTTAGAAATTACTTGTTAAAAATAATAACTTGCTTTACTGCACATACAGACATATTTTTAAGGGTAGGCTATTTTTGTTTGGATACATATTTTATTTCACATATACACCATGCAAAGGTCATAAGCATTCTCACCTCTATTTACCAAAGTAGATTCATATACTAGTAATATATTATGTTGGCTTTTGGGACAGCTGTGATCCTTTGCATTCTACTTCCCACATGGTAGAGACCAGAGAATTTCCTTCTGTTTCTTGGAAGTATAACTGAAGTGTTCCCTGGTTTAATTATACTCACTGATGCAAATTTACATTTTATTGCCATCTTGAAATTTATCTAGCTTGAACTTCTAGCCTTTGAATCTTGCTATTCCTTTGTGTGCTAGGCTGAAGTGCCCTCTATTATAAATTTTATATTCCCTAAGTGCATATTTATAGACTGTGATCAAGTAATGGCTTTTGTCAAGTTAAACACATTCAGCTCTTAGAAACTCTTGCTATTTGGCTGGCATGTTTTCCAGTCCTCTGATCATCCATGTGACTGTTTGAAGAATACTTTTTTTTTTTACCTTACCAATATATTTTTAAAACCCTGGTATTCGATTTGGACTCAGTTTTCAGACAACTCTAATAGTCATTTTCCTATTCATACAGCCATTGCTTCATTTGCCATGCAGTATTCTTCTGCGCTGTCTTTTATCTGAAATTTAACTGAGCTTTTAGCAAATCAACTAATGAGTTAAGTATGGCTTACACATGGCTTCCTTCTCAATGGGTGACTTCACATTTACTCATATTGCAAAGTCCCTTGTTTGCCAGTGACAAGTTTATCAAACAATTCAAGTCCAGAAATAGTATATTTGCACAGTTGACATTGGTAAAGAAAAGTTCATTATCTGAGTGCAACTTCTTTCTTCTTGAGGAATGTCTGTGGGTCCAGATGTCACAGTCCATTATCATTTCTATCTTCTAGCTGAATGTGTACATAAACTAATTTGGCCTTAAGCTATGAAAGTATGATTAAAATAAGCTTTCTTTTAATAATTTCATCAGTCAGATTTGATCAGCTCATGTTATTGGAAACTGAACATGGATGGTGTAAATTAGTTGACAGCCTGTCCAGTGAGCTGAGAGAAAGATTCTGGGTAGAAATGGTTTTCAAATTTCCTATTTCAAATCAGACAATATATGACTAAGGAATTCTTTCAGAGTAAAGAAAGCAGAAGGGGTTTGGTTTGTTTGGCTTACAGCATACCCAAATACCTTATCCACTGGTCCATTTGCTAATCAGTACCTTTCTCTGCTTCTTTCCAACCCTTCTATCTCCCCAAACACACACACACAAAAGTGTAGTTATTTCAAAATGGGGACAGTTTAAACAGGGCAGAGGTGCACTTCAGAATGAGCATATGGTCAAGATCTTCACCATTGTCCTTAGGAGATAAACCCACAGACTACCCTTAAGCCAAGAAGTGGAGAAAAATGTAGCTTCTATAAAACTTATAATTTCAATTAACTTTATTTTGAAATAATTTTTTAACAAAGTGCACTTCTTTTTGGCTTACAATAATTCCTCATAATTTTTGTCAGCTACAAAAGTTATCATGGAAAGCAAATCATTACATTTGAGGTAACAGTAAGTATGCATGTAGTGTAAGTGCACATAAAAAGTAGACAAATCCTCAATAGTATCAAAAGAATTAATTCATATGTTTTAAGATATATAGTTATCTGTATGTTTTCTCTCTTGTTAGAGGAAGTGAAGATAATTTTACCACCTTTAAGTCCCTTACATTCTTGATTAATAAAAAATAATAAGATTTATATTTTGCAATTGTGCTTACGTGGTGTTATTAAGGAACTGAATTCAGATTTATTTACTAATTGTAAATTATATTTTATAGTAGAAGTACAAATGCAGTAATTTTAGGGTCCGGATTCATGCAAGCAAGCCCCTGTCCATCTCCATCGTTAACTCCATTTATATCATGTCATTTATATCAATGTCTAAATTAAAAAGTACCAAATAACAGGGAAAGATCATGAACTAGAAGAGTGGAGGCAGGCAGAGGCTGAAGAAGAATTATGGACCCATTGGAATCAATGATAAAACTTCCAATGCCATATTTACTATTATTATAAATAATAACTATTTACTATGTTGATCAAAATGACCATTGTCAGCAAAAGCTTATTAATATTTGACATCTGTCACTTTTCTAAACATATAATTTAAGAAATTAAGGATGCATTTTGTGGCAAATATATATCCTAAATCACTAAAAATTTGCAAGTGAATTTTCCTTCCTTTTCCAATACTTTATGATGCTTCTCATTGCCAGCTGAATATGCAGTCCACACTAGTAATAACACTTTGTCTACTGGCTACTTAAAATTCCACTCCTACTGGTCCTATCTCTAAGGAGGACATTTTATTCAGCAAAAATTGAAGCTATCTCATGTTAGAGAGATAACTCTACTCAATCTTCTCCCTTTACTTCCTCCAATAAAAAAGACAATATGCTAATAAGTATCACTTGAGAATAAAAATTGAAATAATCACTTATGAATTTACCCACAGCTGACAGCTTTATTAATCTCTGTAGCTGCTGTCATTTGATAAAGAACAACATATAATAAAAACTCTGCAAATTACCTAATTAGACATTCGTCTGCAGAAGCTCTACTAGTATAATAGCCAGTAATCAGGTAAAAAAAGAACAGTATCATTCGTCTTGGAAAGGAATAGCTCTTTGCAAATCATTTTCATTTGTGATGATCTGTCTAGAAAACAATGAGAGAATGATGCGCAGTCAGCAGCAATATTCTGGTGTCTAGCTAACTATTTTTATAAATAGATTAAGAAATATCCTTAGGCTTCTTGGAGGGAGACTTGGAGGAATTAGTTTATTCCTAGATCTATGTGGCTTTCTCCATTCCTCTATTTCTGAGTAGAGACTAACTAATCTCAGTAGAGCTGAATCCAGCTGGTATCTTTCCAATGTAATTCCTTCAAAAGACTAATCATGCTTGAATCAGTCATGTGTCTTGGATACTGGAGATGGGATATCTTTACATGAGTTAGTCACTTCAGGGCAGAGTAAAAATAGGACTCAGTTCATCTCATCATGAAAAAAAAGATTAAAAATATTAAAAATAGTCTTGATGAATTGTGCCTAAAAATGCCTATTTTTTTCCCATTGATGGTAAAAGAAGCCTACTTTGAGTAGCTAACATTGCAAACACATGAGACTAGTTGTGGTGTCTCTAGAACACATTCCTCCATCATATTTCCAGAAGCATATGTAGCCATCTCATCAACAGAGAGTCCTAGATCCTAAAGTCCTTCTGTTTTGTGTAAATATGTTAAATACTGGGGGAATGGCATAAAGTAACTGCATTTTTTTCAACTTCAATAAATCTTCACTTTGACTCTCGGTTCTCAGTGCTGTTGCTGATGATACTCATATATTCTTTGTTAATCCCCTCTTGCCTTCTTTAAAAGACCTTAAAGGAAATAAATACATAAGAAAATATTTTCCTTTAAGAGCTGCTTGCTTGTCTTCAAAGTGTGGTCAAGCCTTGTCTTTCCCTGTGGAGTGTGGAGGCAAGTAAAGATCCTCCTAGAGACCTATGTAACAATGAATATAGATTCTTTCCTTCTCCCTTCCCTTCCCTTCCCTTCCCTTCCCTT